>QLNU02015003.1:134967510-134992469 GCA_006491805.2 Dysdera silvatica | reverse complement strand
TGTCGATTAAGAGGGAAAAGCACATTCTGCGTACCATTCAATCTTCTCACGCCGTATCTCATTCCGTAACAATTCAACCTATCATTTCTGCTGCTAGACAATTATTACCACAATTTCTGCTCACCCATCAGGAACCAAAGGGTGTATTCGATCCACGGGTACAGGAAAAGTTATTTAATCTCCTAATGTTATTCTGGAATGTTCCAAAAGTTGCAAATCCTCTACCGAAATATATAAGATGTTCCTCAGCGAAGTACTCAAACCGAACGTAACATCAAAAGTTCTATTAATTATGGATTCGTGGACAGGTCAAATGGACGAAAATATAGTTGATGATAAATTTAGTCAAGCCAGTCTTTCAGAGCAATCGAAATTGATGATTACACCACCTGGAGGGATAGCACTCATACAGTCATACGACGTATATTTTTTTCTTCAATGGAAATATTTCGCTAAACGCTTAACACGATTTTGCCTTTTGCATTATTATGATCATGTAAGCTTATCAGAAAGGAATAACATCACAAAATTGCATTCCTTATTTTAGTAAATTCATTACAATGTTCTTTTTATCTTGTTTGTATAAATTTTTTATTTATTTTATTTTTTTTTTTGCTTTTATCAGCATTTTAATTTCATTTGTAAACCATCCTGGATTAATCTTCTTATTTTTTTATTATTTTCATTGAAAAATTTTTATTATATATTTCGTTCAATTTATTTACAAATAAATCGTATTTAATTTCCGATTTTTGTAAATTTTCTTTTTTTTTAGTAATTCTTGTCAATTAATTTTTTGCAATTCATTGTGAAAATTATTTATGTTTTCATTTTTAAAGTTCTGCATTTTTATTTCTTTTTCTTTATATTGAGTTTTTTTACTTATATCAATAAGTATCAATCTGTGATCACTGATATGTAAGTCCGGGTGTATTGTTTCAGTATTTATTATACTAGTGAAGACAAGGTCAATTTTACTTTCACTACTTTTAGTGATTTTAGTTTGAAGATATATTTTTTTAATTTATTTTCTAGCTATCCCAAAAAAATTACCTATATTCATTGATGGTGGTCTATATAATGCTAGTAGCGTAAATATTTTTATATTTATCGATAAAAATTCAAGGTCTTTTTCTATAAATGAATCCAATTCTATTTCTTCAGTTTCAAGTTCTTTTCTTGAGTATATGGATCCTCCTTTAGAGTTTTTTTTTGAATAATGTAAATGCGTCATAATTATCTATAGAGTTATCGAGTCATAATTTTTCCACGTTTCCACTATAACGATTACTTTTGGTTCTTTTAGTTCTTGAATAATATCATTTAATAAGTCCATTTTATTTTGTAGAATATTGGCGTTCAAATATAGTATTTTCGTCGATTGTAATGACTTTCTTTGAATTTAGTTGGTTCTGGTGGTTCTTCTTTTCTTTCTTAATATTAACTTTAATTGACTTGGTTTTATGATATTCATCTATTTCTTTTCAGAAATCATTTAGGTCATTTATATCTCGATTTTCAATCTTTTCCGTTTCCTTATTTTTTCTCATAAAAATCTTTCCTTTTTTAGTCCACACAAATTTCCAGTTACTGTCTTTTGCGAAAGGTCAAGTTTCCCTAAATATACTAGCATTTTTTTCGTCAAATGTTCGTTTATGTAGACACTGTCCTTTAAGTTCATTTCTTCTATTCCTTTTGCTATTCTTGGGTTCTTTATACAATAATTTTTGCCACCCACGTATTAATTAGCTCAAACTAGAGCTTGTGTAATTTTGGAGAAAAAGAGACGCTTTCCCCATCCTGGATTCGAACCAGGGTCCCTCCGTTTAGCCCGGAGTGTCTTGGACCGCTAGACGAATGAGGACAGGGTTCTTTCTTTTCATCCATATTTCATTTCTTTTGTCAATGTAGTTGAATCTTATCAAAATGTTGCTTTTTCCTGTTTCATTGATTTTCAGTCTGTGTGCTCCTTCAATATTTTCATCCGATATATCAATATTCAAAGTTTTACATATTTGTTTAACTTCCTCTCTACGATTTTCTTCTTTTTTTTTAGTGGGTAGCCAACGTTGATTAAATCTTTGCGTCTGCTGTAAGTATCTATGTTGTTTATTTGTTGATCAGCATAATAGTAGTTGTCGTATAATGTATTAATTTATTTATCTACTTTATCTTGTAATCGTGTACTTTCTTCCTTCATTAATTCGATTTCAATAGTTATAGATTGAATCTTTTTATTTGTTATTTCGTTTTCTTTGATAATTTCCATACAAAGTTCGTTTGTTTTGTTTTGTTTGTTCATTATTTCATTAGATTTTATAATCATCATTTCTATCTTTTTAGATATTTCCATTTTTTCTTCGGTTTATTTTTTATTTTTTTTTAGTTCGGATTTTATTTTCTTTAATTCGTCCAGGATTTGTTTCGACAAACCTTCTTCCATTTTACTAAACTTTTATGCCTTTTAGCTATTTATAACTGTTTATAGCTATTTATAGCTATTTTATGGCTAAAAATAGTCAATGGCAATAGTGTTTTATAGCTAAGTGCATCTCAGTAACACTAGATTTAATGCAGATGATTAATAGTTTTTGAGTTGGTCGATTATCAATCAATTTTTAATCAATTTTTACAAGTTTTTTGATTTTTTGCTGAAGAAGGACTTTCGATTCATATTTTTTACGTTTTAGTTCAAGTAATAAAAGGTGTCATACCTTTTTTGACTGTTAATTTTTCTGCTTTTTTGTTTACATGTTTCACGATTGACTGTTGCCAAAGCTACAAAAAAAGAAGAAGAAGTTTGTTTGTTTGTTTGTTTGTTTGTTTTGTGGTTTTACGGCTCAAAGACTACAATGGTCATGCTGCGCCGGGACCTACTGTTTTCCGAGGAATCCGAACCTCTGGACCTACAGTTTTCCGAGGAATCCGAACCTCTTAAGGCCTAGGGAACCAAACCCCGGACTACAGTGAGCAGTGCGATCTTTATGAGATCTCTGAGTAAGCGTTCTTTGCACTGCTGGGAGTCGAACCCGGATTAGCGGCGCAAGAAGGAGAAGAGGAAGAGAAGGAGGAAAATAAGATAAGAAGCAAAATTAGAAATTCCAAGGAAAAAGTGGACAAAAGGAAACGTATAGAAAATAAAAGGAAAAATAACAGAACGTAAAAACAAAACAAGAAACAGAAAGGGAAAATTTCTCAATTATATAAAAAAATTTTAGACTTGTTCCATTTTTTTAAATTATGGCCGTATTATTGTTTATTTAATAGATTAATTTTGATTTCTTCATTAATTCATGATAATAGTTAGTTTCTTTATTATAAAAATGTTCCTTATTTTATATATGTTTATGTAAAATGAAAATATAAATATAGATAGAAATAGAAAGATCAGAAACATTTCGAGAACCAATATCTCCT
The DNA here is from genome assembly GCA_006491805.2 of Dysdera silvatica. NCBI lineage: Eukaryota > Metazoa > Arthropoda > Arachnida > Araneae > Dysderidae > Dysdera > Dysdera silvatica. Next base: position 134,989,052 of record QLNU02015003.1, on the reverse strand, counting down.
TTATCAAACGAAGTGAGCATGGAATAAAAGAGCGGAATGAAAAGTACTGAGCAACTCATGTGCCTTTCTGACTTGAGTGTTGAGGGGAGATTTTCCAAGATATTTTCGTGATGAAAAAAAGAGGGAGACAAATATCATCCTCCTCATTTTCATCATGTTTCATAATTTATTAAAAAAGAAATAAACAGTGAAAATGAAAATAATCGTGCGCATTTGAAGACGTAAGTACATAAGCAAATTTTTAAGCTTCGGGATTAATTTCGTGCAATTTGATTTTGATTTAGTTATGAATAATACCATGGGCACAGTCGTTCACCGGTGTGAACGATTGGGTTCTGGCCGCTCCCTAAATGTGATTCAGTTCATTTTTATAGCTCACCGTTCATTTTAAATGAATCGAAGACAGGGGGCATTTACTATTTGATAAATTTAAATTAATGACAATTAATGGAACACTGGGAAATATATAAAGGTTGGCAAACGCTTATTTAAACAGTTGCAAAATATTGCATTAGAAAAAAGTGATAATTAATATATGGTGTTTCAACAAAATATAAGCTTTTGGGTTTAAATACATTTTTTAAAGTTTGTGAGCGAATAAATGAAGGAAATGAAATTGCAATTATCTTGCTTGGACGCTGAAATTAAGCTTCAGTGAAACATTAGGTATTGCAAATTTTCCACTAATAAATTAAAGTTATGTAAAGTACAATATAAAAATGCTCGCCATAAATCATCAGTGCTTTTTGTTACCATTATGTTTTTACTAAGTGTGAAACTCTGCTGTGTTTACTCTTTTATTATTTGCTCGTAGCTATTTTGAGCAAGAGTTATTCAATTTTCCTTAAGTTTCTGGTGAGTTGAACATCTTATTATGCACTATTAAAACACAATACTTTTGTTAATAGTCTAAATGCTTCTACCGAGCTTCGATTCATATAATTAATTCATCGTTTCTTTTCGTAAGATCTTTCCGCCACGTTTTTATGCCAAGTTTCTCGCCGAACCTCTCCATTTTCTAGCTAAAATTGGTAAACATGAAAAAATAACATTTTTTCACGCATTAGTACATTCTTAATCTAATTAAGCGTTCTTCTTTTTATCATTCTTCTTATCATTCTTTTTTTTCTTTTCATCATTTCCTATTTTACTTCTTTTTATATTTTAGTCTTGTTAGAATCATACTTTTTATTAAGTGAGTCCAGAATAATAATAAAAGGTCATTTACTTTAAATAATAAAAATATTGTAGTAACAACAATTGCAATAATACAAAGAAAGAAATTGTTCTGATTTTTAAATTACTCACAAAAGTATCTGTCAAATTAGGTGAAAAAAAAACATTAAATTCTAATAATTATAACTCACAAAATACGGTTAAAATTAAAGTTAAAAAATGCATCTTCGATATCTTTGACAATAAAATACAAAAGGGCATTCTATTCCACAATAACTAAAATTAATGCTTATATTCCCATTCTATCACAAAATATAATTTAAAATAAAATTCTCGATGAGTTATGAAAGAACGGAAGGTTCTACCGAATTGAAAGAGCTGTTTACAAGGACTCTGACTCCGTTCTTTTCGGGAGCGAGAATTCTAAGATACGAATCTCTAGAGATTCGAAATGGTGATTGCCGAATTTCAAGTAGGATGACCAAACATTCTCCTCTGCAGTTTTCAAGTGATCCACCCGAAGCCCTCGTTACGTATCTGTCAGACTATTGGTGAGTCTATTTCGCAAAATAGCGTTCGAGCCGTCTTTCATTTTAACTGAATGATCACTTGTTCCCCGAAGAGCTGCTTATATCGTAAGACTACTATTGCGACTCATATCGTAAGACTGCTATGGCGACTCATATCGTAAGACTGCTATTGGATCTCACTGCGTAAAAGAGATTCAAAAATATGAATCATTCTTCACCAGAAAATAAAGATTGAGAGAAGAAGAGCCATTCATTTCATACCCAGTTACCATAAATGCGAGTATAATAACTATTTTCTTGAATTCTATGCGAATTATTTTGGAATATTTAGTGTCAACAATTCTATTGACCCCCTAAATAAATTTCCAGCCCTCTTAAAACCGTAAATAAATTTCGGCGGCCCCTTGGCCTTTAAGTGGATGTCCAGGACCCACCTCTCCACAGTAGAGAAAACCACTTAAAACCAGTTTTATAGCGAAGCTTCTTTTATTCACACATACACACACACACATATATATATATATTTAGATTATCTGTATAGTTATTTCGTATGAATACAACGAAACCTTGATAAATTCCAACGATGGCCACCAATGATGTAGAAAAGGGGGGAGGCTAGGGCTCTCAAGGCCCCCATTCAATAATAAAGTACATTGTTCTGTTTAACACTGAATCACTTGCTCTTTATTACATCTGCTTGAATCCCCCCCCCCATATCTTTTGATTTGCTACGCCTCTGACACCCATTTCAGAAAATTGTCACACACACACAATTAAAAATCGCTATATTATAATATATAAACTATAAAATCTTGTTTTTTTTAGCGACCCAGCAAATTATTAGGTAATCATAGTCTTTTTACTGGCTAAGTTTGAGTTTGACCCTGTTTTTGATCCTGCTTTTCACCCTAGGTTTGGCCGTGTGTTTGACCATATGTTTGGCCGTATGTAAACTTATCGGGGATGATGTTAGTTATCTGTATATTGATTGATTGTATTGTATTGATTGTATTGTATTGATTGTATTGTATTGATTGTATTGTATTGATTGTATTGTATTGATTGTATTGTATTGATTGTATTGTATTGATTGCATTGTATTGATTGTATTGTATTGTACTGATTGCCAGTTGATTGTATTGTACTGATTGCCAGTTGATTGTATTGTACTGATTGCCAGTTGATTGTATTGTATTGATTGCCAGTCGTTTTCCTTTATGGGAAAACGACTGGCAATCTTTCAACTTTAGCTAGTGGTGCAAAACTATCAGGAACACCATCACGGTTAATTACTATGACTGGTGGGCGTAAGAATAAAATAATAGTATTTCGAGCAGTGCCGTATTTTGTAATAGGCTATAGACCAGGGCGGCAAATTTTTGCGTATGGAGTCTAACAAAATCCATATACGATGATATAATCAGATGTTTTGCCGAGAAGAAAGATAGACGTCATGCTTTCCATTTAAATACCAGTGTTCGATAGGCTTTTATTTTTTTGTTAAAATTAAAATTTATTTCGATAAAATTGAATTTGATTTATTATATACCAAAAAGGAATAATACCGCGATATAATTTACTGTTTATTTTTGAGTTTATGAGTTTGTTTTTCGACATATTTACTGGCAATACAAATGTTTTTTGACGTACGCATATTGATGTAACGATTTTTATGTTCCTACTACTGCTTTTGGGGGGTGTCGATGGGCAGGAAGGAGAGGCAAAAAAAAGGTAGCCTATGGGCGGCATAATTATACGTATAACCGACCATAATTTTTCGTATAATATATATTCGGATATATGTTTTTGTATAAAATATAAAACAGGGAAGGCTGAAATATATTCTTCGCTGTCCCCTTTTACCCAAATCATCATTATCGCATCAAACATTGGAATAGAAATACTTGAGCATTGAGTCCATCTATGACAGATGTAATTGATTAGATTTTAAGAAGTCGAACGGAATTAATTCGGAATTAATTTATTGTCACACAGTCATGAGAATCAATAGGCATTCTAACACTTAATTAAGGTAGCAGAAGCAGAACAAGGGAAACATAGTTTATTATTAACATGTAATATAACACATGACATCTAACTTTTAATTAGAGAAATTACCAGATAGTTGAAGATAACAAATTATCCAGGACTCTCCCCCAAATGGCCCAAAAATGCATAATTAATTTTAACAATAAACATGCATCTCTATGGCTGGCGAGACCTTTACAGAAATTAGCTGAAAAATGTTGATTTCTTTAACCTCAGTTTCCGAATCATACTACGGATTATCGGGTCTGAATGGATCAGAACTCTACTCAGATAATTGAAAGTTCATATAACCGAATACTCCGATCATTAGTGAGCGAAGTAAGAAAAATATCCAATAATAAAAACAAATGGTATATTCATTTATTTTTTAAATTATTAATATGCTGTAGTCCCTAATATCCGCGGGTGATACGTTCCACGACCAACCGCAAATAGCAAAGAATCCTATATAGCGTAATTTTTAACCTGGCTTGTTTTAATCTGCCACCTTTTCAACCGACTCTTCCCGTCTACTCAGCTGAAACCTCAAAAAAAAAAAGAGATGGTTGTTAAGTGACAACAGAAAAGTGTGGATTTTTTTTTAAATGGTGAGCCTTCTGTTATGTATTAATCCATCTAGCGACGTCTTTACGTAAAATATTTGATTGGTGGGTAATTTTTCTTTATTTCAATTTTGTCATAGCGCTTTTTATGATGGAGCAGTTGTTATTGAATACACCGTTGAACTGATCATCATATTCATCAAATACTCTTTTATTTGCGTATTCTTTTTTTTATAGTCTCCTACTGCCGATGAATTTGTGTGTAATTCTGCCCTTTTACGTCTTCCTCATTCTGTTTTTACGAAAAATAGTAGTGTATTAGGTAAAAATGTGACGGACGATTATAATATATTTTTCTTAAAGAACAGAGATATTACGTTAAGCGAAGAAGAAAAAATATTCGCTCTTTTAATTGATTAAATACACATTCATTTGTCGCTACAATATAAAGCTAGACAGATTGTTGGAACATCGTCAAATAATGTGGATAATTTAGCAACCTTAGCGCATGCATTTATTATATCCTCAATTTTTTCAAGCAACAAAGATGTAGCGTCATTTGTTCTTGTAGAATCATCATCGGCCAATGCACTATATGCTCATAAAAAAAAGTATTATTGAGTTAGAAAATGTTGGGTAAGGAGACTATGCATTATAACAGACAATAATACAATCAATAGAAGAACGTTTGACAATTTTAATATTGGAAATACATTTACAGATCCATTGGCATCTCATTCGAGTGATTCATCTCGTCCTTTATTTCTTTTATTCGACAGCGTTCGTATAATTAAGTGCATACAAAATAATTGGATTGTACAATCTAGCCATTTTACTATCCCAAGATTTTCAAGTAGCAACGTGAAGGATATGACGACTTCAAACCTTTAATTTGTGTGTGCTACTTAGAGAAGAAATCTGCAGTTAAATATGCATATCTTTTGAATGAAAACCTTTTAGTTCCTTCAAATATACAAAAGCAGCATATTAACCTAGCTTTGAAAGTATTCGACAGGTCTATCATTAATGCCCTGAAATTAATTGGAAAGCAACATTTTAATGCTGTTCTTTATGGAGATTGGACACACTGCAGAATTCCTTTCAATTATTGTCAAATCGCGGGACATTGTCAATGTTAAATCATATTCTAAAGGAATTCTTAAAAACTTAATGGAAATATGTATCCCATTACATCTTTTGATGATTACCAAGTTCAATATCTAAAGGAATTTTTGCTGTGGATGGAAAATTGGAAAGAACAGAATGTTGGAAAACATGATGGGAGTTTAAGAAACATTTTCTATGCAGTAATACATACTACGAAAACTATGATTGTCTCACTCATTTCGTTTTGACAGATATTTCTTGGGGATTCATCTTATTGGGTAAATTTCCGACGGATAAATTAAATGCCCTTTCGGACAGTTTAGGGAGTTAAGGGGTTGTAACTATAATGTGTCTTTATAGCACGTTTGCGGATCGGAAAAAAAAGGAGGTGAAAATTTCAAGTTTATTGAAATTGAAATCTACAATTTTTTATACGTGAAAGGTAGATCCCAGTTATTTCTGATTTTCAGGACATCCTACATAACGCATATTGCATCTGCTGAAAAGTATGCACAGTTAAGCCTATCTATAAAATATTCATAATTATTTTAAGAGACACATTCTTGCTGTAAAAGAGAATTATCGGAATACTAAACTATTTGTACATACTCGAGCAATTACAGAAAAACGAAAAAGAAGACACGAAAATTTTTATATTTGTATGATGTGCAAAGGCGTAGAGGCAGATAGGCCTGTGGAGGGGGGCCTAAGGCCCCACAATAATTTTAGAAACTTTAAGTTGATGATGATGTAATAAAATAGATATATGAGTATTATATATATATGTTACGACATACACTGTTAAAAATAATAGTTCAGGGTTGAACCAAAATATGGTGATTTTCCAGCTTCATCCATTGTTAAGAACTACGTTTCACCACATTTTTGCTCCAGCTATGTTACCAATACTTGGCCGGAGGTTGAACCAAAATATGGATATACTTTCAATAACGAATAAGGCAACATTGAACCAAATTCATGGTTCCAGCTTGAACCAAATATACTGTTGTAGGTTAAACCAAATATGGCCAAAAGTTTCCGGACACTGTATAACAATATAAAAACCTGCCTTTCACATACTACCTATCAGGGGCGTATCGTATAGTTCCGGAGCCCCCATTACTTATCTCGGCTGCTATTGAAGCCACATCTACCCCATTTCATATACAGAGAGTACACATAATTTTTATTAATTACAGAACGATAGCAACCAAGTGAAATTGCAAAGGTTTTGTATTATGCCTAATATAAGCGTGTTAGCTATTAGTGAGATAAAACATCAACAAGTCATAGACATAGAAATTATCACATATATCATTGTAATTCATCAAAAATAAAGGATATACATAGCATAAACTAATAAATTGCAATGATCTTAGCTTGTTGAATGATTGGAAAGATCTTGGCACGTCAAAAAACTTGCGAATATCACTGAAGAATCGCAACGAATAGAGCTATTTGCCACACGTGACGTCTCGTAACAAGTGATTGGCTAGGAGGTTGAACGAAAATCTGGTTCGGTGTTTAACCATCTTTTACAAATTACCATACTTTCACCAATAAGTGGTACTTTTGAATTTTCAAGTGAACCAAATTTTGGTGAAATTCCGGCATTTTCACCATATTTTGGCAAAAACTAATGCGGAAATTTTTAACAGTGTATGTATAACGTATGAACATGCGCGCATAATGTGTGAATATGTGTGCACATGATATGTGAACATACGTATCAATATGTAAACATGCTGTATAAATATGTATTGTATGATAAAGTAAATATGATGCTTGAATATATGTGTCATGTCATGTAAAAGACATGATACAGACAAACATTTATATTGCATTTTTCAGTCCGTGATCAGGGCGCGACTTTGAAATTCTGGGTCCCGGTTCATGAAGGGTCCCCACCCCCTCTTGTACACGTGACAGATTTCTCATTACTATGTTTATCATTATGGGTATGGGCCAATGAATTTTATTTATAAGACCAAGATAACTATAATATAATACATTGCCTAACCAGGTAAGCTTTCCTGGTCTTGAGGGAAAGAAGCCAGGGAAGGATTTTTAAAAATCCTGAATAGTCTGGACTCCCCCCACAAAACAAATATTAAAATACAGAACCCTGTGAATCAGGGCTCGGGGCAGCTGCCCCGCGTACCCCTACGTAAATCAGGCACTGTCCGTAATTTTCAAGCACACAACTCACAAAAGGTTTAGCTGTCATATTTGGCGTAATTCAAATAAAAAATAAAAGTACAATAAACATTAAAAAAAAAATAGATTGAAAGCCACAATACAGTAAAAACTCCATCATATAATATAAATTTGATTAATATAATACAATGCAGTTTAATTATTCCAAATTAAAAAATTAAGTAAAACAGCCAGCCGGCCATGTCAATAAAATGTAACAAAGGAAGGTCAAAAGGCGATAAAATGCGATTTAATGTATATTTTTATTTATTTAGTTTTAATTTTGCAAATTCATTCTTTAAGCCTGAGTTTAACGTTCTTTCTAAAATACTTACGTACCCAAGTAAACTTCTACTATAGAAAAATATCTTACGCTTTATGAAAGGGAATTGAAATTATCCGATTTTATCGGATTTTACCGTAATTATTTAACTCTGAACAAAAAGAGAGAGAATGTTTTCATTATCATCTTATAATTTTATTACGCGTATTAATTTTTCTCTCTCCCATATTAAGGAAATAAAATGACACATAAATCTAAATGTGGATACTATCAAGATAAATATCGCTGAAGTATAAATATCAATAATATAGAAGATAAGTATCGTTAAGATATAAGACAACATCGATAAGATATAAGGCAATATCGACAAGATATAAGTTAAGTATCATAATGTATGATATAAAATAAATAAGGTAAATACAAAATTTTTTTTTTTTCTTATGAATAGTAGTGCATTCCATTACAGGAAATTCCGATTATTAGAAATTAGTTCAACTCCAGTTATTATCGATGATGGACATGGTCGCCCATATGGGAGGTAGGGAGGAACCCGAGCCCCCCTCCCCTAGCCATTTAAAATTTTGATTTTCCCAATTCTGCTGTGCATTTACTCTCAAAGGTTTTATAGTCATATTTTAAAATAATGTAGTTTTAAGTTCATTAATAGTTGTCAAGCAGTATTAATTATTTTTGTAGTATTTCAGTATCTTGTACATACATTAAAATGTTTGACAGCCTTAAGAAGGAGGTAATAATTTTTCAGCCCCCCCCTAAAAGTACTCATATGGGCGCCCATGATGATGGACGCTCTGTTGCACAGTATTTGGATTTCCAATTACACTTTATATTTTGATTTCCCATTAATATCGGCAAATTGGGTCGAAATCAATAAACACGAACGGCCGGTTTTCCGATTCCATTAACGTAATTTTGTGAAGTAAACGCGTATAATAAGCCATAGCGAAATTAGTGATTATGACAAAAATAGTTTCTGAACTTCAGTCTGGATCAAGGACGCTATAACAAAATCCTTTTAAACCAAACGCTTGTCAATGAGTTCGGAAATGCTTTGGAAACCTTTCCTGATGGCGAAACTATTTATAAATGTTTCATTAAGGGGATCTTGCGGAAGGAAATGTTTGATAAAATTGTAATTAGAACTCTGGAATGGAACATTTAATCTCCGTTACTGAAAGGACATTTAATTTACATCATTGAATGGACATTTAATCTGCATTATTTGGAGGATCAACCCTTCAAAGTTTGAGGTAAATGGAATTCAATGTAATCCGTAGCTATTTTCGGACCATATTTGCTTTACGAAATTAATTCTTAATATGATGGAATAGTGTAACTGGTTTTGCAACTAAAGGAGTGCTGATGTGAACAAAAATGATGACGTAACCAGAAAAGTTCCACCCCCCCTCCCCTCATTGCAATTGTTCATTAATAATGAATGATTTTCAACTTACGCTAGTAAAACATTTTGAACACATTTGAAAGGCTTGATCCTTTCCTCGATACATCCCTCCACTAGTTACGCTCACCCCTTTGCATTTGAATGAAAACGAAATAAACTCGCCTATTCCTTTTCAACGACAACACATCTACCGTGAACAACTGGGCATTTTATTCTATTTTGACTTTATGCATGCACCATTTCTCAACAATTGTTTTTGACTTTTAAAATGACAACAAAATGGAACTTCTTCATTGGAAGAAGAAGTTGCGGTAGAAACTAGTAAGTAAAAATAGTTCAGTTTTTGACATTGTTATATTTAAACATTTGATTTGAAATAAAAGTGATTGTCATGCACAGGAAACACCACCACACACACCCTCTGAATTCTGGCATTGAACTTTGGTAAAGTACCCTCCTGAATCAATAATTCTTGCAAAAAGTATTAAGTAAGAAAGTCGTAATTTTTCTGAAAGGTGGTTAGGCGTCAATAGTTTTTTCTATTCTTATTCTATGTATTTTCTATAATTGATCGCAGTTGTTGCCCAAATGGGAGTACAATAAGTTTATATCATGGAGTAATAAAGAGTTAATAATACGTGGGTTGGCAAAAGGTGAGAAATTCTTTAGACGACATCAATATTTCTGCTAATCTTGGTATAAATCCTATGAATATGGTTGTCCGACTTTAAATTGGATTTTAAGTTAATGCCCAATAAGTACGTATCTGAAGAAAATAATATATTTGAGTTGTTAACAAAAAATGAAAGATCATCAAGAATCGATTTCCTGTTAGAGAAGAATAGTATTTTAGTTTTGTTGGCATTAAGTGTTAGGTACTTATTATTATATTACTTGTTATTATATTACTCATTGTCATATTATTATTCTTATAGAGCAAATATCCTAGTTCGTTGAAATATTTCTTATTGTAGCTTTTAGAAGGAAGCTTTCAAAGATTTATCTGTTTGTTTACCATCTTGAGATAAGTAAGTCGCACTTCTATTTTTTTATTTTTTCCTATTTCACTTGAAGGTTTTCTCACAATTCGGGAAACTGATTCAGCCGATGGCTTGAAATGTCTTTTACGTGGTCAATTTCTTTGCTTTATTGCTGTTTGAAGAGAGCAGAAGAAGATTTCACAGCTTTTACGAAGTCTTTCTGAGTTACGTGGCAAGTTCCTTATTGTATTTCTTTCTAATGAGCTGCTGCATTTTTTTCAATATATAAGTTTCTGTGTAATTCTTTCCATTGACTTTCTGCAATTCTTTCCTCTGAATTTCTGTAATCCGTTAGTCTGTTTGATAAATTTCCATAATTCTTTATAATAAATTTGTGTAATTTCTAATAATTTGTTATATCCATTACTAATATAAGAAAATGTATTTCTTTCTAACGAGTTTTTTTCTGCTTTTAATGCGAATTTCTATATTTCTTTCTAATAAATTTCTATATTTCTTTCTAATAAATTTCTATATTTCTTTCTAATAAATTTCTATATTTCTTTCTAATAAATTTCTATATTTTTTTTTAATGTGTGAAAATGTACTTCTTAATAAGTTTAACACACTAAAGAGAAAGAAAATAAGAAGGTAACTAAAAGCTTTCGGACGCGTCTACAGCAGCTATTCATCAAGAGTAAAGAAATGTTGTGTTGCCGCTTATTTTGTGACAACGGTGGCCAGTGAGCAAGCCTCAATAAGAATCAGCGGGAAATTTAACGAGGACCAATGAAAATCAATTGTTGTTGTTGATCATGCAATAGTTTGGGAAAGTTCGATTTCGGCTCTGGTTCTCAGCGGGAGCGGACGCGCGGCACATTTTTCTTCCTTTTCCTTCATTTGTTTACTTATTTATTTATTCATTTATTTTTCTCCCTTCTTTGTCTTGACTCCAAGGTTATGGCTCTGATTACAGCCCCTGGTTTTGTCTTTTATCGATGGATAGGTTTTAATCGGGTTTATTGCCTTTTCTGACCCTCATTCCACTACCTTCTCCCCCAGTGCTTTTTCTTACAATGACCTATGTCTGCTTCCAAAGAATGCATCATAGTTTCGGCAGTGTTCTCACTTCCAGAGTCCATGACTGCTCCTGTTCACCTCTTCTGTCTTGCATTCGTCCTTTTCGTCTATGGTACCCTGCTGTTTTGGTTATTGTTGTCCTTCGCCTGACATGCAGGGCCTTTCTGTCTCCTTGCCGCCCTATCCATGTCCGTTCGTTCTTGCCGCTTTGTGCGTTGGTATCTTATGTATTCGGCCTGGTAGTTCTTCGACAATTTGAGTCTTCATCGTTCACCGGTTCTTGCCCTTCTTCATCAAACTTCATCTGGTTTGGCATGCTTTTTCTCGATGCATGGAACTCCGGCATGCGTCAAATCATCCCTCATCCCTCATACCTCACAGCATCGGAGGGTAGGAACGGTGTTTCATTACTATGGCTTCGCTATACCTCTCACGGTAATACAGTTCCGCCAATGAGGACACCTTTCCAAATCATTATCTTCATACAAGACAGAGTTTGAGAAAGTTATCCTCTGCTTCTGCTTTGTTTTCCCAAAAGGGGGATATTGCAATGACAGATAACAGTGAGTGAGAGATCACTTAAATGATAATCAATGAAGAATTAGTGCAGAATCTTTAAATGAGAATCAATGAAGAATTAGTGCAGAATCTTTAAATGAGAATCAATGAAGAATTAATGCAGAATCTTTAAATGAGAATCAATGAAGTTTCTTGAATCAATGGTGAGATCCCTTTTTTAGGCTTCCCATTGGTCACCGTTGTCATAAAATAAGCGGTAACAAAAAATCCAAGTCCGGTTTCAGCTATGGTGGAGTGAGAACGTGTTTTCGCTTCGTTCTGGGTCTGGCGAGCCTTTGTTTCTGCCCGTACGACTGTGGTGTTGCCTGTGGTGAGGCTAAACTTTGTCGGAGTGTATGGGGCATTGGCCAGGCCCCTGAATTTGGGTGGATTGATGTTGGTGCCCGCTATTCTGGGACTTGGCTCCGCTTTGCCCCGCCGACTAGTCTTCGACCTGGGATGGTGCGGGAGTCATCTGTTCCGTTTCGGGCTGTCTGGCGACGGTCTCCGCGTTTGTGCGGCACCGATCGTCTTGGAAAAACGTTTGTTATGCCCGCAAGTTTACAGGACACCGGTCTGGATCTGATGGATGGCGTTTTGTGCCTTCTGGTTTCGCGGCCGGCTCGTGCCCATTCTATGCCGTTTCGCGGCGTCTTGTACCCATCTAGCGGGATCCGGTATGCTCCTATAGGAGCATTGGCCAGCCCGGGGTCTTCTTCCGTGCCATCCATCTATTTCATCTGCTCTCGGGGCGGATTGATCGTGGATTGGTTGCCAGTAGACGTTAATTGAAGACACCAGTGCCAGCAATGCGTTTCTGTACTCTAGTACGGATCGACAACCTCCCCATAGCCCATTGGCTGTTGAGGTCTTTAATATCAAAACCTGTCTTGGATTACAACGCTGCCTTTGAGATGGCCACCCTTCCCACTAAATTTAATGCATAAACATCATCATCATCAACACAAAATCCTCTGGGATTGCAGTGCCGAAATCTTGAATTACCTTCTCGTTTGCCAATCTTACAGAATTTAAAGTTTAGTTTGCAAATTTCTTTCCTGGCACCTTATATTTAATTTTAATATGTTTCGTGCTTTTCTGTTAATGTGAAAAAATGCAGTTTCTTTTAATGTGATAAAATTTCTGTATTTTTTCTAATGGGAGTTTTGTATTTTTTTCTCTAATATGTTTTTGTATTTCTTTCTGACTTGAGTTTATGTATTTCTTTCTGACGTGAGTTTATGTATTTCTTTCTGACATGAGTTTATGTATTTCCGTTTATCGAGTTTCTGTGTTACTTGCTAATAAGTTTCTTACTTTCTTTCTAATACAAGTTTCTGTATTTTTTCTAATGTGAATTTCTGTATTTTTTTCCTCTAATATGTTTTGTATTTCTTTCTGACGTAAGTTTAATGTCGGAAAGTTAAGTGGCAGAATAAGGAGGCAAATGCCACATCAGTTATGGAGACCATTGTAGCTTGCGACTAAGACATTTACCTGAACATTCGGACAATTCTACAGATTCTGGTGACACTACCAATAAGTGTGGCCACTGCTGAGTGGTCCTTTTCAACTCTGTGTCGGCTTAAAACTAAGGTCTAACACGATGGGAAACTGTCTAAGTAGCCTTGCAATAATAAAGGTACATCGTGTTATCATTATCGACATCAGTCAAGTGATAAAGAGGTAAACGGAGATACGAATTTTCTTTATAGACTAACTTCCTTGCAAATATTATTTTTAAAATTATTGCAATAATTACAGAACAGAAGTTAGCAATTTAAAGAATCAATTTGCCATTGTAATTATCTTGTATGTCATAAAGCATTTATAAGAAAGTGAAAATATACAGCAAAAAAATTAGTAACATGCCTTTCCTTACTTTCCCCCCGAGAGGGGATCCTGGATCCGCACTGACAGAAACAGGATCCGTTATAAGATACTTATTTGCAGTTTCACAAACTGAGGAATGCAGTATTAACATAGGTCGTAAATCATCGTAGGATGAGAGATCGGATGGCTCAACCTCATGTCGTCAAAACCATTACTTTAAGTTCTACGGCAATGGCTAGACCAAAAACTGAGGATCAGGCGAGAGAGAGAGAAACAGCACTGCTACTTGTCTCATTGTTTGCTAGGAACAGACTAATTGCTGGCTGCTCATTACCTGAAGTCTAGCGTATTCTCGTTTACCAAAACCTGATATTTTCTGTATTCGACGCAGTCGCTACGTATAATTGGTATTCAGCAGAAAATGCATAGCGGCCGGGGAGCCAAAAATCACCCGTTTCGCGTATATGGATACTTAAAATCGAGTGCGTGATTGCCTATAATTTAATTAGCGATCAATGTGTTTTCTGTGGCAATAATTATATATTATAATGCCGCCACAAGACTTCGTTGAGCTTTCTTAGCAGAAAAATGCAATTACGGTAACGACGCCTCTAGGACGGCTAAAATTACACTTCATAGATAAAGCTAGCGCTAGCAAGGCTCTTACAGATTCTGAAGTAAGCTACAAGAAGGCTCGTAAACAATTTAGAAATGAATAATGCGCTGCTTTAATGGATTTCCAATGATTTGTTTTATGCGATTGTCGTAAACAGAAAATTTTGAGTCTTTAAAGTAGTGAGCGTTCGAAATTGTAGATAAACTATGCACCTTTCACGGAAGCTATTGGTGCAGGAAACGAGGCACAGTGGCTCATGCCCCCAATTGGGGATTAAAACACATTGATTTCTTTAACGACGCATTACATTACCTTTTCTTTTTAAATCTATTTAAGCCTCCCACAATTTTTAAATTGCTTCGCCACTGACGCAAACAAATGTATTTATTGGAATTAATAAATTTGACACCCGCGTTTTTTAGCTCACACGAAAGCTTTTTTTGGCATAGAAAAAGCTCTAGTATAAGTTAAAAGAAGTGGGTGTCAAATTTATTTGTAATAAAAATCCACCATGAATAAATCACAAAAAATTCATTTTGAAGCTTTGTGTGTTGACCATTATTTGGCAATTGTGTTATCCCTGAGAAGGGTAATAATATCTTACATCCTTATATACGGAGAAAGAGAGCGTTGTTCCTGTCCTCGTTGGTCTAACGATTAAGGCACCTCGGGCTCAACGGAGGAATCCCGGTTCGACTCCAGGACGGGGACGATGTCTCTTTTTCTCCTATACCAAAAAATAAAAAGCTTTAGTGTGAGCTAAAAAAATGTGGGTGTCAAATTTATTAATTATAATAAAAAAAAACCACGAAAAACTCACAAAAATCTCATCCCAGTGGCTTTGTGTGTTGACCATTATTTGGCAATTGTGCTAGCCCTGAGAAGGGTAATAATATCTTGGAAATGTATTTATATTAATATGATTTTATAAATATTGCAACGAATCAGTTCGACCGGATGAAAAATTGATCTTTATTTGTTACTGTAATTTGCACTAGCTACTAGTTCTCCATAAATAAAGTTGCATTATAATTTAAAGATTTTTTAATAAAATAACATGGAAAATATAAAATTATTTCGAAACGCTTTGAAAATATTAACTATATAACTCATACCAATTTGAAACTTAACTCTTTAAAATATGAAAAAAACGTTTTTAGTGGGCAAAAACAACATTAAATTTGTACGAGTTTGCTATTTTTAAAGAGTGAAAGAGATCTACCGTTTTTACATTATCAAAATTTCTACATTTCTTGTGTTCACTCGGAATTAAATTTCTCAATTGGGATAATTTTTCTCATAATAGCAAAAACAACATTTCTGATATAGAAGACGAAAGGGACCATCTGTCTCTTCACACGATATACTCATAAAAATAAAATAAAGGCTTGACTATATTTCTGGAAAAACAACTCGAGCTGCTACTAAGAAATTCAAGGACAGAGTAAATACGGGTATAAATATAGTATATTAAACCAATCTGGCATGCCAGTTGGAAAAGGAAAGACTTTGTAGAAGGGATTGGAAGAAACAGATTTGTGCAGATAGGGAAACGTTGTGTGATATTTGTGGAATACTAGAGATAGAAAAAAGAGACAGGAAAAAAAACAATAAACATAAAAATAGTAAGATATAAATAATATATGAAACCCTTCATTTCGTTTGCTGTTTCTTTACTACATTTTATTTATTCCTGGTTCTCCCTTCCGATTTTTTAATAATAATTATTCCAGATCGTGATTTACCCAACAAACAAAGCATTGTGAGAGGACATAGAATGGAAAATAATGTTTTTAAAATATTGAATAAGGATAAATTGCAGTCCATTGTGAAGAAATTTCGTAATTTAGGTAAATCAAATAAAAACGTACCAAATCATTGCCTATGAATATAGGCTTACGGAAACCAAGGACAAAAGGAAAATATAAATAATGTATATCTATTTATCTATTCCCCTACTTAAACTTGAAAACATCACACTCCTTTTATCCACCCTTATGAAATTGTGTGTATTCTTAACTGTTTCGTAAATCCTTTTTTATGTAAAGGGTGGGACGACGGATAGAGGGGAGGTCGCAGATCTTTTGGTTACTATAAAAGGGGATCGCGGATTACTTGGTTACTATGAAAGTGGATCGCGACTTGGAAAAAAATTGGGAACCACTGCACTAGGCGCATAACAGACATCTATGGACTGATAACATCGCAACAAAACACAGTGAAAATTATATATAACGACAATGCCTATAACGATGAATCTGTTTATAGTGATATATTGGTATATAGAGTGTATTAACACGCCACATTTTAATCGATGTTTCCTTTCTTTTTATTATTATTATTTTTTTTACTCCCCGATTCATTTCTGGTTTTCTGTTCTCCCCAACTTTCCTTCCAAGTTGAGTATGTAATAATTGTTCGTTTGTTTGTGGTTTTACGGCTCGGGAACCACAGTTGTCATGCTGCGCCTGGATCTACAGTTTTCTGAGAAATCCGAACTTCTGGACCTACAGTTTTCCGAGGAATCCGAACCTCTTGGACCTACAGTTTTCCGAGGAATCTGAACCTCTTGGATCTAAAGTTTTCTGAGGAATCCGAACCCCTTAAGGACTAAAGAACCAAACCCCGGGGTATAGTGAGAGTATGTAACAAACAACTGGTTGGAAGAAGACTAACATGCGTCAGTGAAAATGATATTCAGCTTCCATTCTGTTGTTGTTTGTGTCCGGAGTTAGTATCATTATCTTTACTTCCCAATTTCTCCGGTCGCGATATGGCTATGGTGAAATCGCTCCAGTCTGCTTTGAAAAAAAAAGAAAAAAAAAAAGAAATCCATAATTTCTGAGATTAATAAAGGGTTAGGAAAATGATGATTCGATGTAGCCAATAAATATAGCATACCTTCAACAAATTTACATTTTTAAAAGATCGAGATAAAATTGAGAAGCAGTTACAAAAAGTAATCATTAATTTTAAAAAACAAAACCGACAAGCCCAAATTCAAGATGCTGATACGGTTTTGTTTCAGTGATTACAAGATGTTCGTTTACTCGTGTTCTGTAAGTGATCTTGAACAAATAAGTAACTTGAAAAGAAGAAAATTCAATTATCTTTAGAAGTTTAAATTTTGACTTAGTCAATCGGAAAAAACATTCTATCTGGAAGGATGAATTCTATTCAAACAGACAACAACTTGATGCTCCAAATCTATAAACAAATTAGAGAAATTAAATCAAAAATCAAAAATAACCAAAAAGGCACAGATAATAAAATAGATTCACTACTATCAAAAATTGAACAATCAAATATAGCCCTAAATCAAATTAAAGAAGACCAAGAAAAACTTAAATTAATAAGCGAAAATATCATTCTAACAAATAATCAATTAGAAAAAAAATATTGAAAATATCAACAGAAGTTAATGACCAGATTAACAATAGTAACAATGATTACAACAACATTGATAAGGAAATACAACAACTTTATGAAATCCAACATAACATCGAACAAAGAATTGATAAATTAGAAATATATGGAATGAGAAGGGACCTGATGGACTACCAGTAAAGCAAAACGAAAATTGCATTGATGAAATCTTAAAGATTAGCAAAGAATTAAACATAAAATTATCAGAAAAAGATATCGATACATCACATAGATTACAGATCAATAAACAAGGAAAAGTAAATTACTAATACGGTTTGTAAAAATAGGAAAAAGAGTCGATTTCTGGAATCAAAGAAAAAATATTAAACTCAAAACAGACATGTGTTCAATGCGACTTAATGAAAATATATCTATAAATGAACATCTAACCGGAAAAAAAGCAAAAATCTTTAGAAAGGCAAGATTATTTCAAAAAAATAATAACTGGAAATTCTCATGGACATCAAAAGGACGTATAAAAATGAGAAAAAATGAAAATTCTGAAATTTATGAAATAAAAAAATATTGATGAACTCAACGATTTATGATCTGAAGGAACTCCCCTTAACAACGCAAATGACAAAAAAGGAAAAACCGAATAATGAGAAGCTGGTTAACAGTTTAATCTATAAGAAAAATAAAAAGGGGAAAAAGAAATAGAATTAGAAAAAAACTAATTCACGAAAAACATAAACTATCATCTAATGATAATAAAACAAATCCTATCTCAGTAATATAATATATATGAACGCAAATAGCCTGAACAACAAAACTGAACAAGTTGAAGAAATAATTCATTTTACAATACTCCGGAAATAATCTCTATAGTCGAAACTTAGAAAACAAACGAAACATTAATAAATTTTAATAATTATAAAGAATACTCTATTTACAGAGACTCTAATAAAAAAGGAGGTGGTATATCGGTCTATGTAAAAGATGAATTAGATGTAGATTTGATAAGTAATGAAACAGAACTGAAACCTTGAAATACTCACAATTATCATAAATGGACTAAAAATTCTAACATTATACAGGCCACAAAATTCAAATAAAAAAAAATTTTTTCGGAAAACTAGAAAACTACTAGAAAAAAATACTCAGGGAAAGCATATTTTTATAATTGGAGATTTCAATATAGACATTACAAACAAAAATAACGATTCATAAAAATTACTAAACTTAATCGAATCACACGGGCTAATAAATAAAATAAGAGAACCTACTAGAATAACATTGACAAGCTCAAGTACAATAGATCTAGTTTTTACTAACACAAATAACTCTTCTACATCAATTTTAGATGAAATAATAAGTGATCATAGAACAATATTAATAAACATGAAAACTATAATTCGACATGTAGAAAAATTAAAAAAGATTAGAAATTTTAATCAAAAAAATATTGAAAAATTTCAGGAGGCATTATTACAAATAGACTGGCAAAATTTTCTTGTACCGTCTAAATCAATAATCCTCAAACGTCCATTTATGAAAAATTTGCATCAAGAATAAAGGAATTATATAACAAAAGCTTTCCTAAAAAAACTAAAGTACTAAATAAAAAAATAATTCTGAATGGTTTAACGCAATTTTAAAGAAAAAAATAAAAACAAAAAATAATTTATACAAAAAATTTGTGAATGGAAGAACAAAAAAAAAGATGGAATGATTTTACTAAACACAGAAACAAACTAAACAAGGAAATAAAATATAAAAAAAATAACTACTATCTTGAACAATTATCAACAAAAAGTACCACAAAAAAATGGAGAACAATTAACAAATTATTGGGTAAAACTAATAACAAAAATGAAGATAAAATAAATCTAATAACAAAAATGAAAATATAATAAAACTAATTACAAAAATGAAAATAGAATAAAACTAACAACAAAAATGAAAATAAAACTAATAACAAATAATATCAGAACAGATAATACGAACTTAATAGCAGATGAATTTAACAATTATTGCACAACCATTGATAAGGAATTAAATATAAGTCAATCAGTAACTGATAACTATAAAAAGTATTTAAGCACAAATATTTCCGAAACCTTTTATTTAGAAAACACAACTGAACACGAAATAGAGAAAGAACTAAATAAAATAAATAAAAAAATAGGACCAGGGTTTCACGATTTATCTCCCAAAGTAATCGAACTGTGTAAAAGTGAATTAAAATATCATTATCGATAACAATAACTGATATATATAACACGGGAATTCCTGATGAATTGAAAACAGCAGTAATTAGACCAATTTTTAAAAAGGGTAATAACTACTTAAAAGAAAACTACAGACCAATAGCAATCATGTCAGTATTTTCTAAATTAACTGAAAAGGTAATATATAATAGACTAATAGATTTTTTTAATAAATATAAACTATCCATAAAAAAACGGTTTCCAAAAAAAATGAACTGAAGAAATCCTATTAAGAGCAATTAATAATATTCAAAAAAATATGGAAGAAAACAAAAATTACTTACGGATTTTTTTTCGATCTGAGCAAAGCGTTTGACTTAATTAACAGAAATATCTTAAGAACATAATTATTTAATTATGGTATAAGAAGCCCAATCGAAATCATTAATAAACAACTTAGGCGTTCCTCAGGGAACAATCCTCGGACCGTTATTTTTCTTAATCGCAATAAATGACTTAATAAATCTTGATGAGGGACTCCTGTTATTTGCTGACGATATCATCTGGTTAACAAAGGGAAATAACATAGATCAAATAATTAATAACATGAACACAAAGTTAACATCCTGTGAACAATGGTTTAATGACAACAACTTAATAATAAATACAAATAAAACAAAATATATAATCTTCCATACTAAAAATAAAAAATTTACTAATCAACCTAACAAAATAAAATTCAACGATAACATCCTTTTAATTAACAATTTTAAATTAAACAATTTAACAATCGAAAATCAATTAAACTAGAACCTACAAATATTTGATATTGAGAAAAAAATTAGAAGATCTAATGGAATTCAAACAAAATTTAATTTATTACTACCATTAAATATAAAAATAAATTTATACTACGCATTAATATTTAGTCATATAAATTACGGAAATACAGTATGGTGAAATTTATCCCAAATAAATTTAACTAAACTTAATAAACTACTTGATAAAAAGTATCAAAAATTATGTCTCAAAACAGGTAAGCATAAAGATAAATTGATTTACGAAAACAAAATATTAAACATAACTAATATACATATTTTAAAAGTAGCATTATATATTTATGAAAGATTATACGAAAATAAACACCTAAATTCGGTTACAATAAGTGAAAATAAACATAATTATAATATAAGAAACAAGAAAGAATTAAATAAAACAAAAATAAGAATCAACATATGTAAAAATAATATTAATTATTATGGAATAGACATATGGAACAATATCCCGCCAACAATTAAAGAAATCAAATCAAAAAGTAAATTTAAAACCAAATTAAAAGACTATATTTTGGAGCGTCAATTAAACAAAGCGCCATGGTTGCAAGTGTTTTATAAATAGTCATATTTTTAACTTGTATCCAATGTATTTCATTTTTTATAGATGTTACGCATAAATAAATTCTGATTGATTAATTGATAGATTGATCCTCTGGATAGGCGTACGCAGTAAGTTCATAAGGGGTTTAAGGCTCATTGGGGGTTACAGCGCTACAACTCGCATATTCTTATGTTTAATATACAAAATTTTGCTGCAATG
>QLNU02015003.1:134915387-134958363 GCA_006491805.2 Dysdera silvatica | reverse complement strand
CTAATAATTGACTCTTTCTTTTGCTAACACTTTTGCGAATGGCTGTTGATGACAAATTGTTGCCAATTTTCATGTCGCTTCTTATCGGCTAACTAAAAGTCAGTGGATTTTCGCAGGCTTGAGTCACTCGCTCCGGAGGCCACTCCTCTCAACTCCATCCTCCAAACACATTTCTCTTCCTCCCCTTACCCAAGTTGCTTGTGTATAGGTATCTCTGTACTCTAAGTCAGGAAAGGATGGGCCGAGCCGGTCCTGAATTACTTTCCAGGCTGGGTTGCAGGCCAGGCCAAACTTCAAACAACAGGCTTGTGCAGGGCTCTACTTTCTGACCCATAAAATTTATATATATAGTATTGGCTTTTATAAAATATTGTTCAGAGTGCATTTTGATGAATCCGAATGCAGAATTACGGAAGTGTAAAATATGTATAATTGTATTGCATGCATGCAGTTTAAATGCCATGTTCCACTTCACCCAGTGATAGAATATTATGATCACCATTACTGGAATCGCTGGACTGGGTTCGACCCAAAATAAGTTTGGCAGTTCGTACATCATGGTACATAGATCATGTTCGGTTATTTGCTTCACCCCAGATGATCCATAGAGCAATCTTGGTATCTAAAGTAAAATAAAATAAATAAGTCCTCTGTATCTGATCTCACAATTACGAATATGTAAACCCTGCGGTGACTCGGTGTGGTAACACTTTTGCCTAGTGTCATTAGCATAGAGTTCTCAAAATTTTTGAGGGGCCCAAGCACATTTTATGTACGTTTATACATTACAGTATATGTAAAATCGCAATTTATTTCAAATTATTGGGGAGCTCAGGTCCCACGGTCCCATATAATTCTACGCCTATGCTTAGTGTGCCATTAACTCGGGTTCGACTCCCAGCAGTGCAAAGAACGCTTACTCAGAGATCTCATAAAGATCGCACTGCTCACTGTAGTCCGGGGTTTGGTTCCCTAGGCCTTAAGAGGTTCGGATTCCTCGGAAAACAGTAGGTCCCGGCGCAGCATGACCACTGTAGTCTTTGAGCCGTAAAACTGCAAACAAATAAACAAAACAAATATGTAAAATTTTACCTAATTTTTGCAAAAAGTTGATATACTTTATACGAAATTTGACAAATTAAGCAGAATTTGATCTACAAGATGGGCCAAAAGTAGGTATATGGCATATATGTTTGATCGGATAATGGTAATAATTATACCAAAATATTAAATAATAGTTTGTTTTATCATTACTCGTAACATTTTAATCAATTTTATGTACATTTTTTATTGATGGTTCTTCCCAGATATTGGCCTTGTGGCAATAGGCATATGCAGAAAGTTCATAAGGGGGTTATAGACTTAATGGGGGAGGGGGGGGGATTACAGAGCTACAACTCACATATTTCTATGTTAAATATACAAAATTTCATTGCAGTGGGAGGTGGGCTACAACCTCCATCAACACTCCCCGCTCATACGACTCATACGCTAGTTTTTGTGACCGAACTCAGTTGTTTAGCACACATGTTCTTTAATCTCTTAAGTGCTTGATATATCCCCCTTTCCTTTATCAACATTATAAAATGCACCAAATCTATCCAAAATATTTTTACATACCGTTTTCTACAACTTGGGGTCTGAATCAATGAAAAGAAAAATATACTGTATATTTACTTTTGGCTCACCCTGTATAATGAACATATTTACTTTGCAGGAAGAGTTTACAAGAACTGCTGGAGAGTTTCAAGCTGTCATGTATTTTTATACGGCACCTACACAGTGCATTTCAATGATGGAGAAAATGGAGGTGCCGAAACAGCCTTCGGTTTATGTCTGCAAGGACAAGTCATGCTTTAAATACGACGGTTAGATGAGCAAAAATTACATTAAGGTGTTACTATTTTAAAAGCATGCGAAAAAACGTTGGTTGAAATTTGTTTTTTGTTTTTTTTGCAGTATTTCAGTTTTCCAGCATTTAGTCTCGGACAGCCTTCCCTTCTCTACATAAATAAGAAAGGAAGCATTGCCAAGGATGTTAAAAAAATGCTGGAGGATGAAATATTGAAATTAAAAATGTTTTAACCAGCGTGTATGCACACTTCTTTCATGGTTATCACTAATGTATTTTATTCCATGCGACTGTATTTTAAGGGAATTTTAAAACTTAAAATTGTGCACATAAGAGGTTTAATACCTAAAGAGGTAAAGGTTGATACATATGAACTAAAAATAAAACGCACAAAAGCGATATAATGTGAAATGATGGTCAGTTGTTGAAGGTGCCTCATTTCCAAAAAAAATTCATAGGAAATATGCCTGTGAACGGCTCTTTTGTTCTTTTTAGGGATGAGGGCACGAAACTATATGTCACTATATATAAACTCATATATTATGTATACACTATAACTATATATATACTACTATAACTGCATATATACTACTATATATATATTATATTACTAGTCTTATAGGTGATGTATTAATTTTATTGTGCATACAGTTTTATTGAACCAAGGCTTATTATATCGGTGATTAGTGAACTCTGGGTCATGATCTTTAGATGGAGCTTAGTAATGTCTGAAGAGGGCAGTATAAACATGTTATACTTATTATAAATGTGCGTTTTTGTTGTAGAATATGCATGATTTAATATGCAAATATTAAATAAATTTAATTAAATAAAATTCAGGGGCGAAACTCTATTACGTAACAGAGAGCTTAGAGAGAAAAATTTTGTGAACTACGAGTTCATAAACGGACAGATTATATGAGATTATTTAGTATTCCATTATTTAACTGTCATTTATATTTTTAATATATCTGAAATTCTTTGAAATGGTATTAATTTCGATAACATAATCCGTAAGTAAAATATTCAGCATTTCTGTTACATTTATGTGATGTTAATTTAAATGCAGAATTAATCATTACAAGGTTTGTATATAAGAGATTTTCAAAAGTATTATAGCCTTTTCTATTAGTTTTAGTCATTTTCGAAAAGCTGCATGTTTTTCCATCTGCATGGCATACGTTATTAATTTTTGTATGCCTTTATAATGAGCCAGTAATTCAGCAAAGTGAAAGTCAAACTGAAAACAGTGTGATCAGATTCTCCGAGGTATAATATAAAGGTGGGAGTAATGTTCTCCTCTCTATCTGTTTTTCCTTTTCATCATGCTTTTAGAAAAGAAAATACCGCCAACTGTAGCGTTCGTGTACGAAAAAGAATGTTTTGACAATGGATGAGACATGCAGTTCTCTACATATTTATTCTATGGTCTGACAGTTGACTTCTAGTTTGTAATTCGCAAAATGCTAAGAGCAAGCCTGTGCATATCTTACGTTAGGCTCAGGGAGTGAGTCTTGTTAGAGCATTCGCCACTCCCCATTGTGTTTCCAACAGGCCTCTGCTGCACCCCGGCTGACTTAGCCTACCAAAGTCCACGGGACAACTGTACCCGGCTGAAAGTGTACCCAGAGTCAGATAATAGAAACATTTTCACTCAAAGAATCGCTAATGACTAAGGCAAATTTCTAAGATGCAAACAAAAACAGAAGTTCAGAAAAGTTTAACTGCGAAACAAAAAACGTTCACCATTCTGTTTCGGCGTTTTTTTTTCTGCTTCCTTTCGTTTTTACATGGCGTTTAACTCTATAAAAACACATATGTTATTATAACTGCCTATATAATATAAAATCTGTATAAACCCAAATCTCTATAAAGCAAAAATCCGCTCAAATTGTAAAAATTACATGGCCCCTTCAGATCACTGTATTAATTGCAATGTCTACAAATGTAAAGCCTATGCATAACGTAATCTTTTCGGGTACCTTGTGTTTCTGGTTTACACAAGTTTCATTGCACTATGGAGATATATTGAAATTGATTTCCAGGTTTACACAGCCATATGCAAATTTAAGGGCGGCAGCTCCCCCCCCCCTCTCTCTTTTTTCTGTCGAAAATTGTGTCCTTAGTATGTACAATTTTCATGCAGATAGTTGAAGAAAATGAAGATGTATATAATAGATGCAAAGTTATACTCAAAAGTTATGAACGTTGATATAAAGAGGAATGTTGAAAAGCTTCTCCTTGAGTTGAAACTGATTTTTGTTACTTTAGATAAAGTTTAAAAATATTTGTAATATTCCTATAGGAGAAGTTTGGAAAGATTTCAAGGACCTTGCTTGTGACACATCTTCATATGTAGATGTTTAAAAGAAGATATGAGCAAGCTATATCTCCAGCTCACTATTTGGTACATTTATTATCACCAAATTTTAAAGCGGTGTGCTTGTCAAGGAGTGTGAAGGAATAAGGATTCGTAAACAAGAAATACAAGAATACGTTATTATATTAGTCATCGTTCTTACATTTTTTTTTTTCTATGCACTTCTCAATGGTGTTTTATTTGAAGAAGAGACAATGAAAATGATTTCCACTCTTCGGTGGTGGAAACCATTGGCCTCCCATAAAATAATGCATTGGCTAAAAGGAATTCGATGATATTGAGGAACTATGCACAGCTTAGGGAACCTCTGCTGGAGTTGAAAGGATGTTTTCCATATTTGGACTTGCGCATATCAAGTTACGAAATCAGTTAGGAGTTGAGAAGGCAGCAAAGTTGGCATTTTTATTTAAATCCTTAAATGTTGGTTTTTAATAATATCATAATTGAGATCTCTAATGTATATTGTAGTCTCAATAAACAAGAAATCAAGACGTTGAATGTTTGTTTTTTATGTTATGTAATACATTATCTAGATATTCACTTACCACTTAAGAAAAGTAAATTGAATGTTAAAATCTTACATAAATGAAGCTGAAAGAAAAATTTGATTTATTTCTGAGGTATACAATCTTAACCAGAAAAATCATTTTATATAAAAAAATCATATTTTCTATTTAAAAAAAAAAATCATGATTTTTTTTGCACCCTGCTAGCCCATGAAATATTTCAAATCTTCAAACATATGGTAAATTTTACGTTCGCTCTATTTCTTTTGCATTTTGACTGATGATAATAATTTTACTAGTTTTAAAATAGCCTTAAAGAAAAAGTAATTTCTGGCATTTATTTATCAAAATTTCTTTCTTTGTTTTTACAATAGAAGAGCTACTGTCAACTGAGAATGTGACGCTGCATGACTGGGTTAACAGAGAGAGGTTCCCTGCTTTCATTAAAGTTACGAATGGTAATTTCCACCAACTTGTCAAGACTTCAAAGAATTTAGCTGTCGCAATTACAGAGGAAAATCAGATTGGCGGAATGTCACTAAAGATGCAAGAGTAGGTTGGTTATAAATTAAATGAGATCAATTGCGTAAATGATGTCACATTGGACTAATTCTCACTTATTTAAAAATACATGCTTTGCATGTAGAAATTAATTCTTGTCGAATAATTTATATAACTAGGGATTTATGGTTATTCAATAATTTATATAAATATGGAATAATGGTTATTCAGCAATTCATATAACTAAAGGTTACTGGTTATTCAATAATTAATATAACTAAAGGTTACTGATTATCCAATAATTGATATAACTAACAATTAATAGTTTAATTAGCAATTAGTAATTCTTGAATTTGTAAAATGTGATTATTTGTGCTTCGTTATATTTAGAAGTAGTGCTGTATGCATTTAGAAGTAATGCTATGCTGCATACGTTGGGGTTGTGCTGCATTGTGTTTAGAGACAGTGCTATATGTACTGTGTGAAAAAGTATATTAGTTTCGATGTGCTGCACTGAAGAACAATTGAATTAGAGATACCTGTCTAGTATCATGTAGCACCATCTTTTGCCTTGATGACAGCAGCAGTTTGTATCTGCATGGACTTGACAAGACACTGGAAACATTGGAAAGCTGAGTCTTATGAAAGAAAACTTTCTACAACCTCATACCACAATTGTGAAAAGGTGACTGGAACAGGTTCTGGGGTTATCACATTTCTTGGTTTACTTTGTGGTGTAAGGTTAAGTCGTTACACTACATCGTACTGCTTTAACCCTTCTACTGACAATGACATCTCATCTGGCGCTAACTGGTTCAATTCTGCTGTTGAGGGGATAACTCGTCTTCTAAACTCTGGCTCTTTTCTAACATGGACAAGCCCTTATACAATAATTTCTGCCACCCACGTATATATTATAGCTCAAACTAGAGCTTTATTCGTTTTTGGAGAAAAAGAGACGCTTTCC
The DNA here is from genome assembly GCA_006491805.2 of Dysdera silvatica. Classification (NCBI taxonomy): domain Eukaryota; kingdom Metazoa; phylum Arthropoda; class Arachnida; order Araneae; family Dysderidae; genus Dysdera; species Dysdera silvatica. The sequence goes on along the minus strand of QLNU02015003.1, from coordinate 134,952,157 downwards.
CCATCCTGGATTCGAACCAGGGTCCCTCCGTTTAGCCCGGAGTGTCTTGGACCGCTAGACGAATGAGGACAGGAAACAACGCTCTCTTTCTCCGTATGTAAAGATGTTAAGGTATTATTACCCTCCGCAGGGATAACACAATTGCCAAATATGGTCAACACAAGAAAGCCTCCGGGGCGAGAATTTTGTGAGTTTTCGTGGGGGAAATTTATTATACTATAATTTTTGCCACCCACGTTTTAATTACAGCTCAAACTAGAGCTTGTGTAATTTTGGAGAAAAAGAGACGTATATCCAGGATGGGGAAAGCGTCTCTTTTTCTCCAAAATCAATAAGCTCTAGTTTGAGCTAATTAATACGTGGGTGGCAAAAATTATTGTATAATAAATTCCCCCACGAAAACTCACAAAAATCTCGCCCCGGAGGCTTTTCTGTGTTGACCATATTTGGCAATTGTGTTATCCCTGTGAAGGGTAATAATACCTTACATGGACAAGCCCCTTGACAGTCAGGAGATGGGCTCACTTGCAATGCAGGTGTTAGCTTCCCACATTTTATTGTATTCCATTGAAGACTGGAAATAAAGATGATCATAAGAAATCAGGGTCCTTGCATGTTTTGCCTTTTTTTTTGTTTTAAGATGAAAGAGACCATTATGTGCTTTAGATATACTAAGAGAGAGAGAGAGGATGAAAGACATTTTTTTTAATGAATCGAAATGCAACAGGATCCCCTTCCCCATGAGTTACCGCATTCCCTCCACTGAGTTAAAACAACATGTGTGCGCTGGGGGAGGGCATTTTCACCTGCCAGAATTCTGAAATTACCTTCCAAAGCTTTGTCAGAGAACTGCTACTTAGGGCTAAAATACCTTGTCACCGAAAGTCCAGTTGAGTGCAAGGTAGTCTCACTATTAAAAGGTTTAATATTGACTCCATGATTGAGCTGGTTCCATCTTCAATGTGTGTGAAATCATACATTATATCTCGACGTAGGTGCATTTATGTAAAGAACCGAATAACAGAACAAAAGTTTATTGCACTTGGTACATCCATCGACAAATAACCATCTGGGTAATCTAACAGTTAAAAACCGAAATTTTAACGTAACATTAACTGACTTATGGCTATGTTCCATACTGACAAAATTTATCAAGACCTGTCCATACTAGGCCTGGCTGCGACTTGATACATGCAAGGAAAGAGAGTGAGTATACTTTGACTATGCAGTAGCGACATCATATTTTACTGATGCTGGCGTTTTGCAGCCTGAGCATAATGCTACAGGAATGTGACAGCCTTATCCATCCCAAATACATGGATGAAGGCTATCATAGATAAGCAAATAGAAATTGTTCATATTTTTGCTGCTTAAAAAAAAAAAAGTACAGTTGTTTACCTCTTTTGACAGCATTTGAAGTCCAAGAAAAATCCCATTCCCTATCTCTTACTTCAGTTCCAGTGTGTAACCTGCAAATCTTGTTGCATGGTGGAAAAACATTTCAAAGTGTGAAGATTCTAGAAGAATAATTCAACATCTGAATTTCAGAAATAGCAATGATGCTTTTGTCTCAACTTGCCAAGTCAGCTTCTATTGAAGAATGTTTTTCAATTTTGGAATTACTCTTTCCAAACAGAAATTGATTAAGCATGGAGAAAAGCTCAAAAACTTATAATATTTTCTTGCTACTGAACGCTGCACTAAACTATGACATTAAAACAGATTATGCAATTTTATTGAATAAAAAATTCAGGAAACCTTGTTTTCATTTATCTTAATTTTTTTTTAATAAATTCAGAATAATTTTGGTATCTTGATTCATTTAAAACAGTAACTAGTATTTATTTTTCTCCATTTTTACGAAATTTAAATTCGATTTTTTACAATTGATTTTTACAATCCATTTTCGAAAAATGTATTTGTATCGTAATTATAACATTTCTTTAACGTATTACACATATAACATTTCTTTAACGTATTACACATATAACATTTCTTTAACATATTAAAGAAATGCTATAACACATAATTATAACATTTCTTTAACATATGCTACTATTATGTTGATATTGGATGTTATAATAATCAATATACAGTGTAATAATAATATATTACAATAATCAGTATACAATATGGTAATCATGGGCATAATCAGGCAAGGGGGCACTTGCTCTCCAATTTTTTTAGAAGAGGCAAAATCTTGTTTTTTCCACACAATTTTAGGTTTTTGTTTTTTTTGCCACCCCCCCAAGTGTACACTGTATTTAACTCTCAAGTTATACCTGTGGTAGTAATAATATGATATTATATAATTAACATACAATAACACAACATGTAGAGTTCACTATTTTCAAATAAAATCCTTTTATCCTGAAGTTTTGAGTTTTTGATGGTTTTAACCAGTTAAAACCAGGTTTAAACCATTATTACATCAAAAACTAGTTTTTGACACCATATTGCCAACCCTGGCTGTCCCTAATTCAATTACTCTTCAGTGTATAAATAGGTAAAAAACGGATCATTCTGTTCTGAACTCACTATGGAAATAGCTAGTCAGCGACAGGTTTTCTTGCTGAAATTTTACTTGCATGATACGTTTTTACAATGAAAGTTCAGTTGCAATTGGCTATTGTGATTGCTTAATTGGGAAGTGTAGGTAATACAGAGAGAGAGTAATCATGATATTACTGATCATTTGACCAGGAAAAAGTAATTTGTTGAAGTAATAAGTTGAAGTATAGAATTAAGAAAATATTTATTTTTTCCTTAAATCTTTTTTTAAGGTTTCGAGAAGTTGTGGAAGCCATTGCAATTAGCAACAAGGATCGTTACCACAAGTATGTATCTGATGCATTTTTATAACACATCCATGTTATATATTATTACTATTCTTTATGTACACTATTCATGTTATATATTATTACTATTCATGTATATATTATTACTATTCATGTTATATATTATTACTATTCATGTGCTACCATTATTGCTATTCATGTTTCTTGTATACTATATGATATTGTTCATTTTATATTGTAAAATGCTATTTTTATGTATTAATGTGCGTAGTATGACATTTTTTTTCCCCTATATGAAGTTCCAAAAATTAACATGAAAAGTTACTTGTTTGCGAATATAGGTTGTTTATTTTTATGCGACCTTATTTGAAAAGGATCTGTCTGCAGAATGTTAATGTAGTATTGAATTAGGAGAATGTACACATGGTACCTTCTAAGTACAATGATTGAGAGGACAACAAATTAATACAGTTGACTAGTATATTTAAATGTTTACAGCTGTTTCAATAGCCCTATGCTATTTTCATTAGAATAGCAACTAATACAAAACAATGTGTAATGTAAACCCATATTATAAACGGCGGTTACAAGTGTATGCAAAATGCATAGTATACAATAAATTAAACTGTAAGTTAGAGGAAACGTCTCTGGTAGTGGAATTTGGGTTTGAAGAAACGTCTCTGTTCTGAAGAAGCTTCTTTGGAAGTATTCATTGTCCTTGTTCTTCTTGCACCATTAAAAATCCAACCAACCAAAGGCTGTTTTATAATATTCTTTCTACTTTAGTAAACATGTTATCTTCTCATTGTATTTTAGGTATTTTGTTTTCGGATGGCTTGGCCAACCAGAATTAGCCAACTCTATTGCCATGAGAACACTTCCGGTGCCGAGTTTTATTGTTATAAACTCTACAACGTATGAGTATTATCTTCCTGCACTTGAAGAGGACGAGAAAGTCCCTACGCCTCAAAGCATCATTTTACTTTTGGACCAAGTTATGAACAATTCTTCACCCGTAAGGTTTTAATTTAAATTAAATTTTATTACACACTCTTTTGCAAAAAAAAAAGCACCCTGGGAAACTAATTCTATCATCCCAAAATTTGGTTTGTGAATTTGTCTATGCCAAGACTTCAAATGATATATTCATGGCCAATGAACGTTAACTTCGGTCATAGCACGCCTTTCTGCTGTGCAACTGGCATCGTATAAAACAGCTAACAGTTGTGGGCTGCTATAATTTTTCTTATCGTTACCATTACAATTTCCTGGAGACACTACTAATAATGTCATTATGATGTACTCGAAAACTTTATAGACAGTAAAATGACTCTGAATGGGGTCGAATAGTTGGGATGTATGCATGGTCGAATAAATGGGCTGATAAAGCAGGCTGATCATATCGAGCAGTAAGGTATCACTTGGACCATACACACACACATGGTTGTACAAAGGTGTTGGTGGCAGTGGTTGCTGAAAGGTATGCATTGTTAAAATAAATGCTTTGGAGGGCCAAGGGGCATGAATGCAAGACAAGATCAGTTAATTGTGCGACAGGTCTCAACTGCACCATTGCATCATTGTCCACCATGCAACATGCTCCAGCTTTATGCCTTTCACCACTTTATGGTGTTTGGTTGTGGCATCTCATCTGGAGTGGTCGTGTACCTGATCATCATGGATGCGAGTTGACTGGCATCACATAATGTTCGGTGATGAATATTGCTTCGGTGTTAGAGTAGATGACCATCATATCTTTGTGTGGGAGAAACCAGGCCAGTGCTCCCAATCCAAGTTTACTTTGCACAGGCGCACAGTCATTACTCCTCATACCATCACATCAGGAGTAATGACTGTACACAGGCACACAGTCATTACTTCTGATGTGATGGTATGGGGTGCTATCTCTTATAATAGCAAATCACCTCTATAGCAGTTCAACGATATGTTGATAACATCCTGACACCATTTGTGTTACGATCGTGGCATGTCGTCCTGGGGCCAGCCATTCTTCAACATGACAGTGTCATGGCTGATATATTTATGGATCGCCTCCATGCTGTGCAGACTCTTCCTTGACCAGCAAGATCACCAGACCTTTCACCAATCGAACATGTATGGGACATGGTAAGCCATCAGGTTTGGGCACCACAAATTATCAAAAATCTGGAACAACAATTGTGGAATGTCTGGCAAAAGCTATTGCAAGAAGGTACCAGGTCTCTATATCATTCTTTGCCATATGCAAGCATGCATCACGACCAAGGGAGATTTCACCAATTACTGATAGTAACATTCAATGTACAGTTACTAGCTGTTCTTGCATTCTGCGGCCTTGAAATTGTAATCATTTCATTATCTATGTATGTGTTTTATACATATTGAATTTCAATGAAAACAGATAGTTTCCTCATGCTGCTTCTGTGTTTTTTTGCAAAAGAATGTATTTTCATTTTAAACTTTAAATTCAACATGAAAGGTGCTCTGTGTGGGGAGCATTGTAGTACCATGTTTGATTACAATGCAAATTATCCATTTGATTGTAGAAGGGGTGTTTTATGGTGCAAGAGCATCTGGGCTATACTGCGCCGTAGAAGGGATGTAGTGCATGCCATTCCCGCCCCCCCTCCTACGGATTCAAAATCTGGGTTTTGGCTCCCTAAGCAAAAGGTTTGAATTACTCACAAAATTATAGGTCTTAATCAAGGGTGGGTCCATGAAATATTTTTGGAGTGGGGGAGGAGGTGCAATGCTGTTCTGAATTCTAATAAAAATAGTTTCACTAGGAGATTGCATGGTCACTGTTATTTCATCGCTGGATTAAGATTTAAAAAATATGATGTTTCAGGAGCCCACTTATCCCTTTGTCAGGTGAAGGCAGAATGAAGTGTAAATGAGTAAAAGTCCTAAGTTTATATATCTATATGTCAGGAAGCCCATTTGTTCAGAGCCGTTCCTTGTGTTACGAAACACATAGAAAGGAAGGTAGAAAGAATAGAAAGGACAAAAACACTACACTTTTAATTGGTTAAATGATGTAGCACATCTATCGGTGTAAATAAATAATAAACATATTCAATTATAATTATGAGTTTTCTTGTACAATCCAGAGAATAACTGAATTCTGACATACTGATGACATTATGTAGTGACAATATGAAGTACATTTCTTTATTTGCTATGGTTTAATGGGAGAGTGGTCTGTGGATTCATGAGGATTGGTTCAGTTTCTAACAAGCTTGGTCACGTGCAAATATATTGTAGTTCAACCTTGTTTGGTGCAGAATGGCCCTTGCTTCATAAAAATGTAACCAACCCATCCTGATTCGAGGATATGTCAGGCCCGGGTGGGGGAGGATTCAGTATAGAAATTTGTCACCAATTTGGTTCTGTTTAATCGCCAAATCATCGCCAATTGGTAAAGTCTCGAAGAGATGGGGATGTCACGAAATGTTACACATGCACATTTGTGTAACGGAAACAGTGTTATTAAAAAAGTAATAATTGTATGGAATGATTTTCCCATATAAAACCTTAATAGAAATGTGTTTAATATTAAAAAATGCAGCTTTATAACGAAGTAGTTGGATATTGAAAGTTTTTGTTATAATTTTGGATTAGGTTGGGAATTATGGTTTACACCTTTTTCATTTACATTGTTTGCCACCTTGGAATTTACTCCATATCAAACTAAGTTAAGAGACAGACGTTTTTTCTTACTTCTATACTAGCTATCTAACCAATAATCCAATTCAATTCCAAATTTATTATTATTTGCAAATCTATAATATATGTACTATTCAATAATTCTAAAAATAAGAATTATTCCAATTCGAATATGTTGATGAAATTTATTGTTATTAGGCATATGGTGGAGACACCTACCTCTGCCGGCTATATCGCACCTACTATGAAGCAAAGTCTTCATTGTATGTAAGTAGATCCATTTTTTTGTGTTACAAAATGTGTGCTTATACTTCTATAAATATGACATCGTGCATGTCATCTTCACATCATATAATAGTTTGTCCAAATCTGGGACCTTGAGTTTGTGAAATTTCTGTAATAAAATGTCTTAATACATAATACTTTTAATCTGTATTTAATACTTAATCCATATTTGAAAATAATCCACATAGAAATGCCATCAGTATTTTAGTGCACTCGTATGTAATCCATAGCAAAGTGTTGTTTCTCTACAAAGTACAGTAATTCTCCTATTAATGACTTTCACTGGATGGAAAAAAACATTTTCAAGAAGAAAAGATGTTATTCAAAATGTGCATCATTCTGTGAATATTGGGACCACAAAATGTCATGGTTAAATAGAAATAATCATGAAATTAGAATGAAGTTGTTTGAAGCGATTAATGCAATACATTATTTGCAAAGTTAAACTGATCATTGACCTAATATTGTTGCTTTTTGTATTAAATTATATAACAAATATGGTGTTATGGTGTTAGCTGCAAATCTTGTTTTGGTGCTCTCTACTTCTACATTCCTCTCCCTACCATGGTGTTTTTTTTCAGTCATATTATTTTAAAAATATATTACATAAATGGACCATATTATTATAAGAAATCGCATTGTATAATTATTTTCTTGACAATGGGGGCTGGCAAAAGCCCAGTAACTTCAAGGGTGGGCTACAGTCTGCAAAATATTGGGAACGCTGTCATATAAGAAAATTTCGCTCAAATGAACAACAATCACTTGTGAAAAAGAACCCTAAGAAAACTTTGAGTTTTGTTGTGATGAATTTATTCCTTAAAGGGGAGGATGCCAAAAGTGGTGTACGGGCATTCCACAATAAATCAAATGCTATTTGACGTGTCTCACTGAGTAGATAAAAAATGTCAATGGACACAAAGCTGTCAGATCATGCGGTCACGAGTTAGAGGTCACTAAGGATAATGTTATTAGGATTTTGTTTATCGGCGTTCCACCAGATGCCATTCGACGTGTCTCATAGGGTAGATAAAAAATGTCAATGGGTGCAGATCTGTCAGATCATGCAGTCACGAGTTACAGGTCATAGGAAGTCACCCTGTGAGAAGGATCTCCAATGTTATTGGGATTTTATCAATTGGCGGTTTGTAACAAATCAGGCGTTGTTCGATGTGTTTCACTGAGTAAAAAATACTAGTGTAATAATATTTGCAATATCATCAGTTTCATTGTTTTTTTCCATCATTTAAAAGATCTCATGCTACAATATGCATGTTAATGCCGTTTTTAAGGACAATAGTCATCTGTCACTGGGACCACCTCCTCGTGGTGATGGTGGGCAATGGGCCATGCCCAGCAAAGGGTCCCGGAAATCATTTCAAAAGGTCCCTGAAATCATCAGTCATGGCAAATGATAAACATCACAGGGTCTCAGGTGGTACCCTCGCAAATAAAACCTGCATTGGTTGGTTAGGTAGAGGCTAACCATCGACAAGTGTAATGCAGTCTCCAACTCAGTCTGCCAGCGGGGTTCAGGTGGGTTGCCAGGTGGCTTTTGGTAAAGCCCAAAGTAGTTCCGGCTCTGGTTGCGGGAGGGCCGTCGACGCTGTCTGGCTGGTTCACAGGGAAGAGATATGGTTCTTTTCATTAATAAGACCTGTATATGTCGTCATGAAAGTTGTATGCGGGGCTCACTTCTGGACAGCAGGTCTGTCTCGGAAAATAACTTTATTTGTAATGCCTGCTGGCAGGCATATTGAAAAAATGCAGTACGGCCGACTTCACATATTGCTGCACCTTCGCCTGATGACAGGGAAGCAGTTATAAATCTTAGCATTATGCGAAGCGCAGCAACTCATGTTAAATGTGTTTGGTTGCGAGTCACAGCAATTATATATTGCACCGCAGGCAGCGCATACCAAAATCCTCATTGAAAGCAGGTATTATATTCCAGAGAGAGCATGCTGCTATGCAAAGCACCTCTCTGGGAATGATTGGGAGATTCTCCCCTCTACAGGAGGACTCTCGGCTTTTAACAAGACTCAGGTTGAGGATATGATTGATTCTCTTCGGCGGCAGGTTGTCGGTTAGAGGTCAACGTTTTTCAACTTTGAGTATCTTGAGAAAATACCTTACTCACTGGTAGAGCAGTGGACTGGATTAAGCAAAGTCCAATTCCAGAACCTTTCCCCCATGCTTTCCTCTCTCCATATACAAGAGAGAGAGAGCATCCAAACACAGCGACAGCGCTGTATTTAGCGAAGCTGCGAACAGAAATGAGTGGCTGGCCTCTCTGTTTAATATTCCTCAAAGCACAGCCGAGCGTATGATGGGAAAGGCAAGAAATTCATTCATGCAGAGCTTCCTTCCCCATCGTTTAGGCATTTCTTGGTTGGAACGTGAAAGCCTTTTAGGTCACAACACAGTTGTAGCCAAACACCTTTTCTGCTGGGAATGTGTAGACAAGGTGCTAACTATTTGGGATGGTACCTATGTCTATATACAGAAAAGCTCAAACTACAGCTTTCAACGGAAGTGTTTTAATATGCAGAAACATTGCCCTCTATTAAAACCATTTATTGCAGTTGCAGCTAATGGGCACATATTAGATGTTTTTGGCCTTTTTACTGCCAATACGTCTGATGCCCAAGTGGCCGGTCCTCATTTCTTTTTTAGAAAGGGCGATGTTTTCCTCATTGATCGAGGTTTTAGGGATGCCGTAACCTCATTGAAAGAGTGGGGGTTTGATGCCCATATGTCTGAGTACGTTGAAGCAGACCTTCCACAATTATGTTATTCTCAGGCAAATCGTTCCCGCCTTGTTACAAAATGCCGGTTTGTTGTTGAAGCCGTTAATGGGAGGCTGAAACAATGTTTCCGGTATTTCGATAAAGTGAGGCCAAATAAATCCACCCCCCCCGCATGATGTTGGATCTCAGGATTGCAGCAGCAATTTTAAATGTGTTTTATGAAAGTGTTGAATCTGATGTGGAGGATGGTGAGAGTATCGCAAGAGCAATGCTCCCTAAACTTGATGAATCAAACCGTTTGGCTTCGCTGGTCGAAAGCCAATGGCTAAACCAGAGGTCAGCTGTGTGTCAGTCCCTGGATGGGAATTCTATTGCAAAATTCCTAACATTGACTCTTCAGAATCTCTGATTTTTACCATTGGAACATACCAACTGAAACAAGCGAAATCTTATTATGCTGAGCATATAAGTCCTGACAGGAGATATAAGACCCAGTTGTGTAGGCACACTGAGCCTCTTGCACTTCTCTCGTGGACTTAACAGCTGAGTCTCCAGTGCTCGTCTGCAGGCGAATTCAGTCCCGTCACGAAGTACTTCATTTACGTTTTAGTAGATAAAGAAAAATCCGATGGTGAACCAATTACCGGGTACTGTTGTCAGTGCAAAAATGGCCAGAGGACTGTTGGGTGCTGTGCACATATTATGATAGTACTTTGGTACCTTGGGTATGGCAGGTTCCAACCCGAGATCCATATACCTGCAAAATCGCTGAGCAATCTTTGCATGGTGTACGAAAGCAGTGACGACGACACCACATGATTTTTTTTTATTTTTCATTTTATATATTTTGTTGATTTAGTATACTTTACTATTATTTTTATTATTGCTACCCATATATAACATTTGATTGCTACTTATACAACACTTTATTTCCACCGAAAACACCCTTGCACACCCAATCAAACAGTCACGAATGATTGTTAATGTATGTCACAAGACTTGCATGTCATATCGAAATCAGAGAAACCAGTTTCTAACATTTTATTACCGTTCGTCAGCAACTTTTAATCTACTCGGTAAGATGTGTCGAATGACATCTGGTTTGTTACGGAATGCCTATAGTCGTAGTGTGCAGATATTGTAATGGGAAGTTTGGCCACCAAGTGTGGCGGCTCTGTTATCCCAGAGAGAGGAGTATTTTCAAGTATAGAGCGGAGGAGGAGTAAGTTCAGCTGAATAGAGGCGAGATTACTCTCAGAGAGGAGTAGTGAATTCAGCTGAACAACACTGATATTGAAGGATTTACATCACAGAATAGCAGTAAACTAGTTACCTGAGACAAATTTTGGGTACAATACCTTCCTGGAGGATATTTTCTATGGAAACTAGTTCATATTTATGCGACTGAGAAAACCAGGAAAACTTAAGTTCAGCTAGCCCGTCAGAATCATGAGAAAACTCACTCACTCGTGTATTATGGTTTTCACTGCAAATCTATGAGTGGAAATTATGCTAACAGTGTAACACAGTCTACTCTAAAGAGATCACCCTCTGTAGCTATGACCGTGTGCAGAGTGGTACTTAATTTTGGTGTTCATAATGGGAACTGGTGTATTTTATCCACTCGGCTGCCGTTTGTCGAACGCCAATAGACAAAATGCCAATAACATTGGAGGTCCTCCTCATATGATGACCTTCTATGACCTGTAACTCGTGACTGCATGATCTGACATCTTTGCGCCCATTGACATTTTTTATCTGCTCCGTGAGATGCGTTGAATGACATCTGGTTTGTTGTAGAACGCCGATAAATAAAATCCTAATAACACTGGCCCATTTCCTTAGTGACCTGTAACTAGTGACTGCATGATCTGACAGTTTTGCGCCCATAGACAATTTTTATCTACTTAGTGAGACCCGCCGAATGGCATCTGATTTGTTGTGGAATGCTGATTGACAAAATCCTAATAACATTGGAAATCTTCCTCACAGAATGACCTTTTATGACCTATAACTCGTTACTTCATGATCTGACAGCTTTGCGCCCATTGACACATTTTATCTACTCAGTGAGACGCGTCGAATGGCGTCTGATTTGTTGTGGAACGCCGTAGGCAAAATCCCATAGATTTCTTTCATCATCCTTTATGAAGTAGGCTTTTAATATGTAAGATTTGGTTTTCATCTGCAAGACAACAATTATCTCAAGATAACAGATAATTATAACAAGGTAGCAAACCAGAATAACATATAATTATCCCACACTACAATTGGAATGGCAGTTTCCGTTATACCGCTCATACTTTAATGAGGATTGTAAAAATATTTTGGAGTTGATGAATTCTTAAAATCTTGAGAAAAAACAAAATGTTGCAATATATTTTAGGTGTTTAGCTTTTATTTTTAAATGCATAACTTGCCTTTTCAGAATATGTGGCGAGGAAATCCTGTCCTTACCGCTGTCATTTTGGGACTCCCATTGGGTATTTTGAGTATCATCTGTTACACAAATTGCTGCAGCGATATCTTGGAAGCGAGGGATGATGATGATGAAGACTTTGAAGCTGGTAAAGTGGAATTCGTTAATATACAGGGTGTCTGAAAAGTTTCTTTTAAAAATTTTTGAAAAATAATAAAAAAATAGGCAACATAATGGATATGCAAATGGTAACAGATACGTTCTCAATGTTTGTGAAATTCAACAGTGAGAGTTGCAGCATCTTTTTTTTTTTTTGAACAACTTTTATTTTATACACCAACGTAACTGGGTCCTCTCAAAGGGTGTATACCCTAGATTATCGGAGAACATGAGTCCTATAGCCCATGAAGGCACAAGTCTTATCACCCATGCACCACCCCCCGAGGCCGTTTGGCCCTTGCCCAGTCCGTCCCTGACTGGGAATGTCTTGCTTTGGCAGAATGCTGTCCATCTTTATAATTTCCCAATGCTGTATAGTGGTAACATGTACACTCATTGTGCCCTCAACCCGGGTTTTATTCTTGTGATGCCATAGAAAGTGTCCCATTCTTCTTCCCACCAGAGTCCAAGGTTTGTTTCCCTAGACTAGGTTTGGATTCCTCAGAAAACTAGATTCCAGTGCAGTGTGGCCTTAGCTGCTCCTTCACCATAAAATACAAACATCCATATGCTTCTTATGCCACATGTAACCCCTTAATCCCTGAGTGTGACTGTATGTCTTCTAACAATTACATTACGGGCTTTGTGTCTGTAAACCATGCAATAATCTGGACCATCACCTGCAGTGATTTAATTTCATAATGCCACTAGTAGAAAACAGTATTGTAGCACAACCCACTAAAACATTGAAACCATATGTACAGTCTTACCTTGTTTGGTGCAGAATGAACCTTGTTGTCCTTGCACCTTAAAAATACAACCAAACCAAAAACATTGGATCTTTCGCTGCTAAATGTAACAAAGAGTAAAGCTCATATCTATCGCTGTTATTTTTTTTTATTATGTTTCTAAAAGTTCAAAGAAACTTCTCAGATATTCATATATCAAATTCATTTATCGAGGAAGATACAGAAGTGTAAATATTATTTTATTAATTATATTGTGGCACCCACACAAATGCAGCTGGAATTTACATGTGTAAATTATATTAAATTTAATATTAAATAAATTACTTTCTATTTGTAAAGACAAGCGAATGTAAATATTATACTAATTGCATTATAAACAGGGTTGACAAGTTTCTGCCAAGGCGGTTAAAACCGGCACGAAAACCCAGAAAATAATTATTTTGCATGTTAAAAACTTACCAAAATACCCCAAATTCAAAAGAGAATGCACTTTAAAGTAACATAGTTTAGCTACAATATTTGTACACTGCTCAAAACGAGTAGGGGATATTGTGAGTTTGGTATGAAACAACCATTTAATCGACTAGCTTTTTAATAAAAATGAAAGAAAATCAATTAAGAAAGAAAATGTTTCCATTTATAAACTTTGGAACATGCACATTTTTTCTGTGACGTCGAAAATTACTCGTCTTTGATAAGAAGCGAAAAGCGACCTGCAGCATTTTATGTAGGAGAAGATTAGAAAGAATTAACATGTGCTGAATGCTTCGTATCAGTGAATACGATGTCTCAACGATGTGACTTAGCTAAATCGGTAGCCTGGAGGACCACTGGTCGTTTACAGGTTGTCCAAATGTAAGCCTTTGTAGCAGAAACCTTTGGAGCATGCCAAACTGTCATTTTTCTAGACTGTGAAATTGGTTTTTGGAAACCGGGAAATGTTAGTGGAAGACCAGGACCAGGTTACAGGCATGCAACACAAAATGAGAACCGGCATTTGATACTAATGGCCTGAAAAAACCACAGTATGAAAGCCACTCTTTTGCAACAGCACCTTCTGACGGGCTACTGGCACCAGAGTTTCAACTTAAACTGTTCAAAACTGACTCCAGCATGTTGGTTTGTATGCTTGCAGACCTATGGTTTGCATTTCTTTAACAGCAGGCTACCATGCTACTCATGTAAGGTAGGCAAAAGAGCATCTCAGCTTCAGACGAAATATCTGACTAAAATTTACTCTTATAAAATAATACTTTATGGCCTTCGAAAGATGGTTTTTGTAACAAACCTTTGATTTACTCCGAGTATTTTTTAATTATTTTAAAATACTTTAATTATTGAAATAATATTCTAAATTATTGTAATAAAATATATATTTGTAATCTTTCATTTACTAAATGATACAATACTGTTTTCAGTACTTTTATTAGTTTCTGCCAGTTTCTCCCACTTTCTGCCGGTTAAAACCGATTATAACGAATTTCTGCCACTGGCATGGCAAAAACTAGTTTCTGCCGGCAGAAAATCAACCCTGATTACGAACATACATAAATTGCATCTAGAATTCACAACCGTAAATTATATAAACAACATATGAGAGCCCAAAACCATCAGGCTATGATCCTGGGGCCTTCCTATTATAAAGTTCTGGTTAAATTATTTAGTGATCCCTTGAATGTACTTGCTGTCTTCTGGCAGGTTAGGTTTGGGTTTAATTTCGAAGTAAACTTGATTGTATGTAAACATATTATAGTGGGACATCAGTCGCCCATATGGTGCCCTAATAGAGAAGTGACCGACAATATTATATCTTCAACTGACAGTAGAAAAGTCGGTAGACAGCAGTGTGTGATTAAATAAATTCCAATGGCCGTCATAGAAAAACAATTAAACTACTTACTTGGCTGTCTTATTATTTATATGTAATTTTTTGTGCACTTTTTTTTTTTACAGAACCCAGACATCCGAAGAGAGAGTGAATAAAGAGCAATGAAGAGTGAAACGATTCATTGATGAATTGATCAATGAATCGAAAAGATTGTTTTTTTATTTTGTTACTTTGGACCAGAACTGTGAGCAATTTAGTATTATTTATTTGTAAATACTTACTTTTGTTTAATAGTGCTTCTTTAAACAAATTGTTTATATTTTATTATAGTAACAACTTTTATCAAGACATTAAAGTGCTTTTTATTGTATTGCGTGCCATTTCTTTGCTAGTGCCAAGTGTAAGTGCCCTCGGGTGGATCAGCATCTGCAATTATATCCTTTCTGCCCTGCAGCGGTGACATATTCACCTAGCACGCCTGTGTCCCGGGTTTGACTCCTAACTGTGCTAAAAAAAAAAAAAGTTTACGACTAACTACTCATCATAGTCTGGGAGTTGGTTCCCTAGGCCACAAGAGGTTCGGATTTCTCAAAAAACTGTAGGTCCTGGCGCAATAGGGGGTGCGATCATGCCCCAAATTCTGCAGCAAAAACTATTTTTTTTTATTGTGATTTAAATTATTTTACTTATTGGTAACATGTAATACTGCTCAACAATTTTTTTGTACTGCAACGAAAGTTGCCACCTTTCATAAATTTTGGTTCACAGAACACGAAAATCACACTTAAAATTCTCTTATGGCTGAGAGTGTTTAGTAATTGCACTGTTTACATTTTACATATAACGCTATGAGACATTATAATTACTTTTTGCGAAATAAAAGAAAATAAGGGTACAGAAATAAAATAAACACTGTTGTTCTGGATAAAGCTGTTATCGACTCGACTCCATTGCTTCCAACCTTCATTTCACGAATCACATGATCGAGTGGTTGAAACCAGTTCCATCCAACAGCCTCAGTCTTGTACGTGGCAGCGTGTGGAGAAGTTCATATTGCACTGTCTGTTTCTGATTTTTTTTACTGATTTGTTTAATTAATGTCTTACTGCATGTATGACTTCGTATATTTTAACATTTTACTTAAATACACTTTACATAAATTTTGTGATCCACTGAATGTTCAGCAATGCCCTAATCCTGTGTAAATTTGGCAGACCAACTTTTGGTACATATGTGCTGACATGATTTGTGGTTTTAGAAAACGGCCATTGACTTCTGTAATATAAATGCAAAGCCATATGTACTGTACTTCGGGTGTCACGTCGAAGACCAGGATAAATCGTGGTCTCCTCACGTTTGTTGTACGACTTGTTCATCCATCCTAAATGCTTGGATGCTTGGGAAAAAAGTTTCCATGCATTTTCGGTAGTCCCCCGTTTGGCATGAACCAACAAACCATACTACTGATTGCTATTTCTGCATGATACCGTGCTTGAAGAAAGGAATTAATATGAAGAAGAAAATTGAATACCCAGTGGTCCATGGAGAAGGCCAGTTCCCGATCCCCTAACTAACATTCCGACAGACAGCGATATGGAGGATGATGGAGGAAATGAACTTGATGTGTTAGAAAGTGCTCCAAGCACCAGTGACGCAGATCCAACATTTCAATCGACAAGTACCTCCTGTAACGTACACCGAATCACACACTGTGAACTTCATACCTGATTAAGGATTTAGAACTGCCAAAGAATGAAACTGCCATATTTCAGCAGTGTAACCTCCTAGCTGATACTGTTAGAGTATTCTCGTGATCATTGAAAAGAACTGTCAACACTTTTCAGCAGTGCTGACGACTTAGTATTTTGCAATGATGTTGAAGGTTTAATCTTAAAACTGAGCATTCCGCACATAGCAGATGGTTGGAGATTGTTTATAGACTCCTCAAAAACAAGCCTGAAGGCTGTTCTATTGCATAATATTAATAAAATATCACCATCAATCCCTGTTGCTTATTCAGCCTTCAATAAAGAAAGTTATCTCCTGTTTTCAAGCCTTCTGGATTTTATAAATTACAATCAACGTATGTGATGATTTCAAAATGATAGCAATTGTGCTCAATCTACAAGGTGGGTACACAAAGTACCGTTTCTATATATGGGATAGCCGCACGAGGCATGCTCATTACAAACAAAAGGAATGGCCTCTACGAACAGCTTTGTTACCTGGCACTAAAAACATTTCATATGAACCTCTAGTGAACCCGAACAGCATTGTCCTACCACCGTTACATGTAAAACTAGGACTTATAAAGGTATTTGCAAAGGCCGTTAATAAAAATAAACATGCATTTGAATACTTATGCCAAAAGTTTTCACGTTTAAGTAAGGAAAAGGTAAAACAGGTGGTATTTATTGGTCCCCAGATATGCAAGCTTTTTCAAGACAAACAGTTTGAATCCATCTCAATTGTGATAAGCAGCATGCCTGGAATTGTTTCCAGAATGTTAGTACACAATTTTTGGGCAACCTTCGTGCTGAAACTTACAAAGACCTAGTGGAAGAACTTACATTTGCCTACGAGAAAATTGGATGCAACATGTAACTAAAAATGCACTTCCTGCATTCACGTATTAATGTCTTCCGAGCGAATTGTGGCGCTTTAGTGACAAAAAAGGGAAGTGATTCCATCAGGACATTTTTGCAATTGAACAGCATTACAAAGGAAAGCAGTCAGTTTCAATGTTAGCAGATTTCTACTGGATGATCCAGAGAGATGCCCCAGACGTTCCCCACAAGCGACAGGCAAAAAGACAATGTGTATAAAAAGGGAAGGTTGTCAACTGTTACTCGTACGCCCATAGCCTTATATGTAAAATGTAAACAGTGAAATTACCCAGAAACCTGAGCCAGGAAGCAATTTTAAGCATAATTTTCACGTTCAGTGACCTGAAATCTATAAAGGACAGATATTTTCACCTATGTAAAATTTTCACTGTTTAACAGTGTTACCGACATGGAAGTTAATTTTAGCACATTTTCTTTTCCTATTGTCCAGTTAGGTGCAAATATTGTATTCATCCTCCATTGTGGATTTCGGCTCATACAAATCTCGCACCGTGAAATGAAATACAGCCGCTGGTCCAGGTGCGCACTGACCTTTGCTGTCCTTCTGATATAAAACTTATGCAAACAAAAACAACGCAATAAAGTAGTGATAATCACTAATTAACTTTAATTTTACTTCATTAAATATACCGGCATAACAAAAATGCACATTAAAATTTTTAATTTTTAAAAAATGGATATACAAATTCATCAAATGTAATCGTTGTAATATGCATTGAATAAGGTCTGATTAACAAATTGCTAACACTATTCACCATGATAAAACAAATATGACATGAATATTTAAAAAAAAATAGTTGCATTCTACCTTAAATTGCTTTTGAAATAAAACGATGAATGTAAGGATGAAAAAAAATTACGAGTTCACATACCACCACAAAAAAAGCAACACAAAATGAGAGAAAATCAGACGTGGTGCCAGCGATTATTAAGGCGACCTGCAAGTTAAATTTTCGGATTTTGTGAAAAAGCGTTGTTTTTTTCCCGAATTTCTAAAAAATTAAATCAACTCTCCGTTACTGTTTGACGAAAAAAAAAAAATGAAATTTGTCCATTTTTAAGCTTATCGAACATGTAATTTTAGTAAGTGTAATTTAATTATGGCAAAATAAATATATTTTGTATGTTTTCTCAAAATGCATTTGACTATTCTCTCTTGCTGCAGAAAAAGCTCCTTGCAACAAAAATTTTAATTTTCACAAAAATTTTATGGGTTGATATAATGTGAATAAACAAACTAGGATTTTGATTCCATCACGTATTTTAATAAATTTTATCATTTTTTACTTTTGAAAATGCAAAATATAATTCTATATAGCTTGACATAATGTGCTTTTTATAATGTAGGTTATAATAAAGGTGCTCACTGATCTTCAAAAGGTCTTATTACCACCTATGTCAACCTATAATTATATTATAGGTTGACACAATATGCTTTTCAATGTAGGATATAATAAAGGTACTCACTAATGTTCACAAGGTCTTATTACCACTTATGTCAACCTATAATTATGTTATAGGTTGACACAATATGCTTTTCAATGTAGGATATAATAAAGGTACTAATCTTCACAAGATCTTATTACCACCATCTAAATCTCACTGTTAAAATTATTTTTGAAGTTCGTAATGAAAAAAATACATTAGGCAGAACAATTTTAGCGAAGGATAAAATCAATACTTAAAAGATAACGAAGAGAAATATTGAAAATAATAATAATAATAATAATGATATCAATTTCAAATTTGGTGTGATATTTTGTTATATAGAAATATATTTTATATAAAAATTTCAGCAAGTTTTATGAAAGACTAAATAAGAAATTGATATTTTCATTTATAAATCGCCGTTATTTCACTGCTTTATTTTTTATAATAAAAATAAATACATTTCGTTGAAATTCAGAAAATTCATGAAACTTTTACTTCAAAAAATTGCATATTTTTATTTTATATTCCTTTAATAATAATAATAATGGTGAATTCAAATGATTTGGAATTGTTTAGAAGGTGTGCTGTGCGCAACTAGCACATATTGAGTATACACCCCCGATCCAAACATATACTCAAAAATGTTGTTCCTTCAGTACTTGAATGCGTTGAATAATGCTATGACAAATCTTCATGCTCAGAGTAATGCTATGACAAATCTTTATGCTGAGAGAAATACTATGACAAATCTTCATGCTCAAAGTAAAGTCGGTTATCTATAGTGGAATTCTCATAATTTTAAATAAAGTGGGGCAGATCCAATTTCAGGTAATTTGAGAATTCAACTTTCAGTGCAAAGAATTTATGACATTTGTCTAAAAATATGTTTAATTACTATAAGGTATGCCCAAATGGAAAGGAGACTGTAGCTGTAGGGGCATTGTATGTAACCTGCAGTTGGTTAATGTGTTTGCAATATGTGGCGCTGCGTTTTCGCAGTTGTGTCGAACGGTTTCTTGTCAGTTTCGTCAATTGTGGAAAATTATTTTGCTCAGTCGTGTGCATTATGAAAAGCTGTTATCCAATTTCTTCATGAAGAAGGTGAACATGCTTCAGAAATTTATCGTAGGATGAAGGAAGTGCACGGAGAGCAGTATCTTGCACGTTGTACCATATTTCATGCATGGTGTCAGCGTTACTAAACTGGATGCGAAAGAATCAAGGATTTACCACGGCTCAGCTTTATTTTATAGAAACAAATTTATTTTTTCTACATGTAAGATAAAAAAAAAAGGGAGCTGCCTATTTCGAGGATCGTATTTGAGACATTTGTAATGATTCGGGGACATTACTTGCTCCTCATCCTAGGGTCCCGGGTTCGAGTCCTCTACACGCAGATGCTATTACCACCATTTTTTTTTTCAAATTTCAATTGTTTGACGATCTGTAAATTACATGATACTGAACACATTTTTTTTTTGAGCTTATGTATACTGTTATGCATTTTTAAAACAGATATAACATGTTTAAATTAAATTTTAAAAGTCAGGCACCATCATATTTTTAAGCACGCTTTTTCCAACTAATTTTATTTATCCCTCATGTTGATACATAATTTTTTTCTGTTCTTGCTATCAAACATTATTTCCCTTTCGTTCGGCTTGTTGCTTCATTTTATATCACCACACATTCGATTTTAGGCGAAAAAAAAAAGCTTTCCTTTGCAGGGGATTGAACTTGTGACCATATGTAATGAGCCGGTGACGTCACTCAGACAAGAGGTCTGGAGATCGAATACATTTCTGGCGGAAGCCATTGTCACCACTTTTTTAAATTCCATCAATTTGGCAAGCTGTAAATTGCACAAAATTGAACACATTTTTGTTTACCGTATTTATATTTTTACACATTTTAAGATGTATGGGTCATTTTTAAATAAATTATATATTAATAGTCATGCAAACTCAAATTTTTAAGTTCTCTTTTCACACTACTTTTTTTTAATTCTTAAAATTAATACACAAGAGTCCTCTTTTATCTATTATTGCTATTAAAGGTTATTTCCCCTTTTATTTAATCTGTCGCTCCATTTAAAAAAAAATTTCTCGTTTTTTTTTACGCGTTAAAAACAAAGAGGACTTCTCGTGACGGGGATCACACTTGAGATGCTATGTAGTGAACCGGTGACGTCACTCGCTTCTTAGCAAAGAGGTCCCGGGTTCGAGTCTCCTTCACACAGAAGCCATTTCCACCATTTTTTCAAATTTCACCCATTTGGCAAGCTGTAAAATGCACAAAATTTAACACGTTTTTCTTGATAAATTCATATTTTTGTACATTTTTGAGATGGATGATGGGTCATCTTTAAATCGATTTTTAAAATTTGCGCGAAGTCATACTTTTTAGGCACTCTTTTCTCACCAACTTTTTTTTTATCCTTAATGCAGGTAAGAGTTTTTTTTTATCTATTCCTGCTCTTAAGCGTTATTCCTTTGTCATTTGGTGTGTTGCTTTATTTTATAAAACCAAACTTCCTATATTAGGGGCAAATTATATTAAAATAAAAAAACAGGCTTTACTTTGCCGGGGATCGTATTGCGACCGTGTGTAGCGACCCAGTGACGTCATTAATCTCTCAGCCGAGATGTCCAAGGTTTGATTCCGTTTCAGTGAGAAGCCATTTCCAAATATTTTCAAATTTCTTCCGTTCATGAAGCCGTAAATTACGTAAAATTGAACATGTTTTCTGGACCCATTGTATATATTTATACATTTTTGAGATGGATAGGTCATTCTCTATATGATCACCATATCTAGTGGTCCTTTGTGGTTTAGTTCCTTTGGCGAAGTTCGAATTCCTCGGAAAAATATAAACCCTGGTGCAGCATGACCGTTACTGTCCTTGCGTCTTAAAAACGTAATTAAAGAAAGGCTGGCGTAACTTCCAGAAACGCATTCACAGATTCAATCTGAGAACAACCTTGCACTCACCTCCAAGAAGAAACAGCCGAAAGCGATATTGTTGACTGCCGCGGACATTTTTTTTATAGAAATCTTGGTAAAGAAAATGGAAATAAAATAGGTTTATTGTACAATAAAGATAGCATACTCAAACTCCGGTTTAAAACGAATGGACCATTTTGAAAAGCCGTGTTTGTGGGGGGTTTACAAGCTTCGCGGCGAAGGGCATCTCATCTACATTGGCTCTATATCCATATCCAACAGGTGTGTTCTAAAGTCTATAGGCCGTATTTTCATCTCCGTCGTTTGCAGCAATGCTCTCCATGTCGTCCATGACATGACGTCATCAGAAGGAGGGATGACTGGCGGATATAGGCCATTGAGGTTCGAATCATAGCAATCAGCGAACCACCATCCAGCTTTCAGCATTGCTGCGCAGTTCTTCGAGCTACTGTCGTTGTCCCGTTCTTCTGTTGAAAACATCTGATTATTGTGTCTTCTTGAAAGGGCATCTCCTGCAAAAATATTTGTTTTTTCAGTATAATTTCTTTTCAGTGTAAGATTATGTTTAGTGGCGTAAGGATAGCTAAGATTATATGGCACAAGGACTAGTTATTTCCCAATGAATCAGCATTTCTTTCGCTTAAACAATGGGAACCCGTTTTGAGGATCTGTTGAAAAAACCGGCGAAGGCTCAGTAGAACCAAACTCCCGGATTATCGTTCATGGCTAAATGCGTTACCCCACGCACAGCGGAGTCTTCAGTGTCAGTTCATCTCAATAAAATAGGGGAGGAGGGATTAATTATGACGATTTGTCGCATTCACGATTTTTTGGTTCAAACTGATACCTTTGGCCCTATAAGGGCCTGGAAAAGAAATAAAAAGCGACCGTGTCTCAGACTGGATTCGAAACATTGAACTTTCGGTTGCTTCTTAATACTCTAACTCAGGGGTGGGCATCTTGCGGCCTTGTAGGCCATTAGGTGAACCCCTTGATTAAATCTAAATTTTGTAAAAGAAATCCTTTTCTGAATATATTTTTTTTTTATCATTTCTATTTTCATTGAAGTCCTAAAATGAACGTAAGTCAGATATAAAAGAGTGAAGGGAGATTTAACGTAGTTTGTTTATTTGTGGTTTTACGGCTCAAAGACTACAATGGTCATGCTGCGCCGGGACCTACTGTTTTCCGAGGAATCCTAACTTCTGGACCTACAATTTCCTAACGAATCCGAACCTCTGGACCTACAATTTTCCAACGAATTCGAACCTCTGGACGTACAATTTTCCAACGAATCCGAACCTCTGGACGTACAATTTTCCAATGAATCTGAACCCCTGGACCTACAATTTTACGAGGAATCCGAACTTCTTAGGGCCTAGGGAACCAAACCCCCGGATTACAGTAAGCAGTGCGATCTTTATGAGATGTGTGAGTAAGCGTTCTTTGCACCGTTGCGAGATTTAACGAAATGATTCTTCCCCATTGACCGATACAATTAAAACATGAGATTTTCCAACATGCGAGAGGTTCCCAAACCTGTTCTAACTATCAAGCTACGGTGATCACCCATGCACGGTCTTTATCTCGTATTTACGTTCTCCAGAGCGAAAACTGTCCCCGTTAGTGGATAAACCCAGATGCTCTTGCGCCATAAAAAATCTAAACAATCAATCAACCGTTAGTGGATAGAGAAGGTTGTAAAAGAAATAAATGCAAGATAATTAATTTTTAAGCCCTTCAATGACAATAATAACGTGTCCACCTAACATGCCGTTATTTGGAGTTCGACACCAAACTCGATACAGTTCGGAAGTTGATTCCCTAGGTGTTAATAGGTTCGAGTTCCTAGGGTCCTCGGGGAAAATTGTATGTATGTCCACTGCCCTGTGGTGACGTAGTGGTGACGCATTCGACTACCTTAGAGCCCTAGAATTCTAAGTTGACGCATCAGCCGCCATTTTGTTGTAGAATTCCGGTTTCATTTACCTTGGCGATAAAGGTTTTACGCATTGGCGCAATGTTCGCTATTTTGGCATAAAAATAATCAAAAATCCGCGATTATCCGACGAACGTAAACATTGGCGCAACTTTCAAAATGTCGCCAATAAATGCAATTTGCAACCACGATCATGTGAGGCAATGGAAAGAAAATGACAGATATGCGCCTGCTCCCTTTTTTTAGGAGCCTTAGACTATCTCGTGCCGTTAAATAAGATCCAATTTACAATTATACTCTTATATTACAACGCGTGCCAATTTCCTGCCCACCGTATTCTGGAGCAGGCCTGTGGCTAAACCGGGGCCAGCAGTTGCCCCATCGAGCTATTATATACATAGAACAAACCCTGGGTGCCCCATATGCCCCTTACTGTGCCTTATTTGCCCCATCGAGCTATTTATATACATAGAATAATTCCCGGTTGTCTGGTGCCCCATATGCCCTTTGCTGTGCCTCAGTTGCCCCATCGAGTTATTTATATTCATAGAATAATCCCCGGATGCCTTGTGCCCCATATGCCTTTCGCTTTGTTGCTCCTTCATCCTAGCTACTACAGGCTTGGTCTGAGATCTGACTTCTTTGGCCACAGAGCTTCTGATGCGTCAGAAAACTATATAGTCCATTCGCGCAGACTTGATGCCTGATCCCGTTAGTAAACGGGTTGTTCCATTGAAGTTTAGGGAAGGACATCTTGCTGTAATTGGTTTTTCCCGCGCGAAAAACCAGTTTCGGCAAGACGCCCTTCCCTAAACTGCAATGGAACAACCCGTCTGGTAACGGTATCGGGCGACAACTGAGCGCGAAGGCGCTATAGGTTCCGGTGCAGCATGACCTTTGCTGCCTTTGTGCCTCGAAAACACAACAGAATTACTGGTCTAGATAGTCACTTGAGTCCCCCCCCACCTCAAGTTTTGAATTGCTACGCTAATTGGCACTGCAATTACCCTAGGAAGTACACATGCGTTAAGCCTAAAAAAAATCATTACTTGGAATTAAAGGATAGTAAGGATATTAAAAGTTAGTTTTAGAATACTGTTTGCGATGTTGGGCAGTGTATGGTGACGCGTTTCAAATGGCCAAATTTTGCATGTTTACGCTCCGTGTTCACCTAGAAGATAGCTGAGCTTATTCGATTCTTTTCTTGACGAAGAACAGCAACGAAACGCGTGAAACGCGTCCGCATGAAACGCGTCGACCCGCTTTATTTAACATTTAAAGCTACATTCTACAAAGTTCTTACCAGCCTTTAATATACTCAAGCGTTATCGAGCACTAAAAGTTTGGAAACCATCTACTGTTCTAAATTTATCCAAAGTATGCGTTTCAAAATTCGCCGCTGATTCATGGTCAATTAGGAAAATGCGGCCTAAAGTACGCGTTTCAAAATTCGCTACCTCTTCATGGTCAGTTAGGCTGATGTGGCGACTAGTGGCAAGTCTATTCGCCATAGAACTCTTTTCTTAATCCAACGATATTTGTCTCACGGAGCCGGGTTTTTTTTTTTGATCAAACTGTCAAATAATGGAGAAATTGTCAGTCGTTCACTGGGGCATTATGGTGGGCGATTGATGTTACCCCTTACTATAGCACGTAGCCAATTTCGAGTGGTCATCCTCTCGAAAACCTATCGCGTCCATCGTTGCTTAATTTCGGCAATCGAAAGGGAACCAGCGTTTCCGATAATGGATGACTATGAGCCTCACTTCAGAGCTGGAGAAACGTTATAGGGTAATAATTGTTTTATATAATACCTTACTGGAAACTAACCTGCATCTCCACTGTAGTCGTAAACATGAAGCCTATAAAGATGTTTTTCATTTTCAATCCAGAACTGATCATAAAACGCATAACGAGTGTGGTTTTTGGAGTCCGTCAAATCGATTCGAAGGTAATATTTTTTCTGGTTTGTCAAAGCATAAATATTGTCGTTTCCTAAATAAAATAAAAATCAATCAATCAATCAATCTATATGTTTAGATAGGAAAGACATTAAATTTCGTTTGAGTCCCCTTTTCAAATTCTTTATCACAGTGTCATTAGGTTTATTCGAATTTTCCAACTTACCAATCCAAAAGTCCCGCCTGAGGTCTCCAAATCCTGATTTGTACTGTTGCCAGTTTTTGAAGAAGAAATCATCTTGGCGTTTATAATTGCCCCTTCTCTGAATCGTCTGTCAAAAAAGAAAGGGAATCCAAATAAATCAATGCTTACTTTTCAGCAAAATTGCCTGTTGAAATAAGAGTAAGTGGTAAAGATGAAATTGCAGCTTGCTTTGATTTCGGAGGATTTTTATTTACTATATCGTGAGTTGCTCATAGATAGAGGCAGCACAATCGACATACAAAGAAGTTTACGAAAGTACTTAACCTTACGCCAGTGTCGAAATAACTGTTTGTTATCAAACACACACACTACAGATTTGTCCCTTTACGTCGTTTGCTTAGGCTTTTACGACGCAAGGATAATAATAGTCTTGCTGCCCATCGGAAACTATTTTCTGCACTAGCGGATCTAGCAAAGGGCAGAGGGGGCGATCGCCATACCCCCGTCAGGCTTAAATAGGAAAAAATAAAGACGATGAAGAATATGTTATGTGTTGTTTGTTACAACTGTAATAAATAAAAGTCTTACACTAAAGTCTCCAAATCTTGGAGAAATGCGTCCCAGACGTTTTCCCATGAATCTACTAGCTATTCACCTTTTAAACTACGTTTTCAGTAAGTCTTGCTTCAGCAGAACGTAGTTTTTTATCCTTGAAGCGCCGTTAAACTTGGCTTCGAACGCGGATGACAGAAGAGACTTTTAATACACATCCATAGAGACATTCATATTGATGTAAAAAAAGGTATTGACAAATTTTCAAAGAAACCAAGATTTTTCAAGAAACAAGAAGACAAATAAGCGTTATTTGTATCATTATTACTGACAACAGTAATTATATTTAATCATTATATACGTAATTATAATTAATTTAACAATAGTAATTATATATTATTACTAACAATAGTAATTATATATTATTGCTAGCAATAGTAATTATACTTAATTATTATATATTTAAATTTATTATAATTACGTATATATAATAGTAATCATACCGTGATAATACATTATTACGAACTATAGGTGTAGCCAGGGGGTGGATTTGGGGGTTGAAACGCCACCCCCCATTGTAATGAAATTTTGTATATTTAACATAGGATTATACGAGCTGCTGTTCTGTAACCC
Organism: Dysdera silvatica; assembly: GCA_006491805.2. Classification (NCBI taxonomy): domain Eukaryota; kingdom Metazoa; phylum Arthropoda; class Arachnida; order Araneae; family Dysderidae; genus Dysdera; species Dysdera silvatica. The sequence continues at coordinate 134,925,251 of QLNU02015003.1, read as the reverse complement.
CCCACCTCGTTGAGCCTATACCCCCCCCCCCCTTTACGAACTTTCTGGCTACGCCTATGTTACTAACAATGCTAAGATACAAATCGACGATTACTAAGGTGTTCTCTAAAACGGGATTCGTGGCTTATAGTGTCCTCCGAGTGATAATTTACAACCGAGTTAACATTATTACTCTACTTTGCAGCAGGGCCGTAGTTAGAGGGTGGCGTGGAAGGCCCACGCCAGGGGTGCTGGCGAGGAAGGGCGCAAAATCGGTTGAAATAATTCACAGGGAAGAATATGTCCTAATGGGGCGCAATCTGGATGGTACTGTCAGGGGCGCAAAATCATTTAGCTACAGTGCTGCTGTGAAGGCAAGGTGGCCATATACTATGAAGTCTAACAAAATTGAATCATTATTCCGTATTTGTTAATCTACAGTTAATTTTTAAAGTTAGAATCCGTTTTAACTCACGAGGACGCGCGCGGAGTGTTTCGCACCCCAAAACTTGCAGTTTGTGAAAAAGAACCGTCCGCCCTTGCTTCTGAAACTGGCCAAACTCTTTCCTGTTGCCTTCAAAGTCACGATCTTTCGGAGTAGGGTGACAAAGAGAAAATTCCACTTATTGTTCCCTGTAAAATTGGACGTTTTTAATGAAATAATGCTATATAATCAGATGGGGTGCAAAGCACCCCACGCGCGTTCCTCTAATCGGCGCGCCTTCTGGCTGGTTAATGAGGTTGATCTTTAACCATCGTCATGAATCTTTGCAACTTAATCAAGTGCTCATTAAGTGATAACAGAGTGATAATCATCAAGTAATAAAGTGATTATTATTGAGTAGCAACATCGGTTTTGAAAGTCCTCTTTTTTTTAAAATGCAGGATTTTATTTTTGTATTTTAATCCATGGCAACAGTTGAGAATAAAGAAAGTATTTCTTTTTCTAAAATGCAAAGTTATATGTTTGTACTTTCTGCATGGCAACAGGCGAGAGTAAAAAGAAAAGGAAAAATAGTTTCAAAAAATTTTTTTTTTCAATGAAGCATTTTGTATCTCACTTTTTTACGTATAATAATTTGAATTTATGATAAATTTACCGTCCACCCGCCGCCTTCGGTATCCATATCACAGTAAGCATCGATGCTGCCACTCAAAATTCTGTTCATCGGCCAAATTGTGTACACCCCGCTGATATTGAATCCACACTGGGATAGTTCAGCGCAATCCGTTGGTTTTGGCGGGCACTTACAATCATCACCTCCACCTAAAATAACAAATTAAACAAAATCAAAATAGTTTCCACCAGAAATTTTCAATTTAAAATTTTCCCGCCATATTTAGCTTTCATGTGTGTGTGTCATATATATATCATCATCATCATATTCAACCATTATCTATCCACTGCTGGATGAAGGTCTCTCCAAATGCTTTCCACACAAGTCTATCCTGAGCAATTCGCTTCCACGTCACCCCAACCTGTTTTCTTATTTCATCCACCCATCTAGTTTGAGGACGTTTTCTAGGTCTTCGGTGGTCTCTTGGAATCCAGTTCAGAATTTCTGTTGTCCATCGTTGATCAGTTCTTCTTGCAATATGCCCAGCCCATCGCCATTTCAGCCCTTTTACTTTAACAATGATGTCCTCTACTCTAGTTTGCTCTCTCACCCAAGTGTTTCTTTTTCGATCTCTCCTAGTTATTCCAAGCATGCACCTCTCCATGCTCCTTTGCGTTGTCTGTAACTTTCGTATTGCTCCAACTGTTAGACTCCATGTCTCTGATCCATAAGAGAGGACTGGCAATACACACTGGTTGAAGACCTTTCTTTTTAGACACAAAGGCAATTTCCCCTTCAGGATAAAACTGTTTCTTCCAAATGCACTCCAGCCAAGTTTAATACGTCTGTTGAGTTCTTTCATAATGTTGCCATCCATTGAAATCAGCTGGCCAAGGTAAATATATGAATCAGCAATTTCTAGCTCAATGTTGTCAACTTGTATTTTTGTTTCCTCTACGAAATTATTGAACATGATCTTAGTTTTTTGTAGGTTCATCTTGAGTCCAACTTCTTTACTTCTAGTTGAGAGCTCCTGTACCATGTCTTGGAGTTCTGATGGGTTCGTTGAAAAAATAACAATGTCATCAGCAAACCGCAAATGATTTAAATATTCACCATTTATTTTTATTCCCTTGTTATTCCAATTTATCTGCTGAAAAATCATCTGTAAAGCTGAAGTAAAAAGTTTTGGAGAAATGGTATCTCCCTGCCTCACACCTTTACCAATTTTGATAGTTTTGGTATCTTTATGTAACCGAAATTTTGCACTTGCATTTTTATACACACGTTTCACCATGTCAATGTACACATCCTCGATGTCTGCTGATCTTAAAGAGTTGATGACTGCTGATGTTTTAATAGAGTCAAAGGCCTTCTCATAGTCAATAAATGCCACACACAATGGAAGTTCATATTCATGTGTTCTTTCAATTAATTCTCTTAATACTTGAATATGGTCCACTGTACTGAATCCACTTCGAAATCCAGCTTGTTCTCTTGGTTGAGCTGCATCTAATTTTTTCTGCAGGCGATGTGTTAGCACTTTCATGAAGATTTTATAAATAGCAGATAATAAGCTAATTGGTCGACACATGTGTACCTGTATATAAATATATCGAACTAATTGTAGCTACGAATGACTAAAAAGACATCTGTGTAAGACATAGCCTATACGCATGTACGGTTCTTTATATATACAATAAAGCCTCTCCACAACAATATTATACGGACCGAGAAAAATTATCGTTGTAGACAGAGTTATTATTATAGGAGGGTTCATTATACAGTAAAACCTCTCTACAACACTATTATACGGACCGAGAAAAATTATCGTTGTAGAGGGATTTATCGTTATATCGATATCGTTGTTGTGAGGTTTTACTACATATATATATATTTACTCAAGATTCTAAAATTCTACGTCAGAAAATATTCTTCTCGCTAAAAGTGGGTTCTGTCTCTCCTTTTTAAATCATTGTCCACTTTCACCAACAGGCTCAGGGATTGTCTGTTTTCACTAGGGATTGTATACAATCAGGGCTTAAATTAAGCCGGAGCCCATCGGAGCCCGGCTCCGGTACTTCTTCATTTTTGGCGATTATTTAAATATTAGCCGGAGCCCTTAAATGGACACTGTCGTGAAAAAGTAATGAATTCGTGATTAAGAGTCATGAATTTTGTTGTCCAGAAAAATGGACATAAACAATTGATATGATTTATCGATTCTTTTGCAGCCATTCGATTTTTTAATCGATTTATCATAATATTAGGGCTCCTGCACTTTTTTTGTTAGAAATTAAGCCCTGTATACAATAACAGGTTAATCCTTTATAGTAACGTATACTCCATAGATGGATTGATGAAATAAGAAACAGGAAATTGGGTAATATGGAAATAAATTGTTTACAGAAGATTTGAATAAAGGGTACTTGGGGAAGGAGACCTGATACATGGTCCATGGACAATATAACCATGACTATATATAACATATACGTTACAAGAAAATAACAATAATAATATTTTTACTGAAAAATATGAAGGAGTATCTACAATATTACTTACGCTAAATATGTCTGAGTGTAATTGTTAATCATTGTTAGTTTTTCAGTGTTTTTTAATTTCTTCTCGGCGATTAAGTGTTATCGTATGAGAAAACAAACATCATCAGATCTCTTCGCCTCTATTTGTTGATTCACCTATTTCAATGCAATTCTTCCATCCCTGATGGGACGACAGGTAATTCGGAATATCGGATAACCGAAGATCGGATTATCGAAACTTCGCATTATTAAAATTTTAGCTCCTTTGGAACGCAAATATACTTGCAGTTTGACCAGTTACAAAAATACATGCAAGCCGATTTCAATATAATATACGACGCATTCGCTGTTCTTAAAACCCCTCAATACTAACAAATATAATAGACATAAATGCATAATAAATAATTCTTGAATAATAACAATTATAATTAAGCCTAACACCCCACGCGTTTTAAAGTCGATACCAGAACCAGTACAGTAGCAATTAAAAACTTATGGGGGGGGGGGCTCAAGTCCTTTTATAACAGATCATACGGCATGGAGCATTAAACAGAAGAATGTGTCCTGCTATCCTATGGGGGGTTTGGTCCCCCGATCCCCATTTCCTACGCCCCTGACTAAAACCTACTTTTAGCTCACAATAACTGGAAAAAGGAAAAATTTTACTACGCACTCAGATCAGTGGCGTAAGAAATTGGGGGCTTTCGGGCTCAAGCTCCCCATTAGATATCAAAATTACTATTTTTTCCTTTTTCATCACATGATCTTCTTTGCCACTTGAGGTCCCCCTCCCAATATAGCCCTGCGGTGGCGCAGTGTGGTAACGCGTTCTCCTATTGCGCGGCTAATCCGGGTTCGACTCCCAGCAGTGCAAAAAGAACGCTTACTCAGAGATCTCATAAAGATCGCACTGCTCACTGTAGTCCGGGGTTTGGTTCCCTAGGCCTTAAGAGGTTCGGATTCCTCGGAAAACAGTAGGTCCCGGCGCAGCATGACCACTGTAGTCTTTGAGCCGTAAAACCAAACAAACAAAAAGCAACCCCCCCCCCCATAGTTTTTGAATTTGCTACACTACTGACTCGGGCTGGACTAAAACATGGAATGATAGATTTAATATTCAACTGCTTCATTGTCTCCTTAATTGCTTAACACTTCACCTACCGGAAGCCTATTAATGGGCTACATATTTAGTTGCAAGCGGTAGGTAAAGTGTTAAGAAGTTCCCGCTTTGCTAACAGAGTAATATTAAGTTTCATCAGAAGATTCCATGGAACTTCCCTGTACCAGATCTAATGCCGTATTTCCCAATAGGTTATATTAGTCTATAGACTAGGGCGGCAAAATGGTATGCATCAAATCTTATATGAGAGCGTTCAAATATTGCGTAAGCATTACTTTGGCCATTTCAACCCCGCCCCCCTCCCTTGTAAGCAAAAATGAACATTAGCTATCATAAGAAAATAAGCACAATGTGAACCCCCCCACCCTTCCCAAGGTTGTTTACATAATACTTAAGGGCTGCCTATAACAAAATCCATATACGATAATATAATCAGATGTTTTGCCGAGAAGACAGCTAGACGTCATGCTTTCCATTTAAATACCAGTGTTCGATAGGCCCTTGTATTTTTGCTAAAATTAAAATTTATTTCTATAAAATTGAATTTGATTTATTACATGAAAAAAACCTACAATATAAGTTAGTATTGTTTAATGTTTATGTTTCAATTTATGAGTTTGTTTTTCAACATATTTACGGTCAATACTAAAGTTTTGGGCCTGCAACCTATTGAATGTAACGATTTTTATGTTCCTACTACTGATTGGGAGGGAGGACGAGTAGAAAGGGGCGGCAAAACAACTAGTATAGGGCTGCAAAAAAACGTAATATAAGGGTGACAAAATGATAAATCCGCCCATGACCAGAGCATGCATATATCATACAAGACGTACATTTGAATACTTACATTTTGAAGCCCAACATCTTATCAGAACTCCTCGTTTTCCCCCAACAAGAAACTTCGTTCCAGGAAAATAACTGTTTACGAAATAAACTATTTCCTCTTCACATCTTGAAAATCATTTTCGTCATGTGGTATTGGTTACTGCAGTAGAAAACAGGAAGTTATTCATTTCCGTTCGGTTGGTATCGTCTTTTTTTGCAACAAATCAACTGCTTCATTATATATTTATTGTCATTAACAAGAAGAAATGAAACTAAAATTTTTACGAAGACCATATTTTTGAAGGCTTTTGCGCATTAATCCAATCTGTGTCAGCTTTCCATGATGTATCCCTAAACGTGCGGTTTTAGTCACCAGTCTGAGGAACTCACCCATTCTGAGAAATTGCAGATGATTTACTTCTTGTTATGTGTTTCCGGATTCGATAAATTCTTCAAGAGTTTCTTCTCTCTTCCCTCGAGGTTAATGAAAGAAAGTTATGTCCATACTTGGAGGAAGGATATGCTGACATCGCAATTTAACGATCCGACAATGACGTCACAAGTGCAACACAGTTCACATTGGGAAAAAAAGCCAGAGTCCTGTCATCGGCCTGTCATCAAAACGATAACAGCATTCGCCATTCATTCTCCCTTTCATTCTCTCTCGACATTTTAAACACATCGGAAAAAGTCCATCTCTTCTGGAGGCTAACGCTTGGATCTGCACTGAAAGTTGGCAAACGTCGAGTTTGCTTTGACTGCAAAAGTAAGTTTGCTTTGACTGCAAAAGTAAGTTTGCATTGAATTTTCAACGTTTCGAGCATTGAATCTTCATTTTTCTGTCTGTTTTATACCGGGTGCAGGTAACACGTCAAAGGGAATTGTATTTTTCTTTTCAAATAGCACAAATTTAAAAAAAAGCATCATTATCAGTGGTTGATAAGGTATTTAGTTATTCTTTCACTTATGTATTATTATTCTTTCGATATACATGTGACTGTTTCAAAATATTATCTATGGAGCTTTTATTTTATGCACTGAACTTGGTGACTAAATATTTTACTGTATATTATTTTGTTATTTTCCTGTATTTAAAATGATTAAAAAAATTGCATTACATAAAAGATTCTTGGTTTAAGTAGACCATGTATATAGCATGTATATACCAATAAGATCATGTATATATCGATATTCTTTACGCCGAATATTCGATCTGGCAAAAAAAAATTAGCTCTGTCCTGTATTTTTGAAGTACATCAATGTGTAGAACAATAATTTCTATGTATATATTCAAGCATACATGATTAGCTAGTGTTTAATGTGGTTAAAATATGTTTAGTAAAATACGTAAAGTTATAGTATGTTTAGTTTATTATTTATAGTATGTTTAGTTTATTATTTACAGTATGTTTAGTTTATTATTTATAGTATGTTAGTTTATTATTTATAGTATGTTTAGTTTATTGTTTATAGTATGTTAGTTTATTATTTATAGTATGTTTAGTTTATTGTTTTAATATGTCTAAATGCTTTAAAGCAATGAGAGTTTTAAATGTTGTAAAGCAATGGCAGTTTTAAACAAAGGCGCACTGGATCCTCTCAAAGGACGCATACCTTGGATTATAGGGAGGCGTAAATCCTTGCCCATTCGGAGGGCGCGAATCCTATCGCTCATGAGGGCGCACCTTGGTTACGGAACCCTTTTAAATCCAAAACTATGTGATGGAACCCCAAATACTATCACACAGGGATTAAGCTGACTGAAAACATGTTGCAGCAAAAATGGGGCAAAAAAGTTGTAGCAAAATGCTAAAAAATATTAGTTGCTTTCGTTGCTCGAAAAATCGTATCAATGAAATTATTTATATCAACGATGCTTAACAGGTGCTGTTAAGAATTTTGAAGAGGAAACAAAAAGGAACAAGAAAAGATCGCTGAAGTGCAAAACGGATATTCTGGAATCGAGGAATCCTGTTTTCAGAGAATAAACTGTGGTTAAAAATGCCTGTCGCATTTTCGCGATGGGCAATAATTTTTTCTTCGCATTTTCGAGCAACTCGTCGCATTTTGCGAAAAACGAGACTGCAGCTTAAACCCTGTCATCACGTAAACCTTAAAAATTTAGCAATTCATTATGTATAAAGGGGGCATTAAACTATTACGTAAGCATCTTAGGAGGGGTGTGGGTTAAAACTTTGCTTATTTTTTACTTTTGGAAAATATGAACTATGCTTACGTAAGTTGCGTAATCATAGTTCTGTTGTATTATTTTCGATGTCTTACGCATCGAAAATAATACAACGAGCACAGTAGACCTTGTTGCCAAGTGATAACTACCCTAACAGAACTGCAATAATTAATTTTTAATTAAAACCTACAATAATTTATAAATTTCTTTAAAAAGTGGTATTTGCAGCAGCAAATAAAAAATCAGAGAATAAAAACCTCACGTAAGCATGGGATGGGTCAGCTATTTGCGTTTTTTTGCTTATATGGAGAAGGATGTAAAACAGCCCAAAATATATGCTTAAATCATAAGTGTACGCAGAAAGTTTGTAAGTGGGGCGTTACAGAGCTCCAACTCACATATTCCTATGTTAAATATACAAAATTTCATTGCAATGGGGAGGTTAAAACCCCCATCAACACCCCCCTGCGTACGCCAATGGATTAAATTTAAATAATACTCGAACGATTATTAAACATGGGTAGGAGAAAGTACGCTAATAAAATGCCTACCCTCTTTGTGAAGGATTGGTTAGTGGTGGGAAAGATCGAGGCTTTTTAAAATTTTTAATCTTAATTTAAGAAATTTTACGAAATTATGATTATCCATATTGCATATAAATAAAACACCCCGTTTTAGAACTAAAAAAATAAATTAATAAATTTAGTTAAGAAGATACTATTTTTCCAATTCCTGATTATTTTGATGCCAATGTTCTTCGTGGAGCTCTAAAATATTACCCGTGGAGCCCTAGGGCTCCAGGGAGCCTAGTTTAAGAGCCACTGCTTTAAAGCAATAAGAATTTTAAATGTTGTAAACGTTTAAATGGTTTATCATGTCCCTGTAGCCTTGATGAAGCCTCTTTGGAATTGAAAATGTGCGAAGTTGTCACTATACCCAAAATTCAATTATAAACGCCAAAACAACAGACAACAGTTGTGAATATGTTGGTCCCACAACCCTTTAAATACCTAAGCATTCGGTTGTCCAAATGTTATGAATGTAGTATAATGCTGAGTTTGCGTTGTCATTTATCTAACACACACAACTTGCTTTTCCAGATGACTGTTGTTCCGATCCGTGTGTTACTAATCGCGGCAGTATTTGGCTTTTCAAATGGGAGCAACTGTGGTAAAAATGCCAAGGCTGAAACATATTTGGAAACAGCGACAGACCTCATGAACAAGTTGAAGGACAATTTTCCAGAAAGTAGGTGCTGTTAAAAACTTATTTTGATTTCAAAACTTTTAAATTGCACGGCTGAAATCAGATATATATTGATATTTGGTGTATTTGGAATTGCAAATGAAAAATAAAATTAAATAAAATAAAAAAAATAAATTAAATTGAATAAAATTAAATTAAACCGAATTTAAGAAAAATCCGTCTTTCAAGCTGTTGCCATATTTTATTAAATCCTCTTAATAATATTAATTCAGTTAATTTTCTTCCCCCTCTTTGATTTTTGAAGGAATGTTTTCTATTTTCGGTTGGCAACTGCTGCCGTCAACGAGCTTGAAAGCATGGTTTTTAATAGACTTATCTGATGTGAGAATAAATCTGTGGTCACAGGGAAAAACTGGTTAAGTATAAAATGGCAATTTTTCAGGGCAACAACTTTTTAATTTAGACCTTTTTCTGTATATATAGTTTTTGAAAAAAATTTTTTGTTGACATCAATGTGACTTAAATAACTTTCTAAATTTAATGGTTTGAAGAATAACTAATTTGCCGAAACACTGTGCACTGAAATCGCAGTGCACTTACTTTTGCCATTTTTTGACTTATCCACTTATTCTTTGTGACGACAGAAAAAATAGTAATCTCTCATTTAAAATTATTCTTTTACATTTAAAAACTCTTTCTTTCCTTTGTTTGGCGCAATATAGCCCAGATGCTCTTGCGCCATAAAAAATCCAAACAATCTTTCCTTTGTATTAATAGGTACTAATTAAAAACAATATTGAATGTTTCATTTTTTACCGAGAACTCTTTAAAATAATACGATATTTTTAATTTAAAAATTATAAAAATCATTATTTAAATGATAGTATTTAAATATGGGCATGCAAAAAGGTTGCTGGTATCTAACTGGAAGGAGACACACACGCTGAA
>QLNU02015003.1:134882645-134900500 GCA_006491805.2 Dysdera silvatica | reverse complement strand
GATTCCCATCAGACGTCTGGGAATAATCAGACGGAATACCAAATGGATTGGCGGTGGACACTGGCTCTCGGAGAGGGGGGTGAAGGGGACATTTGCCCCCTTCTGGGCCCATGGATTTCCACAGCTTCTACCGTGGTTTTGCTCCCTTCTTGAAACTCCAAAGGCACTGATAAGTGAAAACACTTTGTCTTAAAAAGAAATTTTTGTATTGCTTAAGTGGTGTGGGTCAGTTACATTCGCCTATGGGTAAATGTAACTTGCCTATGGGTAAATGTAACACACCTACATCCTAGAAAGGGTAGTATAAAGATGTCAATATAAAGAAAAATATTTTTTACGCAATTTCGAGATGTTGGTCTTTTTTTTTTTTTTTTTGCAAACGTTTGTGGGGGAAGGGGTAGTCGTTTGTGGGGCGTCCGCTACAGGGGTTGTTGAGTGAAATCGGACGAAAGCGGACCAGGGGGTGGGACTTAAAAAATATCAAAATCATGCGAACGTCCTTTGTGAATGGTCCCACAATGAAAATGCCACCAGAAATAAAACAAGTGATATTATATCGCAGCAAGATTTTTCCTAGAGGGGAGTCGCCCCTTCGGGCAAATTTCCGGGAACGCGAATCCCCCCCTTCGTCCGTTACTTCAGCCGTCCCTGCCTTGCGAGACTTTGAGAATTAGCAATTATTGAAGACATAATCATCGGTAATTCTACGTTTATAATACCCTCCACCCTCACCCACAAAAAAAAGTTATTTCTTCTGTTTCTCGTATCTCGTAAAGGTCCGTAAAAAAAAATGTATCGACGGCGCAGATGCAAACAGCAATTCACATGGGCATCCCAAGGGGGGTGCAAGGGGCACCCCCTTGTCTTACGAAAAAAAAAGGGTAAAAAAAAAAGGACTGAATCCACAAGAAACAAAAACATTATTTAATTGGAATTTTTCCCGAAATCACGCCCCACTTGGGAGCACCCGTAGCAGTCCACAAACTAATACCCAATCTACCTCTACCCGTTTTTATAAATTAAAGATCCAAATCCGGTAAATCAGGTGACAATTTGAGTATTCCTGACAATAATCTAATAAACTTCATAATCTGAGTTCAGAAAATTGAGATTCTGCTGTATTAAAGTATACTTCCAGAATACCTGTAAAAATCGTTGAATTTGTAAAGTTCTTCTTTCATAGGAATATCAACGGCTAATTTTTTATGACATAAATAAGTTATCTATATCATCATAAATCAAATATTAATTTAATGCTTTTAATTGACCGTGACTAATCTATTGAATTATTATTAATTAATTATTGTGATTATTTTTTTTTACTTGCAGCGATTCTCCTTCGAAGCAAACTTCGACAGAGTTCCACCTACAGAGACGTCGCTTATTGCTATTGATCAATTTGCTTTCGAACTTAACGCATGCTGATACGATGAAAGATATAAATCGTTTATCTGTCAAAAAGCGGAAATCGATTAAAACACTTGAATCGAAAATCCAATAAATTAAAATCTTCCCTGAATGTATGATTTATCATTGTGTCTGTTGTAAGTAAAATTTAGCTTCCTTAAAGGAGGAGAGCGATTACACAATTTCATGACAACATTTAGCACATATTCTAATATCATTTAATAACCCACCATTATAATAATATATACAGTGCCGGTTCTGGGTTTTTGGCGGCCAGCGTGCCCCAGATATTTCGCCGCCCCCCCACAACGCCCATCCTTTTTTGTTCATAATATATTATTCTAGATTACTAAACCAATCCATGGGATGGGTCAGCCACTGTGTTTTTATGACCGTTCGATTAAATTAGGAAAGGCGAAAATTAATCTGTGAAGAAAATCTGTATTTTAATTCTGCACCAAACTTTTTTACTATAGAAGTACATCATCAAATGCGGCGGCCCTAGAAATTGGCCGCCTGCATGCACTGCACCAATGGCCCTGAAAATATATATATGTCAAGCACTGTATATATACCATAAAAAGATTCCACCCTTGCCTAAATATATTTGTATATGTAAGGATCGACAACTTGCGACGAGCCGTTCTCGCCAAATCAGAGCGATACTCGCCAAAATGAAACCCCCTAGAAACAAACATGAAAAGGAGATTTCCCAATCGCCATCTGCAAAAATTCAGTCACCAGTGGCGACCAGAATTTCCGTACCCCGTGTACACGTATTATTACTTTTCGATCTCTTCCGGTTATTCCAGGCATCTCTTTTTCCATATTCCTTTGAGGTATTCAAATATTTGTTTTGCTTTTTTTGAATTGCATCTCCCCGGCCACCCTTATGAATCATAAGCAAAACAGAAATTGAAAATAACTTTAAAAATTCTGGTAAGGTGCAGTGCTCGGAATACATGGCAGAGAAGCACTCACGCACGTTAGTAACCAAGAGCTTGGGGCATCATTGCCAAAGCTTAAAAAAACTTTCAACACGAATAGCTTGACGCGTTGGAAAAAGAACTCAAAGAATTACAACCAAAATTCATAATGAAATACCAAGACACCGCGTAAGTTTTAAAAAAATATGAAGTAAAACAAATTAAAAGAAAGTGGAAATGAAAGGTTAAAGACAGAGACTGTAGAGTACATGAAGAGACATAGGCGTACGCATAAAATTCATAAGGGGGGAGGTTATAGACCCAATGAGGTGGGGTTACAGAGCTACAACTCACATATTCCTATGTTAAATATACAAAATTTCATTGCAATGGGGGGTTACAACCCCATCAACACCCCCTGCGTACGCCAATGTGAAGAGATCGCTTAACAACAGATTGATGATGGTTGAATATGATGACGTGTCGAAGAACTGTCATTTTTTTATTGGCATGAAAAACAACAATAAAACACATTACCGCTGCAACACCGTGGAGGTTGTATGATCCACACAACGATAAAAAACATCATGAATATTATGCAAATTTCTTTCCTTATTTCACCAAGGGCGGACACAGGGAAATGGTCACAGGGGTCATGACCCATCCCAAAAATATATTTTTTCACTGTAAAAAATTCCAACTTTCATGAAAAATGAAGGGTGTTATTCCAAGACCATTGCAAATTCTGTCCTTGACTCCCCCCAAAATGAAAGTCTGTGTCCGCCTCTATATTTTAAAGTGTAAGAACGGAAAACATCATACCGCACTGGGGCCTAAACTTTCTGAGGAATCAAAACCCCTTAAGGCCTAGGGATACCAAACCTGGTCTACAGAGGGTAGCTAGTCAGTAAATACTTTTTTTTTTTTTTTTTTTGGCACCATTGGGGGTCAATCCCAAGTTCAATACACGACAGGTGAATACGTTATCACTTCACTACCACAGTAGTTTCTTATGCAAGCATATGTTTATAGTAATATAATAAAGTTGCAGTAGCTCCAAAGTAGCTGCATAAAGTTTGACAATGTTATACAATTATTTTAGTCGAATAGTTATTTTCCATGGTGCACTAGCTTAAGGCGATTTATGGTGCAAGTGTTATGGTTCGCCAGCTCAGTTAGAAGGTCACGATGCAAGGACGGTAAAGGTCATGGTGTAGTACAACGTACCATTTGTTTTTCGCGAACCACATGGAACATCATTTGGTATCATGGGCGTAACTTGGGGGGTTAAATATAGCGTAAACTGGAGGGTGGAGAACAAAAACAAATCGTATGGGGGAAAAGTAAAGACTGGAGGGGCAAGTGTCCCCCTTGCCCTCGCCAGATTACGCCTATATTCAAGACACTTGTTCCATTAAAAAAACTGTATATATATGGAGTAAAAATTGCATAACTAGATGAATCATGAAATGTTTGTGCGAGTTTTATGGCGCAAGGACAGTAAAGGTCATGTTAAGCTGGGGCATACAATTTTCCGAGGAATCCGAAACGCCCAGGAAACCAACCCTCGGACTACCCGGAGCATAGTCGGTAAACATATTTTTTTTGGGGGGGCGCAGTTGGGAGTTGAACTCGGGATCACCACACACTAAGCAAACACCATTGTACAACAGTAGAGCCTGTAAAACTGTTAGGAGTTTTTCCACTGTGTTTGTGTGCATAATGAAGTAGTTGGAAAAGTTGGCCGTGAACTAGCGGTACTGTATTTCCAGACGAGTGGAGCTCTTTACTTGTGCAACGAAAGATCTGTTTAAACGTTACTTTACTACGGGAAATCATTAAATGTTTGTGGTATATGGTCATTCTACATCAAAATGCGTTGGAAAATGAGCGTTTCAGAAAATTTACAGAATTTTTATTTTTTTCACTGCAATTTCTCCAGACAACTGAAAACTTAGTGTCTATATGGATAGTAACTAGATTGATTGATTGTTTGGCTTTTTTATGGCGCAAGAGCATCTGGGCTATACTGCGCCAGATAGTAACTAGAAGCCATCGTGTTCACTGTACTGTCTTAGAGCCAGAATAGGAAGCACTTACATAGAAAATGGCACTATTATGGCGTCTGTTAAGCAAAACAAAGCAACAAATAGAACAGAAGGTAAAGCACTGCTACAAGTCCAAAAGCTAATTAGCTTCTTGTTTACATAGACTGTAAAAATGTGAGGGTGGGGACTGCGTAATGGACTAGTACTAAAACAAAAAGTAAAAAAAAAAGTACTAAAATAAAAAGTAAGTAGCCTGCTTTCAAATTTATTATCCTGCATCAAATACTATGATTCTTCCACTGCTATTCAGGTATTGGTATCCCTTAAGAGGCTTGGATTCCTCGGAAAACTGTAGGTTCCATTCAATATGACTCTCGTGCCGTAAGACTCACAAACCAACCAAAAATAATACTTTTAAGAGTTTGCAGAGTAATAATTATCTGTATCACTATAAGCTTTTGTCCAATTTACTATCTAAATGTAACCCGCTTTAACACACTAACACAACTCATGGTGCCAGAATCTTAACCAGCTTCTTACTTAAAATCCAAACCAATTTGCGATTAATGGGGCAGTGCTTGGGCTGCTTTTCAAGCCAAAACGCCAAGTTAAAGAAGCCGAACGTCTATTTAACTTATCGCTTTGGTTCAAAAGGCAGTGCTTGGACTGCTTTTCAAGCCAAAGCGTCAAGTTAAAGAATCCGAACGTCCATTTAACTTATCGCTTTGGTTCAAAAAACAGTCCAAGCACTACTCAATTAACCTTGAACTTGTCCGCAGTAAAGCTTGATATTCTCTCACGGAGGGGAGTTCACTGCTGTAGCTAAATGAGCACTTGACCAGTGATCGAGAGTTTGTAGTGTTGGCTCCCACCAGGTGCTGAGAAATAATTCTTTTCTTTGAGTGTAATTTACCATCTATTATTTCCACGTCATCGGAAGGGATGAGAATTATTGACTTTAATAAATAATGATCCTGGCTTCACAAGCTCTTATTCAATGAAAAAAAAGGTCTTCCCATACTCCTTTGTTCCTGAATTTCATTGTAAAGCCATAGACACAACTAGGAAGGGCTAGGATTGAATTATCCCCCACTTAAAAGGATAAAAATATAAATGAATGCTATGCATAGCCATAGCGTAGTAATTGAAAATTCATGGAGATGCTGAAGTGGCTTTATAGAAGATTATGTGATGCAGTCTTAGAAAAACGATGTGTTTTGATATCTAGTGGGGAGCTTGAGCCCCTTTTTCTACGTCGCTGATTTACAGATAGTGCTGGATTAAGGATCTTATGGGCCTTAGGCTGAAAGGAAAAAATGGGCCCCCTAAAGAACGTGGTCCCCGCGATATTCAGTCAATAAATCATGAATTTTCTTTAAAATTTATTATCCATGATATTCAGGTTTAACAGTAAAGAAACTCGGGCATTTGTAAAAAAAAAGCAAGACTAAAATAACCCTTAAAATAAAATCAAGGTCCCTGAGGAGGGCTCCCAAAAGCATAGGGGCCCTAGGCCCAGGCGTATTTGGCCAATACGTAAATCCGGCACTGCGTACAGAATATTGGGATGAGGCTATAGCCCTACTAGATCTGTAGGTTAGATGCGCCAATGTATAAAGGTTTTGTTTTATTCAAGAGAGCGATATAAATTTATTTAGAAGTCAAAGTGACTTTGTGGACCCTAAAAGACGAAGCCTGACTTTGCAACGTCACACGCCAGGAGTTCCCTAAGTATTTTCCCCACCGAACCCGTTTCTTGACTTAAGTCTGACTACCGAAAACCTTCCATAAACTTTTAAGCAAAACGCTTAAAGGACTATTATTTATCACTACTTGGACATAAGCATAAAAATATGAAATAAATAAGCACAAAAAGGCAGATGATACTTTTTTATTGTTGCAGAATAATGGCCATACTCGAGGGAAATATAGTCGGGTACACTGTTAAGGCTACGAGGACGTATACACGCCTATACACAGAGTATTCATTGGAAAATTGGCAAAAAATGAGATAGCCCTCAATATTATTAGACTATTTGTCGCCTAATTTGGAATGCAGAAAAACGCGGTTGATAAAATTCCAGGCGCCAAATTTCCCGCCAAGCGAACGAAGTCCTCTGAGTGGTCAGTTACTTGAATGACATCAGCGCTAGTTATAATGAGTCTTTTTCCTAAATTTAATAAATACCAGATTTTAATTACACAAACATGCCTATGTTTTATGTATTTGAGCAGTATGTTAATGTTTTATGTACAAAATGTATCTTCTATTAACTACGTTAATGTAACTAATACGTAATGAACTATATCGCACTGGCGGAATACGCCTTAGATGTGTACCAGGTTTGGCGCGAGTATAGTGCTAGTTAACTCTAAGAGGTTGCCATAAGGGAAAAATTACAGAATTTGCCGGCGTGTCTTACGTCGTCGTGACTGTATGATTGACTGTAATTCTCAAAAAGTAAATGTTTTGAAGAGCCGTAAAGAGACGCTTTACGTGAACATTACAATTTTATTGGACACTGGACTATATACAACATGCGAAAACGGTATTGATTATCGGAGCGTATTCTGGCGTGCATTCATTCATTCACGATTGATGAAGCAGGAATGTGTGTCTTAACAGTTTTGAAGTTAAAAGTTCAACAGAGTATTGTAAACGCCCACACGATTCAATTGGTCAGTTCGTTTGTGACGTGGGAGGTTTTAGTCCTTGATTGGGCCGAAAGAACTGGTCGAACATCCATCAGGGCCAGGCACCTAAACACATAAAGATGTCAAGTTGCTGTAGTTCGTGTGAGAAAAGCGGAAACATTCGCCATGGGGCACCTGCATTTCTCAGGATTTTAATTATCCAGATGCCTCAACTAGTCGTTAAATTTCTTGGGAAATCTGACTTGGGCATCTGACCGTGAGAATGAGAATCGCCTCAAATTTACAAGTTTTCTTTGCATTTCTGACCACGTTTTGCTTGTGGAACCCCTGAAGGATCATCGCGAAACGCCGAAGATTCTGCTGAAACTACTTTGAGCAAAGTTGTGTGCAACCTCAAAGTTATTGCAACTTCAAAATTGTTGCACCCTCAAAGTTGTTGCAACTTCAAAATTGTTGCACCCTCAAAGTTTTACAACTTCACTGTTCTGTGCCATTAAGGAAGTCGGGCATCTTATCATGCGACCATACTGCATCTCCATGGGCGCACGCAGAAAGTTCATAAGTGGGGTTATAGGCTCAATGGGGGGGGGGGACAGAGTTACAACTCACATATTCCTATGTTAAATATACAAAATTTCATTGCAATGTGGAGAGGTTACAACCCCCATCGTACGCCAATGTGCATCTCTGTAAGCATTAATGTTCGTAGAAAATTCATAAGGAGATTACAGGTCTATAATTGCATATATGCGTATTTGTACATACAAAATTGCGTTGCAGTGGGGAAGGGACATAACACACATCAACACCCCTTGCGTACGCCAGTATCTCCAAGCTTGTGAAAAAAAAATAAGCATTTCCTTGAATATTGGAGATTATTATGAGAAAAATCGAACCTGTGATTCTTTATCACTTATTTTTGATAACTCAAATATTGAATATAACACTTGCGAAATAGTAGTTTAAAATTCACAGCCGTATTGGGACCTGTATATGACTGTTGTTCATCACAACAACAAATTTAAAATGTTATCAGTTACTTGCTTTCTGGTTGTCTTCTTCGGGTTCATCTCGGCCGGTAAGTTCTTGAATCATAAACGGCCACGTATTCTACTAATTTAAATTTATAATTTTAATAATTACATTTTGCATATATCAGAATCACCTGAAATATTAAATACTTTATAAGGAATTATAATCAACCATGTGGTTGCTAGATTTTTAAAAACCCGATTCGCTGCGTTGATGAAGTTTCGAACCCGGTTTTCTGCAGTCCGAGCGTCCTCTCTTCAGCTTCCTGCAGAAGTAATATCAACCGGTTCTTATTCTACAAATATTTTAATCACTGGTTCACTCCAGTCGGTTCCAATTCGTTGCTGATTATAGAAAAATACATGAGTTTCAATTCAGCTAACTTTATGTAATAAATAATATTCTGTTATACACGCACAGTCATGGGCGGATTTACCATTTTGCCACCCCTAGGCTATTTTTGCCTCCCCAAGGCTCCTTTTTGCCGCCTCTTCCTACCAGTCTGTCCCTCCAATCAGTGGTAGGAACATGAAAATTATTATATTCAATATACGCCAAAAAATTTTGTATTGACAATAAATATGTTGAAAAACAAACTCATAAATTGAAACATAAACATTAAACAATATTAACTTATATTGAAGTATTATTTCTTTTTGGTATATAATAAATCAAATTCAATTTTATTGAAATAAATTTTAATTTTAGCAAAAAATAAAAGCCTATCGAACATTGGTATTTAAATGGAAAGCATGACGTCTAGCTTCCTTCTCGGCAAAACATCTGATTATATCAAATTGTATTGATTTTGTTATATCAGACTCAATACACAAAATTTTGCCGCCCTAGTCTATAGCCGAATATAGCCTATTGGGAAATATGGCACTGCACGCAATATATAATAATTAAATATCAGATTAGTTTTTAGATAAATAACGAGGGATCAATTATTATATATATTTTTAATGTTTAATTTCCAATTCACCTTCAGAATATATTTCTTCACTTCTTTTCCTTGCTTTATATTGTATATATGTTTATTATATTCTTGTATCATGCTTTTTTTTCATGTATAACTTCTATATTTCCAGAGGATATAAGCGCAACCTTCACGTGCGCTTTTGAGAATGATGATTGCGGCTTCACCAATGATCAGGATTCTCAACTATTATGGGAGCGTAAAACAGTGACTTTGGGCGACAACAGAGGTACAATCAATATAGCAAACCGATTAATTAATTAATGATAGTAATTTAAAATCGTTAAACCAAAAAATTAGAGCTATATATATACACGCAATAGAAATCGTTTATAATGATGTCGGTTATAACGACTAACGGCATATAGCGATGGAACTTCCACAAGTTCGATTTGCTATTTTTTCTATTCCTTACTCAATATATTGGTGATAATGACGAAACTTGTTATGGTGACGGCAATGTTGTTCTAAGCAAAGAACTTGCCCTGTAAGTAAGGAAATCCATATAACGACTCGACTTGGCAGTCATTCATCGGAAACACATGGTTTCGAGACGACTCTGAATTCTTACTGTTCTGTTCAAATGGTTACGTGTCGCTAGCGACCAAGCTAAAATCATGACCCAACATATGTATCCGTACCAGATGCAACCCTTTCAGTACTACATTTTTTTTTTTCAATATTGAAAAATTATTGAAATTAAATAAAATAGGGACCATTTCAGTATTACGTAAGCATCTTTGGGGAGGGGAGTCTGAGATTTGTATATATATATTTTTCTTCTGACAACGGGGAGGAGGGTGTTTGAACCATGCTTACATGAGGCATAGAAAATAATAAAATTAGAACATAGTCATAAAGGGACAACTTTCCATATGGAACTGCAATACTTGGATATACGACACACTGAGAATAGAAATTATAAAATAAAAAATACACGTAATCACAGTTAATATTTAATTAACAGCCAGTTAAAATATTATTTAGTTTAAACAAATGGATTTCAACCTTTTTTTCGCTCGAGGCCCCTTTAAGGCTCCCCGTTGCACCCTGACATGTTTAAATTATATAATGAATGCATTATTTTTAATAAAAGTGTTTTATCAAATCTACTTCTTATTTATTCTGCCGCTTACAACATAAGAAATATTAGTAAAGGTCAAACAAAATATTTTATAATAAAATATTATATTATTATTGTCTTTTATTAGTATTTATTGTATCTCTTTGCAATAAAAACTTCGGGTTTTTTTTTGTTTTGTTTTTACAGAGGCGTAATATTTTGAAGTAATTCCTCGCTTCATTTAAATAGATATTTTACACTTTTTAAATTGTTACTTGTAAAATTAATTTTTATTTATTTTTTAATATAACAAATATTTGAATTTTCGTATAAAGTTTTTCAAAGTCAAGAAAAATAAATGCAACTAATAAAATATTGCAGCTAATAAAATTTACGCGGTCTCATACCCCGCCTTACCCAGCCGCCTCTACTGAGAAGGTTTACCCATCTTATAACAAAATTTCATTACAAACTGTCGAAATGAAAACTATCGATTTATTTATTTATTTATTTATTTTAACAAGTCCGGACTGAGGATCCCGCGATTTTGGAGCCCCACAGACATAGACGGAGTTTTGTATTATTAAAATTTAAGCGTTTATTTTAATCTGGTTTATGTACAAAAACGTCCGAGAAATTTTCATTACTAGTAAACCTGAATATCGAAGACAATGAATTTTAAAAACTCTGATGATTCATTGATTAAATATCACGATGGCCACATCCCTTAGGGGCCCAGTCTATTCTTCCAACCTAGACTCCATAAATACTTGCACTGTTTAGAAGTATTGTGAATATAATAAATATTATAAATCACATGTGTTTTCGATATTATCTACTTTAGTATTTTCTGCACTTTTAATTTAAAAGTACTATTTATTTATATATAAATTAAATTCATTATAATTAAATATATTTTTATTTAATTTAGAAACCAAACAATTTCATTATTTTTACAATTAAACAATTTATAAATAAAACCTAAAGTGCAAGAAAAACTGGTACGTCTCCCTAATATCGTGTAGCCCCACCCCATCAGTGGTGCCGCAACACGACGTGGCATGGACTCGACTAATGTCTGAAGGTATCCTGGAGACAATTCACACCAGGAATCCTGCAGGGCAGTCCACAAATCCATAGGAGTGCGAGGTGGTGGAGATCTCTTCTGAACAGCACGTTGCAAGGCATCCCAGATATGCTCGATAATGTTTATGTCTGGCGATTTAGGTGGCCAATGGAAGTGTCTAAAGTCAGAAGAGTGTTCCTGGAGCCACTCGGTAGCAACTCTCGATGATTCTGCTTAACCTTCATAATTAAATTAAAAAATAGAAATGTGTTTTAAATTGATGTTAGACAAGCAAGGCTTACATCGCTTCTATGGACCACTCGCTACTGACGAATCCATATATTCATACGTGTATATACAAAATTGCATTTCAATTGGGGGTTAGAACACATATCAACCTCCTTGCGTACACCAGTGATTAAAATACATGTCGTTTGAGTAATGGCATAGCAATTCAAAAATTACTACGTCTACAGCTTCATTAAAATCATCACATCTTTGAAAGCATTACTGTATGTAGAAAGTTCGCAAGTGGGAAGGTGGTCACAGGCTTATAATCAATGCCGGATTTACGTATAGGTCAAGAATGCCAAGGCCGTGATATTATTTAAACTTAAGCGTTATTTTAATCTTTCTCATTTACAAAAATGTATGAGTTCCATTATTAAAAAACCTGAATATTAAAGATAATGAACGCCAAAGAAAAACACATGATTTATTGACTAAATATCACAAAGGCCCTGTTTTTTAAGGATCCCTTCTCCAATTCTAGCCTAAGGCCCAGAAAATCCTTAATCCGACGCTGATCATAAGCAGAGTCGTTTCTGGCGGGAATGAGAAAGGTGGCCCGCATTTGAGCAGCCAACCTAGGGGGCGACTGCAGACCGTTTATTATAGTATTTCTGAGCTTCTAATAATAATAAAAAGATAGTATGGTGCCTTTTAGTTTTATTTTATAAAAATTAAAAAATATTTCTCTTTTGCACGACAACTGTTTTTTGAACTATGTATATTTAAACATAAAAGTAAAGCTTTCATATATCAAATTCTAAATGAAATAATACTAAATCAATAAGGACTGCAAGAGATATTGTTTTTCCATCAGGGCCAGCTTATAAAGGAGGGGGTTACAGATCGATAACTGCATATGTGCAGATTTATATATGCAAAATTAAATCGCAATGGGGACCATGATCCCCATCCGTTGCAAACGCTAGTGAAGTGTTTCTGAAAGTGTGGTCCGCAGGAGCATGACCAAATTTCAGGAGGAAAAAAATTAATTAGAAATGGCCGGCGTAGCTAGAATTTAGGTTCGTGCGAGATTTAAGGAATTTCTCATAAATATTACTTGTTATAAACCTTACCTTTCGGCGTTTCGTGAAAGATTTGAATCCTCTAAATACACCCTTGCTGTCTACATTGCTTATTATTATTTAATTAATGATGTCATTTTCATTGTAAATTTGACAAAATAAGATCATAACTGACACTCTCCTTATCAAATAGTGTTACTCTAAAAATTATTTTGTCTGTTTGTTTGGACTTTTATGGCGCAAGAGCATCTGGGCTATACTGTGCCAAACATGGTAAAATCAAAGATTGAAAAAATTATTTTGTTTCAGGTGGGTTTGGCAACCAACCCATATTTTAAGAACATGGTCGGATATTTTAGAGATTTTCTGCCAAAAGCTAGTGCTTTTTTAAAGTAAAAAGTACAACTCAAAAAGCTTAAAATTTACCACAAAACGAGCTAAAATTAACTACAAATTATATTTCAATGAATGAATAAGTCTCTCCTACCGGAGCTCTTATATACGTATATAAGCCTGCCAATAAATCATACAAATTGATGATTATTTGGTTATATCTTTCGTTGAGAGAAGCGGGGAAAAGGACCAGCATGACGGTGGCTAAGTAGGGCTTAATATTATTAACCATAATTGGCAACATTAATTTCAGGCAATATATTTTTTAATGGGAGAGGGAGAAATCCTCAACCTGGTGGTCCGCGATCTATAAAGGAATGCTCAGAGTGGTCCGTGAGAGATCAAAGTTTGAGAAACACTGCGCTAGTGCAAAAGAGATGGTGTGGGGGAAAAACGAATACAAGAATGGGAATTACGTTAAATTAAAGAATAAATCCACCTAGTGTATCTTTCCAATATTCAAGATCTTTAAATGCTTGTAGTAACTCAGATGAGCAACTATGATATGTAGTAATTTTTGAAGCCTGAAATATTAATTGTAACTTTTGAAGCCTAAAATATTAATTTTGTGAATTATTTCAGGAAAATTCTTTGTCATCGAAAATAGCAAAAACGAAACTGGCCAAGTAGGAACACTGTTGTCACCAGCCTTTCAAATGAGCGTATCAATGCCTGGTTGCGTTACTTTCGACTTGTACTTAGCTGGAGCTGCAACGTTTAGACTGATACAGGGCTCAGGAAAGTCTGCTCAAGCAATATATTCATTAGATACACCTACAAAGGTTTGGGATGGCGTTTATATGACAGTCAACTTAGAGGGTCCCACTACGGTATGAAGCTCATACATAATACAGGGTTTGTCCCAGAAGTTCCCGGAATGATTTTTTGTAGTTGGCAACGCTGGCTGACGGGGCGGAGAAGTTGGTGGGGGATCTGAGCTTGGAAACGAGACCGGTATCAGTCGCCTGCGGGCAGTTGTTGAGGCAGGGTCACGCTCCGCGCAGAGGTATCTACTGCACCCTCGTCGATCAAAAAATGGACCAGTTTTTGGAGCAGCGTTATGCAATCAAATTTTGTGTGAAACTGGGTAAAAACGGGGCGGAGACACTCGAAATGCTTCGGAAAGCCTACGGTGACGGGGCGATGAAAAAAAGCCAAACTTTCATGTGGCACAAGCGGTTCCGGGAAGGTCGGGAGTCCGTCAACGACGACGACCTCTCGGGACGCCCGTCGACATCACAAACGGACGACTCGGTGCAAAAAGTGCGTCAAGTTTTGGACAATGACCGACGATTAAGTGTTCGGGTGATTGCAGAGGAGTGTGGAATACCCAAAACAATCGTTCATCGCATTTTAACGGAGGATCTTCAAATGAGGAAAGTCTGCTCGAAAATGGTGCCAAAAGTCCTGACGAGTGAGATGAAGGAGCAGCGTTTGTTGAAGTGCCAGGAATTGCATGAACGCTACGAAACGGACCCAGAATTTTTGGACAGAGTGATCACAGGGGACGAGACGTGGATTTTTCAGTACGATCCCGAATCAAAGCGCCAGAGCAGCGAGTGGCACACCAAGGAGTCTCCTCGCCCGAAAAAAGCAAGGATGAGCAAATCGCGAATCAAGGCAATGCTCATTGTGTTTTTTGACAGAAAAGGTGTAGTTCACAGTGAATTCGTGCCACAAGGACAAACAGTCAACAAGGAGTTTTACTGTGAAGTGCTCAAACGGTTGCGCAACAGGGTTCGACGCGTCCGAAACGAAATTCGCGACAATTGGATCTTGCACCATGACAACGCGTCAACCCACACCGCGCTCATTGTCTCCGAGTTGCTGGCCAAAATGGGTGTGGCAACGCTGCCCCAGCCGCCGTACAGCCCCGATCTGGCACCAGCGGATTTCTTTTTGTTCCCAAGGATCAAAAGAACCCTGAAAGGAACTCGGCATGGGACGCTGGAGGCGGTAAAAGCAGCCGCGACGACCTCACTGAAGGAGATTCCCGTTGACGACTTCCAGGGCGCCTTCAATGATTGGGTGAAGCGTTGGCAACGGTGCATCGAAGCAGGGGGAGAATACTTTGAAAAGTTCTGAAAAGATTGTAAACTGATATTGAATAAATGATTTTAAAAAAAATCATTTCGGGAACTTTTGGGACAAACCCTGTATTCCCTCTGGTAAATTCGACAATACTATACAGATCCAGCACAGGCAATAAATAATTTGACAGTTGGCACTGAGGCTACATGGTGAATGTTATGACAAGAACGATTACATGGAGAAGCAAAAGCAAAAGAAATCTAGTTGTCAGCCTGCCAGATGTCTCTATGCCTAAAATTCGCCAAACGTACAGAAATTATACAGAATAATGTGGTCCCAAGCAATTTCCTCAGATAAAACCAAGATCAACAAATTTGGCTCCGATGGTAGGGTTTGGGCATGGCGACAATTAAATGAATAACTTCAAGAACCAAATCCCTAAAAGAAAATTTGGTGGGGGTAATATCATGGCGTGAGGTTGTATGGTAACAAATGATGTTGGCTTCTTGAAGAGGATAGATGGAGCACATGACAATAAGAGATTATGTGGGTATTTTTAGCCATAGCCTATTTTAAAGTATGGAAAAATGGGAAAAAATAAGTGCAGATGACATTTTTCAACAAGATAACGACCCCCAAACAAACAAAAAAGCTGACGAAATCATGGCTCTCAGAGGTTTAAATTAATGGAGTGGCCACTTCAATCTCCAGACCTAAACATCATCGAGCATTTATGGGGTATATTAAAACGATCAAAGACTGGCTTTAGCACTGAAAGGACTGGTTTAGGCCACCTTTGGGCCAGAGCCCATGAAAAATGGAATTGTATTACACAAGCGCAATGCCTGAACTTAGTTCAAAGTATGTCTAAACAATTAAAGCGGTTAACAAGGCAAAAGGAGGGTATACAAAGTACTAAACCTTTTCTTCGTTGAACTCACAAATTCATTCACATGATTACTGTCCTTTGTATTAAGAAATACAGTATTTTTCTAACGATTTCGTTTTTAATCATGTGTTATGATTCCCCATGGATTACTGAACAAGTAATATGCCAAAGTAATTTCTTTGCATCAAAAGTCTTCAATTTAAGGTCTAGCCTTAATCATGGCCTTATGCTAATGATCCCATGTGTCACTATATATATATTAGGAGTGAAGCAAGTTCTATATTAAAACCTATACTCACCAGCAGCAATTTTCACTATTGGAAAGCATGGAAAAAGAAAAACAACAGATACAGAGGGGGGAAAATGAATGTCATGAAATCTATATGAATCAATATTTGTAAAAGCTAGAGAATGTTTCTCAAGCAGAAAAAATGCTTGCATACCCATTAAAAACAATGGTTTTATTTGTAGTTTTATATTACAAGATTGTATAGTAATTTGAATTAACCTCAGACCATGGCATGCTTTTATAGAACTAAGCTTACAAAGATTCGTTTGTATTTCATGGCAAAAGGACTGCCAAGCTCATGTCACACCAGAAGTTACAGTTTTTGATGAATCAGAACTTTTGTTGTCCAAAGAATCAAAACCTGAAGTATGAATCGGTAAAAAAAAGGCAAGCATCCACTACAAACCTGGATTTCTCGCATGGTAGACTAACATGTTAACTTTATGTTGTTCGTTTGTTGCTTGGTTGTTTTATAGTGCAAGGACAGCAATGGTCATTCTGTGCCAATCAAGGTGAGATCATACATACGATTCTTCGTTCATTTGAAAGGGTCTAATTCAGTGGTTCCTAACTGGTGGTCCGCGAGACACGTCATTATTTTCTAAAAAGAAATAACCAAAGATACTTATAAAACTGTACATACCGCTATTAAATATTATATATTATATTTCTTTATTTTCACATTTGATTTATTTAATAATAATAATAAAATACGGTAAATGTTATTGTTGTTAAATTATTGCTATCCCAAACAAAACAAGTCCATGGTATATTCGTTGTATTTTACAGTTTGACGGAACGTCAGAAAACAGTTCGTATCATCAACATAGAATTCTCAAAATTCTTAGGGGCAAAAGCTAAGAACATTTTATGTACGTTTGTACATATAGTATATGTAAAATTGCAATTTATTTCAGATTATTAGGTGGGGGGGGGCCTCGGCACCCATGAGCCCATACAACTCTACACCTATGGTTCATATTAAAAGTAATTTGTCTTAAGCTTGTGCGTGTTAACGAGGTTCGACTGTATAATCATTAGATTTTTTTTTTCTGTTTACTATTTCTTTTTTTCCAAAGAAAGATTTTACAAACACATTTCCTCCAAAAAAGACCTGGCTCCTTTTTTTATTAAGGTCTTGCTATCAACTCGTAAGGATTTTTCAAAGTTGTCCGTGAGTATAACTGAAGTGGAAAAGTGGTCTGCGGCTTAAATTGTGTTGATAACCACTGGTCTAATTGAAAGGGTAGCCACCAAAGGCAGCGCGGTAATCCTAGACAGGTGTGACATTTAGTACTGACAAAACTAACAGCCCGAGGGGATGCACCGCTCGCATTGATGTCGTCACTTAACGTCTACCGAATCCAACACACCAATCCACCCTGTAGGGCATTAGCAATTGGCAGATAGCATGGAAAAACACACCAAGGCTAGCCGATGCTCCTACAAGAGCATGGTGGACCTCGTTTGATGGGTGCGGGGTGCTGCAAGTGGCGAAGGGTGGGCTAGAGACAAGTCCAGATTCCTCAGCACACTGCCATCCATCCACTCAAACCCAGCAGCCTGGCCAACGTCCCATGCACTCGAGGACAGAGTTAAGGATCTCCGCAAAGCCGATTACCGCTGGGACACAAGCAGGAACCAAGGCCCACCAAACCCTGACTGTGATGAAGAGAAGTCAGTACAGCTTCGGAGCCAGAACCAGTCTGTTAACTCTATGTCACTAAATAGTTTTGATTCAATCTACTTATAACTGTAACCTTT
>QLNU02015003.1:134866455-134882545 GCA_006491805.2 Dysdera silvatica | reverse complement strand
TGGTATTGATAAGTGTCTAATAATGTATTGATGATATGTAGTATTGTCAAAGCTGTGAAAAGAGTAGGGTGTTTTGGAATTAACACCCCACTTCAACAATAATGGTTACAAATCCCTTGAACCAGAAAAAATTATCAAATATCTTTATTTTCATCAAAAAACACTCCCCATAGTGAAATCCTATATACGAGCATGGGTATGGGCATAGTATTGACACGATATTGACAATAATATTGTCAATATTGACAATAATATTAATAATATTATTGAAAGTAATATTAACAAATTTTTGGAAATAATCTTGACACAGTATTTACATTAATAGTAATCACATTTTTCCCTACGCCCACCATTGGCAGTTATTTAATCATATTGCTATCTGGCACTTCTGTACTGTCAGGCGAAATATTGTCAGTCATTACTCCATGGGGCATCGTACAGGAGACTGACATCACCCCATGACATGTTTCATAAGACGGAGCTTATTTGGGAGTCAAACTCAATCCCAGTCAGAAGATGGTAATTATATCCGTTGGAACACTCAAGCACAGTATTGACAATATTATTGGGAATAGTATTGCCAACAGTTTTGTAAATAGTATTGCCAACGATTTTGGAAATAGTATTGCCAACAGTTTTGGAAATAGTATTGCCAACAGTTTTGGAAATAGTAGTGTCATTGAATCATCAGCGTAGAGTTCTCAAAATTATTGGGGGAGGAAGCACATTTTATGTACATTTATACATTACAGTATATGTAAAATCGCAATTTATTTCAGATTATTGGGGGCATGAGCCCATATAATTCTACGACTATGTATTGTATACAAAGTAGCATTGACAACAATGCTAACATCGCGTTGGCAATATTATTGACAATAGTACACAACAATGTTATTGCCAACATCATTTCCATACATCAGAATGATTTTTATCACGTATCCAAATTATGTTTTAACTGATTTTTCTATATAATGACCTTTTCAAACAGCTCTAGGCTTGCATAGTGGTAACACAGTACCATATTAGTAATCCAGACTTGTTTACAAAGAACAGCCAGCGTTTGGCAGTTTTTCTACAGACCTGTAGCCTGAGGTTTGATTTCATAGGTGAAAGATGCTCGAATTCATTGGAAAAATATGGTTTCTGGCACAGCGAATGCCCATAAGCCTTAAAACGCCTTTTACTAAGCTGTCATCTTGTTTTTCTAACCTGGTTATTATTGAAGACATAACCACTGATAATATTACATTTATAACCTGCTTCCCCCCCCCCTCCCCCAAAACAAAACGAAGAAAAGAATTTTAAATAACCATTTAATCCTTTTTGACCATACTAAAGTTCTTGCAAAATCAACTAATTTTTGGCCCAGATTGTGTACATAAAAGCACTAGAGATGTTTAAGCATCCTGATAATATCAATAGAGATGGTGCAAAAACTATACCTGTTGCTTGACTACCCATTCTAACAAAATTATAACATGTGAATCTGGGTTTGTTTGTTTTTTTCTATTTCATATTCTTCTATTTTAGCTTTTAAATCCATCTCTGCAATTTTTAAAATATTTCCTTTAAATGAAGGTAAATACTTTAGCCACAAGTTATGTATATTCGGCAATTTTCGACGTGTATTTTCTTCTGATGATGATTCGCACAGCTCGAATCGAAACGTAAAGTTTTAGCAATAAAAATCCTTTTTCTATGCAGCTGATTGCCTGCAAATTGTTTTGCTTGTTGCTTAAAAAGAAGAATCGTTTCTTGTTTCGCATTATCTTGTCAAGGTCCTCAAAAACACATATCGGAGACCCATAGTCCACCAACTGGTACCTACCCCCTCTACCACTTATTCTTAACAAAAGATCCAAATCCGGTAAATCCGATGAAAATCCAAGTAATCCTGACATTAATCTGATAAACACAAACAAGTTCAGGTAATTAAAATTCTTCTGTGCATTATATTTCCAGAACGCCTATGTAAATTTTTGAATATTTAAAGTTTTTCTTTCATAGAAATACCAGCAACCAAACTTTTTATGACGTAAGTTATTTATGTCCGGTGGTGTAGCTAGATATTTTGTCGCCCCCAATGGGGTAATAAAACAAAACAAATAAATTTTGTTTTTAAAGGCTAATTGCCACCCTTCCGCATTGTAGCACCCGGGGCGACTGCCCCACTTTAGCTACGCTAATGTTGACCATTATATCAAATATTAGTTTGATGTTTTTATTGACCATAATGAATCAGTTTAATTATTATTATTAATCATTGTGAATATTTTTTTACTTGCAGCAATTCTTCTTCCAAGCAACATTCGATAATGCTGAATCTACAGATTCGGCAGTTATTGCTATCGATCACTTTGGTCTAGAACTTAATGAATGCTGATACGATGAAAAGGATAAATCGTTCATCTGTCTAAAAACAAAATAAATCTATTAAAAGTCTATATGTGTTAATCACAAATTCAATAAATTATAACTTTCCCTGAATTTACGTTTCATCCTTGTGTGTATTATTAGTCTGTGACTACTTTATAACTGAAGCGACAAGTCAGAGAAGCAAGTGTCCGATAGGATGAACTAGAATTATTATCATCAAATCAACAATTCTTCATATTAGCCGATGATGTTAATAGCAATAGATGTTAAATTACTCATAAAGGAAAGAATGATTTTTCCAGCACCTGGTACGTACGTAACTTAGTTGGTAGAGCACTGAACCGACAATCAAGAGGCCGTGGGTTCGGGTCCCATCAGATCAGAAAGTCATTCTTTCCTTTACGAGTAATTTAACATCTATTGTTGCCACATCCACTAATATGAAAAATTGTTTATTTAACAACTGATACTACCCAGAATCTTAACCAACTTTTTATTTAAAACCTAAACCATTAAATTAAAACAAATAACCTAAATCATATATCAACAACTATAAACCTTATCCTTTGTGGAATCATCACTTTTTATTGTATGTTTATATATATTTCACATCTCAAGACACTGCTATGGATGAAATTCAGGACAGGTCCAGGAGAACTGACCTTCTAACCAAGATGCATTTACATACAATCATGTTTACAGGAAATCAAACACGGTACAGTGGTTTATATTTATATAACTTATAATATCGTCGTTTAGCAGTACAGTGGGCTCAAAGATGGTAATTATAACGAGGATAATAATTTCATCGAGGATAATAATTTCATCGAGGTGAGGGGGAAGCAAAATTCAATTGGGAAAATTTGACAAATGAAAATAACATTTACAAAAAAAATAAAAAATTATTAGTTATGAAGTCCAGAATACAATTACGCTACCATTGCCTTTTTTATTGCCCAAAAGGCTGTCTTCTAAATGCCTGCTGTGGGAAGGAAAAAGCACTCCCGAATTAACCGTTTCCCTTAGTTTGTGTAGGTGAGCAGTGTTATTTTTCCCTACTTTGGCAAAAATGGCTTTTACAGGTGTAACAAGTTGTGAAAATGTTTGATAACAGTTAATGTTTTCAAATTCACTCTGCCGAGTTTCACTCAAATGACTTTCTAGTGAAAGCAATATTAAAATTATTTAAATATGAAAAATAATCTAAAAATTATAAGAGAAAATCAGGCTATATTAAGAAAAAAACCTAAAATTTGTGGATATATTTGATGCTTTAAATTTGAGAACTGCCTAAAAATTTGTGAAAATTCACAATGGGTAAAATTACATGCCCAATCATGGCTACCGCCCCACCACAACTTCATAAAACTTAATTCCAGTGATACCACACAACTTGTGAAAGATATATCTGGGAAAAAAAAATCCTAAAATTCTTGCCAACAAAAAGATATATTGTCCATAGAAAGCCTTACATATGCCCGTAAAGGACGAAATGATTGACGCTTGTAACTAAGTAGGTAGAGCACCTGGCCGGCAATCAGGAGGTCATGGGTTTGGTTACGTTCCATTCAGGTGCCAGAAAATCATTCTTTTCTTTAGGAATAATTTAACATCTATTGTTGCCACATCATCGACTTATGTGAAAAAATAGTTGATTTACTAAAAAAAATGTCACTTATTTAAAACAGAATAGTTCTAGTTCGTAGAAACGTGAAAAATTATTTTTAAACTCTGATAAGCGTTTCTGAAACAAAAGAATAAATTCCTTTGATAGCATTTTATTCAGAGAATAGAAATTTTACACACAATACTTTTCGAAATGAAAACATAAGATGCCGAATATATATTGCAAGAAAACCTAGATGACAAGCAGCAATACAGTTTTTTCCCCCACTTCAAAACACAATTAACATCAATGTTTCGTTTAAAGCAACTGGATAGGCAACTGATGAGAAAATACTATACATTCACATGGCTTTTTTTACACATCCTGTTATTTCTTTCTATTGGAGATAATATATCACTACACATGGGGTTTCTTTATTACATAAGCTACTTTAAAATAATATGGATTCGGTATCAAAACTTGAAATATTAAACAGCAAGTTAAATGACTTTCTGTTTGTTCTAAGTAGCAAGGACAAGGCCATGATTGCATAACCAAGACCTACTCTCAGGAACCTGAAGGTGGGTTTTCCACATGGTAGGTGAAATGTCTCTTTAAGAGACATAACGCAGTGAACCAAGGTTTTACAATGATACAAGTTAACCTTTAAACAGAAGAAAAGACTTTTGTCGTAACAAAAATAATATTACTGACTTTTAAGATAGTTATAAAAATAAAATATGGTACTTTTTGTTAAAGCAGCTACCTCCCACCCCGGAAATAAATCATCAAGAGACTGCGATGTATCGTCAAGGTAGGTTGCGATACGTTGCTTTTCGTTTACAGTCCTAAAGAAACAGCCTGTGTGTCTATTCTTGTTCTAATGCTTTGGTGTTAACGTTGTTATTTTCGCATTCCAGATAGTGTTTTGTTTCTTGGAAACTATTTGTTTTCTTAAAATAAATAATTTATAAAAAATTTATGTAGACAAAATTTATAAAAAAAAAGGGTGTTTTTGACGAGCTGTTAAAAGCAATTTCAGAAATACAGCATTTGATGTAGTTCTTGATGCCATAAAAATAATTTCGGAAATTATAATTGGTAATGTAGAACAAAATAAAAAAAAACTTGTCTTGTTCATAAAACCAAATTTTCAGGAAACGATTGTTTCAACCCTTCGAACGTTCAGGTACAACTTGAAGACAATCTTATGTTGGGGGTTTGGGGGCAGCCCCTACTGGGCATGTATTGATTCAGCAAAATTACTGGGCTACAAAACATCTGGAAAATAATATTCCATTAAGTGAAATGGTCACTATAGCCAAGGGCGAGTTTGAACGACTGGCACGCTTGGTGAGATCGTAATTTCGGGGGCCGCTTTAACGAAGAAATACCGAAGATGCATATATGTAGAATACAGAAGTCAAATATATAAGAGACTGGACATTTTGGCTACAGAATATTATTGCAAATGGAGCATTAACATTCGCCACTTTCAGGCAATCCATAAAATGTTGTCCAACAAGGTAACGAAGCAAGATTCACACTGCGTACTTACAACTGAGTTTCAGGGCACTTTAGGGAATGTACCGAGACACAATTTTCAGAGGAATTCATCTTATGGCCCAGGGATGCAACCCCCAGACTACAGAGAGTACTTGGTTGGTAAACTTACTTTTTTGGGTGCAGTTGGGAGTCAAACCAGGAATAACAGCATGACAGACGATGTGTTACCGCTGCCGAGCCGACACCGTCATTAACAATACTCATTTACATTACAGTAGAATTCCATTTAACCAGATCTCGAACTTTCACTAAGATTATGTGATGCTGACGTAACTATCTACTTCCTCTTTTGTACATAACATCACACCCAATTGCCTAGACGTGACTCGGTTTGGACGTTAGAAAATGATTCAGACGGGATATTAAAACATGCATTAAGTCTGAATAACTGAAATTTCTTTGCACTTTACACCTCTATGTAAAGAATAATACAGCTGTTACTTACACTCTATTATATTTTAGTCTCACATTAAAAAAAAAAATAATCTTTGAGATACTAAGGTGAATTTAGCAACAACTTATAAAGTTGACGTCAAATAATTCATCAATGCATTATTTATATAAACATATATTTGTTTATAACATAACTACTGGTTATATTTTATAAAGACAATATACCTTGGCACGTTCCTGAATGTGTCAAAAATTGGCGAGGTTTTGACTTCACAGTGCCACAGTTGATGCAGATAGGGTTTTAGAAATGCTTAAAAAAAAAAACCTATGTTATTTTTTATCTTGTCTGTTATTAATCTAACATAAGGACTGCACAACTTTTCAAACACACATTTAGGAAGCAACACCATCACTGTCATACAAAAGTTTTCAATGAAATTTATGTAGCAGTAAAAATACAAAGATAATCCAGATGGCTAACATTTCTAAACTGTATCGAGATATTTCTTCTCCTGCAAATTCTAAAAAAGCTGATTATTCACTGAAATAAATAAAAATTAAAAAAAAACAAAAAACCGAAGTTTTAAAACTTCTGGTCATCCAAGTTTCTTCTTTTTTCCTAACATCAAAAACGATCAAAACTAAGGGATCTAGCTTACACTTTTATCCTATTTTTATTTTTATTTTTTTTAAAAAAAGCAAGGGGCACCCTTTTACAAACTATAACCATACATTTTCACTACATTAATTTATATTCACGCAGCCTTGGCACATAAAAGTATAAAGAACATATGTTAATATGAAAAGCTCAAAACACTATCAAATAATTCACACTGCCAAGCTAGTACAGTTAATATGCAAGTGCTGCACGAACACTTAACCACAAAACAGAAAAGAAGCGAGCCTTATATGTTTCGAGTGAAAATTACCGAACTCAAAATAGAATTTTAAAAAAAAAAAGAAGCAACAAAATCAACAACCAATACTTTTTAATGGTCGTTCTCCAACCTTACATCCCCAATCATTGAAAATTAAAATGAGCGATGTTAAACATGCACACAAAATTAACTCGAGAGCAGTGGCGGCCCGTGGCGAGATTTTAGTGTAGCTGTGCGACGCTAATTTACCAAAACACATTCATTTACTGTCTATACTCAACAAGAATCCGGTTTTTACCTCATTCAGTAAATAAGAAAGAAATTTATGGTAACTTTGGGTTTTGGTGAATTGGCTTCACGCAGCTTCACTTAAATCTCGCCCTGGGCCGCCACTGTTCAACAGGTATTATATTTCTGAGAATATATACTTTAATTTTCAGAATAAGTAATTGCTTCCATCTTGTGTAAAATGTTTTTTCTCAAAGTTCGCTCAACATATTTATCAAATCAGCTTTAGGACTGCCTAAACATGTAGGTCGAATGCGATACAGTTAAGCTTTAAGTCCTAATATGTCTAACGAAATATTATCAATAATATTTCTCAGGCTAAAGATATGTTCTATTATTTACTAACCAATGATTAAATATGAACAATGCAGCACAAAAGCTGCATTTGACATAATGCAAACATAAAGTGCGATTTCTTTTACGTTGTTTCTCTTGAAAGTAAATTTTGTTGTTTCATTATGTACCAGAAATTTCAAATATTCAATTACTTTTTTACAATTCTAAAGCAGAAAAACAACGTTTTCTTAATTATACATCATCCACCAAAAGAGAACATTTTCCTATGCGAAAAGAATTAACCAAACCACACAAACAGAAATGTAATTTCTAAATGAAAAGTATTTAAAATATTAATTAACAGATACATACATAATTGGAACTCTTACTACTTTTGTCTGCATAAAGAATATATAACATCGAAGTTAATTAAGTAATTAACACACACATTTTCATAATTATTAATTTTAACTAAGATACAAATGGTAATGTTGCCAATGCAGAAAAAAAAAATCCTTTGAAATTTGGTGAAATGTATAATTGCCAAAAAAAGACAAACTCATATGGTTATGATAATACTGAGTTACGAACTAACGGAAAAACTGTGACATCTTATAGCCGCCATCTGTCAAAATCCCTTTAATTTTAAAACTTGAAGATTTTATAGATCTGTGATGTTCTACATAGAAAGTTTCATATTTAAGTTCTATAAGGGCACATGGATTTCAATGGCAACATACTTCATGTATAATGGAACGGTGTCTTAAATTATGGTACAAAACCTATATTATACATATATATAGCTTTATACCTCTAGTATAAAAGCTCGAGCAATTTAAGGAAATTGAGTACATATGGATAACAGAGCTATTCTGAAAAACATTTTTCATTTTAAGTTAATACAGTAAATATACAATTAAGACTAATATTTAAAACTGCAGAAAAGAAACTTAAATTTCATATTTTTATACTGCACAGTAAAAAAACAATTTTATACACCATAACACTAAAATATACTGGAACTGTTGAACAAATCAAAAAAAGTTATTAGTTCATAACAAATTGTTTTAGGGTACAATTATCTATTTAGGCGCATATTGTAATCTAAACATTGTTTCGAAAAAACTACACATTAGTCTTTATATTTTTAGATCAGTTTTCCAAACAAATGAACAAGTTGAAAAAAAAGTTCAATTAAACAAAAGAGTTAGTTTATATATTAGTTTAAAAAAAACAAAAAAACAGGTATATGTATTCTTAAGGTTCCATAATCTACATGCGGAGATGAAATCAGCTATTTCGAAGGCATTTTCATAAGCACTATAATGCGAAAAAAGTGCATTAAACACCAAAAGAATTGCATAATTGAAATAACTTTGATTTAAATTTCTAATTAAGGAGTTCCAACATTGTAATTTGAAAAAATGTCATAAGTTTAATTTTCCGTTACTAGCGTCCTACTTTGATGAAGCCATTTTCGTCTTCATCACGACCACGAGAGGGTTCGGGTCGCGGAGGACCTCTTTTGTCTCTATCGTCTTTTTCCGGTCTTCGAAAGCTTTTATCATCTCTCCAAGATCCCTTGGCTCTATCTTCGGGCTCCTCTCGTCGACTAGACCTCCATGAATCTGTCTTCTCACGATCGCCAAAATCGCGGAAGCGGCTTGATCGATCTCCAAACCGATCTCTGCCTCCATCAAAGCCACCTTCTCTACCTCGATCTTGATCAGACCTTGTGTCTCGGAACTTATCTCTTCCACCAAAACCATCTCTGTCATCTCTCGGCTTATCACGAGGAGGATATCGATCTCGATCTGAGGCACCTGATCGCCAATCATCGCGATCATCTCGACGATCGCCTCTGCGATCTCTGTCATCACGTCGATCTCGATCATCACGCCTGTCACGGTCATCAACTTTAGCTCTCCAATTGTGTTCATCAGCAACAGGACCACCACGTGATACGTAAGAAGGTCGATCATCATTTCTTCGCCAGGGCTCATCTCTACTTCTATCTTCTTTTCGACGCACATCGTCACGAGTATCATCCAATTTCCTAGGCCCATCATCCCCACGACGAGGCCCATCATCTCCACGGCGACGCCAATCCCGAGAATCATCATCACGCCCCTTTTCTCGTTCCTCACGGCTAGACAGCCAACTGTCTTTCTTGGCTGATTCCCGATCCCGCCAATTGTTAGTTTTGCGGATATCTTTATCAGCTTCTCGACTTTTAAGCAATTCCTCTCTCTTCCTTTCTAGGTCTGCAGCCTCTTCTCTTTTCAAACGCTCCTCAATCTCCCTTTCTTTCGCCCGTTTCTTCGCTTCCATTTCTTCAAGCTTAGCAAGACGCTCTTCTCTCTCTTGTTTTATAGCCTCATCAATTTTGCGTTGTTTTTCTTCTTCTTGTTCAGTTATCCATTTAATTCGTCTGTCCTCTTTTCGTTTTACTTTTCTTTCAGCCATACGCTTGTCCTTTTCAACCTTGAGAGCTTCCTCAAAGACTCCCAACTTCTCCTGATAAATAGAAGACCTTGTTTTCTTCAGGTTATTAAGGAACTCGTTAACATCGTCTTTCAACCGCATAAGCCTCTTTTTATGCTGAACAGCAAAGGCTCGCTCTTCAATAATGGTCTTGATCCTCTCTTTCTCTCGCTGTTCCCAAAACAGTTTATCGTTTACTCTGAATTCCTCAAACTCCGCTTGAAGTACTTGTATCTCTTCAATTCTCTTGGCTCTTTCCAAATGATCCACCTTTCTTTCCTGTTTTCGGAGCTTCGCTTGAAGTTCTCTTCGCTCGCGGTCAAGCTGTTCCACTTGCTTGTTCAACAAATCGTCAGGATCTAGTTTTTCCAATTCCTCGTCTTCCATGCCTTCAAAAATACGAGCACCAATCTCAGTTTTCTTCAGCTGTTCAATCTTCTCCATTACCACTTTCTTCTTCAGCTCGCTTTGCTCTCGCAAAATTCTTTGCTTCGTTCGTTCTTCTGTTTCACGGGCCATTCTTTCCTTTTCTGCCTCTCGAAGTTTCTGTTGTTGATCTTCCAAAAGCTTACGCTCTTCCTCTTCCTTTTTTGAGCTTAACGTTTCCAGTTCCTCTTTTCTGTTCTCGATTATCAGTTGTCGACTCAAGATTCGCTGGTGGTCAGTTTTCTGAGTAATGTTGTAGGCTTGAACGATGGACTTTCGCAAATCCTTCTTGGTGTCTTTTATCTTTTCTGGTTCAATGCAATTAGCGGCCTTATGGAGAATCGAATAAATCAGGACGAGTTGGTTACGTATTTGCTCGCTAGGCATGCTTTGCAAATGTGGTCCTTCAATGAGTTCTTCACGCTGGGAAACACTCAGTTCAGAACCAAAGTTAATACAGTTTTTCTGATGGTCGATTCGAACTTGCAAGTCATTTCTTCGAGCAGCTTCAACAATCATGTTCTCCAGGTAAAACGGTTTTGCAAAAGGAGCTAACTCAAGTAAACGTGGAAACTCAATGCTCTGATATACTTGAGACACTTCTTTCAAAAGCCGAACGATAGTGATATCTTGCAAAGGTGGGATATACTGTCGGAGATCGGAAAATTCAGTCCAGTTTATAATAAAGTCAAAGCATTGTTGCACACGGGAGCATAGTTTTAAAGGATGGAATTCAACCTCCAACCAGTTGTAAAGATCTTGTAACTGTGAAGGAGCACTCTGGATTATACCAAAGCGGAGTAAATCTCTCGTCAAAGATGCACGGCTGGGAGGGTTAGGGAGACCAAGTAAGGTGGACAGCAGTCTGTGGTTTTTATCGATGACATTTTCGTCTGTTTCTACCAATCTGTCAATTTCTGGTCGATTTGGCGGCATTTGGATAGACAGTGTCGCCAAAACCACTTTCGAAGCCATCTTCTGGATCTCATCTGAAGTTATGTTCTTCTTTTGCTCGCGGGAAAGCGAAAACAAGCGGAATAAGGCAGAGGCATGGAACAAGTAATTTCCAGATTTCCAAAACACAAGTGACAACTTTTGGTAATAATTCGCCATGAGACGGGGATTTGGCGGCTTTTTGGATAAAAGCATCAGTCCATAGATATCCTCGGTGGCACGATAGGCTTCCTGCCACAATTCCATCTGGATGGCACTCTCTAGCTGCACCAAACGGGTTTCCAGATGCATAGCCTGGCTGTCTGGGTTGTTCAAGTTAACAGACGTCTGCTGATTTTGATGCTTGTGGATGTGACCTAAATGAGCTCTTAGATTATCACATAGCTTACGAAATTCAGTTTTACGGTTGTACTTCAAGCAGAATTTGAATGCTTGTTGGGCAATATCATGGTACAGGCGTTCAACACGTGAATTGTTTCGCAACAACTCCAAGCATTGTCTGTAGGACTCCCACAGGAACTTCACCCATGGGGTCAAAACAACTCGATCGGTTCGGTCTTGGGTGTCTTCACTACTCACTGCACTCAGCAACAAATTCTCCGGTGTCTGTACTTGATCTAGATCATCAATGTCTACGACAGCCTGCTGGGACTCTTCGCGAGCAGCCTCCGTTTTCTCCTCTGCCAACTGCAAATATCCCCGGACAACATCTTCCAGGGATTTGATGTTCACCTGCTGACATATATTACGATACTGAAAAAGACCCTCTTTTGCGATATGGCTTTTCTTCAGCTCCACGCAAAGTTCGAGGTACTTTATCATAATAGGTTCGTGGATTTTTTGCCATGTTCTGTGCTTACGACTTTTAATCACGTCGTAAAGAGCATCAAGTGCTCGTTGCTTTTTGCCAACATCGATGAACTCGTTGGCTCGTTTGAGAGCATTCTCCGGTCGCTGAAAGTATAACGGCATCTTCAATATGGTCTTGGATCAAAAATCGAAAATCAGATCACAGGCGTTTTTAGGCCTACGGCATACACAGGGTCATCACTCCGCAACAGCAATTCCCCACTACTGTTCGATCACAAACTTCAAATAGCAGCTGTTTAATCACAACTTTCAAACAATAGCTGTTCGACTACAAATTATTTTTGCAGAAAAAAACCGAGACTCGGAAATGTTACAACAAACAGCCACGCACGCTTTTACCACCAAAACCTAAGAATGGATGGTCACGGTTATGAGTAATACTTATGAGAATGATAGCAGTACATTGGA
The DNA here is from genome assembly GCA_006491805.2 of Dysdera silvatica. Lineage (NCBI taxonomy): Eukaryota > Metazoa > Arthropoda > Arachnida > Araneae > Dysderidae > Dysdera > Dysdera silvatica. The sequence goes on along the minus strand of QLNU02015003.1, from coordinate 134,870,017 downwards.
GTTGTATTACGAAAAATTAAAAACGTCATAAAGCAATGGTTTTAATTCTTTCAATTATAGCAAAAATAATTTCTTCGATAATAATGACAGCCTCATTTCAAGAACGTTTCAGTCTCCACACAGAACTCTGACCTCTTGCTTTTAACTTCTGGACTTCGGGGTAGCCTTTTCTTGAAATACAGCGCCGCTATTGCGGCTAATCTTTCCAATTAATTTTTCAATTGCACATAAAACAACAACATTCTTCGATGATGAGGTTCCTGCTAATATAATTTATTAATGATAAGGGAGGGTAAAAAAATGTACTTCTATCTGAGATACAGATTAGCTGAAAATATGACTTGGGTTTGATACTCTAGGAGTCCTGGAAAAATAAACATTTATACTGAAATGCAGCAATTAATAAACATTCTTGCCCAACAGAAAATTGGAAAAAAATTGAGTCATGTTGTTATTTTATTTATTTATTTGTAAAATGCATTGATATAAAATATTTGCTGAATCGTCACTCTAAAGAATTAAAAAGTTTGAATATTCAAATAGAATTGAAGATATTCCCAACTCCTTTTTTAAAAAGTCGAAAGTCTTAAATATACGGGACTCCCTTATAAACTAATTCTTTATTAAAGAACAATAATAAATGAGCTGTGGTAAAAAACAATTTACCACATATATATTGTGGTAAATTGATATACCACATATCAATCAAATGATAAAATCAATTGATATACCACATATGTGCAATATCGCACCGTACAATGTACCAAAATTTCAATTCAAATGCATCAAAACACAACAAAGTAAAAATAAATGCTCTCCAAAATATTTATTATATAAAAGCAATTGCTCAATTGAAACTTTAAGATAGTTAATTGCATAAACGACGCAACCAAAATTTTCTTAACATTCGTTTAGACTTTTAAAAATGCAGGGCAAAAGCTTTGCTGCACTTAAATTGTAAAAAGAATTTTCACACGCAATTTAAAAACTATTAATACATTTACAAAATCTTCTTGTACTAGGGTAGAATCCACTATCCTCTAGTAGGCGCTATCTGATGAATTCAGGGCCATATATAGAGAGAGAGTTCAGTCAGGGGAAATGTATGGCGCCGTTTTCGCTCAATCCCGCTACTCGTTCAGAACAACGTTACACTTGCTATAATCGGCGCATTTTTTAGTCTCAAGACGGAATGAAGAGTAAGATTACATTTTCGAGCAAATTTTGTATTTTACCTTTAAAATAAGACATAAAAGGACTTTAAATTAGCGCGTAAAGGCTTTTATATAGGGTTGCGAATTTTTTTTTCTCCACAAGGGCATTTATAAACATGTAAATAATCTCTCAGTATTTTTCAAATTGCGTTTAGAAGTGATAATTTTGAGGTTTCTTAAAAAGCACTTACCTTCAGGTGGATAACTGTCAATTTCCTCAAAGGCTGGTAGTTAAAAGAAAGTATTATTGTAACTTTTGTTTTAAATTGTTTAACTATTTTTAAGGTAACAGTTTTTTCATATTAGCTGATGATGTGGCAACAAAAGATGTTAAATTACTCGTAAAGAAAAGAATGATTTTCCGGCGCCTGGTGGGACCCGAACTCACGACCTCCTGATTGCCGGTCAGGTGCTGTACCTAGGCGCCGGAATACTCTTTTCTTTACGAGTAATTTAACATCAAGTGTTGCCACATCGTCGGCTAATATGAAAAACTGTTATCTTAATAATATTAAAATCCTGTTCGTCATATCGGACATTCTTGCTTCTTTAACTTGTCGCTTTGGCAACGGTAGTCACAGTACTGCCACACCAATAGCGAACTTGTCCATGCAAAGTTATATATATATACTCGTAAGGGAGAGAGTGGTTGCGCCTGTAGCTTAGTAGGTAGAGCACCTGACCGGAAATCGGGAGATCGTGGGTTCGGATCCCACCAGGCGCCGGAAAATCATTCTTTTCTTTACGAGCAATTTAACATCTATGTTTAACTATTTATTATATAATTAATAAATAGTGTTATAACTATTTTTAACTACTGTACTACTAACATATTTATAATTTACTTCACTTTAAATTCATTTATTATATTTTTCCTTTTTAAACTTATTGTCTACTTTATTCAATTACTTGTTATTTACTTTATTTTATTGCATTACTTATTAGTTACTTTATTTTATTAAATTACACAATGGGCAATGAGATCAATGGCAAATGTGAAAATATGGTAGGAATGGCATTTGGTTTTAATTTTCCAGGAGTTTTCTTTTCAAACTGATCAAGTTCAAAATGTGCCTGAACGAATACATAATATTTGCAAATTAATAACTAAAAAAAAAGTATTCATTTGCACTTCAATTATTAAATGCATGGATAACTTTTTTCATCAAGCATAAAACATTGATGATCCAGGCAATTTCAAGTTGCAGTTATTTTAAATATATATTAATGTGCCTGAACAACATTAATATTTAAAACTTAATAACATATAAAATATTTTAAATTTGTATTTAAATTATTAAATGCATGGATAAATAATTTTTTATAACACTTTTATGTAATACAGATAGAATAAATTGACGATGCATGCAATTTCAAGTTTGCAGTTATTTTATGAAAAAACATTAATATTTAAAAATTAATAACTGATATAAAAGCTTTTAAATTTGTATTTAAAATTGTAAATGCGTAGATAAACATTTTTTTTTATTATTGATAAAATACGGATAATCCACGCAATTTCAATCTTAATTTGATGTCACGACTATATCGTAATTTGATATTATGACATAGATGGGGGAGGGTCTGGTGGGGATATCTGAAGTCGAAATAATCCAATATTGATATGGCAAATCTTGGGATTGTACAATGCCTGATGGTACTTAGATTATGAGCACAGTCAGATTCGCCCCCCCCCCACTCACACGCTGTTTTAAAAAAGCTTTAAAAAGGGTCAAGTGTATAAAACATACATACTCTCTAAAATAGCCCCAAAAAGTAGGCTTTTACTTAAGAAAAAGTAATCGGGCCCTGAAAACAATGAGAGGTATTGTTAACATTGGAGAATTGAGAAGCGGAAAATTAGAGTGAATAATTGGAAAGCGCAAAATTGAAAAGTAAATAATTTGAGTGGAAAATTGGAAGTTGTCAAATAAAAATTTGGATATAAACTGAAACTCGCCAACTTGCGAGTTGATTCTTATTTTCTTACTGCACATTGATAAGTAAACACGTATGAACAATTCATGTAGAAAACATTATCAAGGCATTATTACCCTTCACAGGGATAACACAATTGCCAAATAATGGTCAACACAGAAAAGCCTCCGGGGCGAGATTTTTGTGAGTTTTTCGTGTGGTGGCAAAAATTATTGTATAATAAATTCCCCCACGAAAAACTCACAAAAATCTTGCCCCGGAGGCTTTTCTGTGTTGACCATTATTTGGCAATTGTGTTATCCCTGTGAAGGGTAATAATATCTTCTTCCAGTTAGATCAACAGAATCAGATCAACATTCCAGATCACTTCTTCTAGTTGTACAGTTCTTGAATATCTCCTCCGACCGGTC
>QLNU02015003.1:134811062-134861089 GCA_006491805.2 Dysdera silvatica | reverse complement strand
TTTAATGGTTAATAAAATAAAGAATTGTATAGAAATTTAATCAAGTAATTAATTATATAATTATATTGCTTTATTAAAATTAATTTATTATAATTAATTAAATATAAAACAAAGAAATAATTAGGAGGATTGACACCTATTTGAAATGACTTTAATGGAATGTTAATGAAATTAACTTACATGAATTTACAACAGACTGATAATATAACTACACAATGTATAATACATGATTTCTAATAACTTTTGACACAGCCCAGATTTTTAATAAACTGCATAATAAAAATGAAGCATCAGGTATTTATGAATAGAAATTCTTTCCAAAATAATTTTACTTGAAAATACAAACTGCATAATAAAGCAGCATGTCACCGAAAAGCAAAATGCAGAATAAACACTTATTGTGCCCCTAATACTGCACACATAAATAGGCCAAATTTTATAAAATTGGAGCGAACGAAACAATATATATTATTAAAAAAAGATGTGTTTTATATACATCTTATTTATTTCCATATCTCAATTTACAATAAAAGGAAAACTTTATACAGTAAATAATTACGGCAGTTTACATTCTCTGGAATCTTTATTGATATATCCCTAATAAAATGTAAAGAGGGCACAATAACGCTAATGCAAAAATGTAGAACTGCTCATCGAAATAAAATAATTTTCACTCTAATACATAGTACGTAATAAAACAGCATGTCATACAAAAACATTCAAGTAGAAAAAAACGTGTAGAAGGAAACACTCGCCAAAACGAAGTTTTGGCGTCCGTACCGTATTGTAAAAGAACACCATTGTTTTCATTATATGTTATAACTTAAAAAGATTAAATTTAGATTAATAAGTACATTTTAAATTACTGACTCTAACAAGAAGAGCTATGTTTACTAGGATTGGAAACTGCCCATACTCCCAACAGAAGTGTTGATGAAATATTTTGAATTATAAAATAAAGGAAATTTTAAAAATAAATTTGTGCAATTCACAGACGTATCTCGCTCATATGGTGCCCGGTGTGAACCCGAAATTTGACATCCCCTCTAATTTAGCAGACACTGATTAATTATTTGATAAAAAATGAAAGCTAAACGCAGTTATACAGTAACATAAACTGGAATGGGACTCAGAAATTTTTAAGTATTCAAAATAATTGGTTTTCTCTATTTGTGATCTTCAAGAATGTTGGCATGATCTTCAAGATTATATTAAACTTAGTAGATTTTAAAATATATTTTTCCAAAGAACAAAAGCTCCAAGAAAAATTATTTCCTCAAATACGTACAACCAACATTAATTTTTCAATTAGATGAAAACCCTAAATATGCATATATATAGCTTTGACGTTGGATGAATTTAAACAAACAATGCACCTTAGCTTAGCTACTACAGAGTAAAATTATGAAGGGGGAAACAAAGTCCCTTTACGTGAGATATTTGTAATCCATTGTATTCGAAGGGTTTCTTCACTTGGAAATTCGTGAAAGGATACATTACTTTTTCCTGACTGCGATTTACAAAATGGAACACAGCAATATGCCATTGTTAGCACGACAAAAATACCTTGTGAAAATTATAGAAAACTCTCAAACGTTTTAATCGTCGTCGGTAAACTGTAAACACATGAAAACACATGGCATGTTTACCCATGTCATTTGGCGTCCCCTATGATCAACCCTAGTATTTACTCCAACAGAAAGTGGGGACATCCTTGAAATTCACATCAGCGGGCCTGTAGTAATCTAGTTGGCTGTGGCTGGAACTCTCGCTAGCAAGGCCAACTAGATTTACTACAGGCCTGCTCACGTGAGCCTAACGCTACAGAAAACCTGTCCCCAAATTTTCGCAGTGGCGATTCTCTCAAGCAGTTTTTCTCCGACAGAGGGCGCCTGCTACCTGGGTTAATATTCTCAATTTAACAGACTATAAATGCCAATTAATAGCCCAGTTTCTGATTACATACAGAAATATATTGCTTTTTGCTCAAAAAGTTATCGTATTTTATTTTCCAACGACGATGATGATATCGTGATATGATAACCTTTCATAACAAGTTTTTAAACTAAAATTTAAATCTTACATACCTTTTTCTACTCTTTTATTTACACTGAAGACGGTTTATTGGATGAAATGATTTCTCAGGCATGATTAATAACTGATAATGAATTGATAGTTTACACTGAAAGCTAAATTGCAAAATGCATATAAAAGCAGACTTTATTTTAATGGTTAATAAAATAGAATTATATAGAATTTAAATCAACTAATTAATAATTTAATTATTTTTATTATAATTAATTATAAAATAAAGAATTAATTAGAAGGCTTGACACCTGTTTGGAAAGACTTTAATGGAAAGTTAATGAAATTAACACATGAATTTACAATAAACTGATGATATAACTACACAATGTATAATATTTTATACATTGTATAATATTGTATGTATTGAATACAATGTATAATATTGAATACAATGTATAATATTGTATGTATTGAATACAATGTATAATATTGTATGTATTGAATACAATGTATAATATTGTATGTATTGAATACATTGTATGATATTGTATATATTAAATACAATGTATAATATTGAATACATGATTTCTAATAACTTTTGACACAAGCCAAATTTTTAATACATCACATAATAAAAATAAAGAATCAGGTATTCATGAATAGCAATTCTTTCCAAAATAATTTTACTTGAAAATACAAACTACATAATAGAACAGCATGTCACCGAAAAACAAAATACAGAATAAACACTTACTGTGTCCTTAATACTGCAGATATAAATAGGCTAAATGGAACACAACAAGAAACTATCATTATTATCACAAATAAATATCATGTAAAAATTATAGAAAACCCAGAAACCCTTTTTAATCTTCGGTTAACTGCTGCAAACACATGAAAGCATATGGCATGTTTGTACCTGTGATTTGGCGTCCCCTATGAACAACCCCAGTAATTACTCCAACAGAAAGTGGGGACACCCTTAAAATTCACGTGAGCGGGCCTGTAGTAAATCCAGTTGGCCTTGCCTAAGCAATAAATTGACTCTGCAGCCATTCCCCTCCGATTCGAACATGGGGATATCGGCCAATATGGTTCATTTCGGGTCCCCTACCACCTCTTAAAATTTTTTCCTCGAGTTAATAATCACCCTGCATATTTTATACAGGCCTGTATATTTTATATATACTATTATATGTCTGAATAAAATACATCTATACAAGTCAACTATAAGTAATACATCAATGTAATTTTGTTATGAATAATATATCTAAATAATGAATTTGCTATATATAAAGTTCTTTGACCCATATTGTTTCTAAAAGGGCAAGCATAGAAAAATAGAAAATTTTTGCCAAAAATCTGAAAAGAAAGAACCCAATTTGACTCATAGTCTTGTGACTGGCAATTTCGTTTAATTTCCTGTTCCTTGTGTCCAAACTGGTTAGTGTGTTGTACGGGACGTGAGTCAGGAAATTTGAAGTTTTGCTTCGTTACTGGAAGTCTGTCATCATCATATTCTAGATTAATCTAGAATTAGTCACGTGCAAAATTTTGAAGTTATATATATACTAGCGACATTTTTTGAAAAGATAGTTACTGTTTGTTTTGCTATCGTTCAAGTGCGCAGTTTCCTTGTAAGTGTGTTTTTCTGTCAGTTCTTACGCAATTTCTTTGTAAAATTATTAAAAATATTATTTCCTTTTAGATTTATATAAACTTAGAACAGACCTTTTACGATTAATAGCAAATGTTGCTTCCGAAAGTCTTTGGTTAACTTGTCACAACATTATCTTTAACGTCATTTAAACCAAAAATTGCATCATTGCTCCATTACTTTTCAGCCTTATAGATCATCCTAAATAATCGGTAAGGTTGAAGGGAAAATGAATTTTGGAAATAGTGACATTACTGGTTTTTAAAGACCACATTAATATTATTGGCGACAGGAATATTTTTTGTCCGTACTAGCATCAGTGGTACTTTGATGCTTGATTTTATTGTTGAATTTTTATTTTGTTCCCAGGTTAGAATTTGAAAATAATGGTGCACCTTTTGAAAGTACACGTTCCATCCCCCTCGGCAATACCTTACATTAGAAGGTTTGCCGTGAACAGCGATGTCATTGGGTCTCTCACCACTTTAGTCGAGAAAATTCTGGTGATGATTCCCACCCTTAAGGGAAGAAGCTTTGAAATGTGTTGGAAAGGTATTAAATTTCATTTATATTAAGTTTATATGTATGTTCTTTTGATGTAAATCAGTATGAATGTATTGGTTATGGGTGGTTGCTGCCTATGTTGCCTCATATATTAAAAGATGAAGACCTCAAAACGAATATGTCAGAACAGTGTTTCCACGCACATTAACACCATTCTTGTTATTGAAAAGTATGAATATTATTGTCAGTCGAGAGAAGAAGATTGGCTACTGTAGTATCTGTATTCCTGGAGCAGTGGTTCCCAACTCAATTTAAGCCGCGGACCACTTTTCCACTTTAATCGGGTCCACAAACTACTTTGAAAAATTCTCACGAGTGTTCTGCAAGACCTTAATAAAAAAGGGAGCTGGGTCTTTTTTGGGGGAAATGTGTTTGCAAAATAATTCTTTGGGAAAAAAAAGAAGAAATAATAAAGAGAAAAAATCTAATGATAATACAGTCAAATCTTGTTAAGACGAACATGCTTAAGACGAATTACTTTTAATACGAACCGTTTTCTGAAGTTCCGTCAGATTGTAAAATACTACAAATGTACTATGGATTTCATTTTTACATATATTTATATTACGTTATGTATATTTAATTTTAACATTTAATAATACTTTTTATTTTTTTTTTAAATAATGACTTCTCATAGCCCACCAGTTGGGAACCACTGTCCTAGAGGAAGGTTGGGGAACAGTGCGCATTACTTGTTGCCAAAGCTCATGCTGTACTCTTAAAATCAGTCCAAGAATTTACGTTGAGCTGTTTCTGCACACTGGATCTGTTAATGAGCTTATCACATCATACGTTCAGTATCATCTCTTATTTCTGGCGCAGCATGACCACTGTAGTCTTTGAGCCGTAAAAACAAACAATCATCTCTTATTTCTTGGAACATTGCCGTAAAGAACGCTGGACATAGGGATGCACATGTCAGATAATACCTGAATCAGTGGAGGCTCTCCCTCTCCCCCCGTCTAATATTGTTAGACTCTTCAGAAGCTGCCTGAATATTAAAAATATTGAATCAGTACAATGCAAATATATTGTCCATTTGTAAACGGCAATCTATCATGGCGACCGGAAATAAAGTGAATGTACAAAACGGCAATTCATAACGACGTAATCCGAGAAGGAAGGTGGTGGTGCGATTGTCGACAAAGACAAGGAAGTACTATGCACTGATGCCGAGGGTCGAATGACATCCAAAATGAAAAATACCCATAAAAACAGATAGTGCGGTGTAGACAGCTCCCTTGTTAATGTACTGGTTATGACTACGGCAGTAATTTTATGGCAATGCGAATTTGTGCCACATTTCCCCTGGATTTTTGTTTCTTCAATGCTGAAGCGGAAGCGGTTAGTGTATTGTTAACTAGCACCCAAATATCTTAAATTTTCCAGTTACTACTACACTAAAATATTTCTTCATTAACTAAAAAAGCATGTTTCTCCAAAACGATGAAAACGCAATATGTGTTCCCAGCTGTAATCACAACATTTAAAAAAAAGTCTCCAAAATTTACTGTTATTCTGTACTAGTGCCTTGTACGAGTAATTTGACATTATAATTTTATATTACTTCCTTTTCATGGTGACAAAAGCAATATAATTTTATGTAACTTCAATGATAAAGTATATTATGTATATAGTTATTAATATTAGTAATGGTTGTTGTGTGCAGTTTATCAATTGAACTTTATCATAAGCATATATGTAAATGAAAAAACGGCCAAACTACACATGTATCCCCTTTGCTCTTCGTTGCCAAGGCGTAGCAACTTCCTTCCTGGATTACATCATCATGCATTTGCTTCCTGGCCGCCATGTTTTTTTAAGGAGTAATTACCTGTTATACTGTTTACTGCTTATTATACTCTTTTCAGATTTTTTTAACAAAAAAAAAAAACTTCTGTCTTTAAGCTTCTGAGCTTTTATGGCTTTTAGAATCATTTCCTCCACTTCCTCTTTGTGACACCGTCTCCACATATACTCTGCGTAGTATGAGTCAAACAGCTTTTCAGCGCCGACATTGCGATTCTCCATATTCCCCTCATACCTCCACTCCCTTCTTCCCCCCACTCCCACATACCTTCTGCGAAGTATGAGTTCAACAGCTTTTCATCACTGACATTGTGATACTCCATATTCCCCTCATCTCCACCATACCTCTCCTCTCTTTCTCTCCTTACCTCTCCCGTCTTTCTCTCTATACTTCTCCCGTCTTTCTCTCTATACTTTTCCCTCTGAATGCTTACCCTGATTATTATTATTCATTTATGGTATTTTATTATTTTTAAAAGTATATACAGTTCCTTTTTTTTTTTATCTGGCTTCTAATGATGGTTAAGGCATGAAGTGTTAAAATATGCAGGGTGTCTACCATGTCATTGAAGTCAAGGAAAGGTCGAGAAATAACAAAAAGATTATGCAAGTCAAGAAAAGGTCGAGAAATCAATGTTGTGGGGCAGGGTAATTAGGGTGGGTTGAGTATTCAAAAGTTGCTCGAATCGAAACGCATTAGCGTGAAAAATTGCTACTCGTCAAGATAAATGCACTTAAAAAAGAAGTTTTTGAATCGGATAATATTTTCAGGTTAATCATGACTCCTAAAATTTTAGAAATGAATCATAAATTGACTTTTTTTAGAAAATTTTTGAAAAGTGCCTGAAATTGGTTGGATTATCATGAAACGTCAGTTGTGATAGTAATTATAAACTAGTTAATGGTAAATAATACTTTGATGGATGAACATACCCCTAAAGGGAGCAGGCAGGAGGTCGCTTTAGGATTAAAATTGGTCAAAAATTATAGAAAAAACAAAACATCATAGAAGCATCCATGATTTCAGAAAAATAGGTTAAACAAACTGTTTGATTATCATTGCTATGTAGCTCTTCCTTCAATTTTCATTCCACATTCATTGAAAAGGAAAATGACCCAGAACTCGCCGGGGAAAGTGGTCACACTTTAAGTTCCACCCATGCCCTTCCCAACCAACCAAAAACCTTGGATGTGGAAAGTAGTGATTTTCTATGTACAGCTATGGTTGGTTGGGTGGGTGCGAAGGGCTTAGGTGGAACTCAAAAGTACGGCCACCTCCCCTGGTGAGTTCGAGGTCGTTTTCCTTTACACTGAATGTGGAATGCAAACAGGCGAAGAGCTGCACAGCAATAGTTAATCAAACAGTCTACTTAACCTATTTTTCTGAAGTCATGAACGCTTCTACGGTGTTTTGTTTTTTTCACAATTTTGGCCAATTTTCGTCCTAAAGTAACCCCCCTGCCCGCTACTTTTGGTGGTATTTTCCTCCGTCAAAGTATTATTTCACGTTAACTAATTTCTAATTACTGTCATAACCAAAGTTTCATAATAATCTGATCAACTTTTAAAATTTAACTTTTTAAAATTTTCTAAAAAAAGTCAATTTATGACTAATTTCTCAAACTTTTGGGGGTCACACGCAACCTGAAGACAACAGACTTTTTTTCCACTGTGTTTATCTCGACAAGCAGCAACTTTTCCGCACTATTGCGTTTCGATTCGAGCAACTTTTGAAAATCCAGTCCACCACCCTAACGGTAATGCCCATTTTTTTTTTTCCCACATATGTTGAATTGTACTTTTTGTACAATACTTTAATGATTTTTTACTGCTTCGGTCATTTTCAGCTATTTTTTCTCATATTTTGGCAATAGTTTGGGCTTTTCAGCTGTTTTATAGCTATTTTATCATTCCAATACAAAAAGAACTACCACCACTTCAATTCTGAAAAGAAAATTACATATTGCAGTCACATAGTAAGGGGAAAAAATTTCGAACTACCCCAACTGGCACTGGAGGGGAAACATTATGGGGATGAGACCTGGAAGCAGAAAAAGATGTACTATGGGTGACTTAAAGGGCTTGGACTAGGCTAAGCACGAAAGACATTATCCATGCCAGTAGAGACAGGAAAATGTGATCCATATTGGCTGTAATTCAGAGATTTACAGCCAATATGTGATCCATATTGGCTGTAAATCTCTGAATTGGAGGAGGCACTTTATGCTGATGATATTTTATCATTCGTAAAAAAAAAAAAAGGTTGAGAAACCCTTTTTTAAGGTCAAGGAATATTCAAAGTCAAAGAATTTGATTTCTCATTATTTCAGTAAACACCCTGATAGAGAACATTATGATTATGAATCAAATTTAAAAAGTAAAGAAAAAAAATATGGTCATTTAAATTTGTTTCTTAGTTATTGTGATTACGCTACTTTATTTGATTAAAACAATGTTCTCTGTATCCAACTTTGCGAACACACTACATCTGGGAGTTTTGTTGTTACTGGTCTGGAAAACCTGGAAAAGTCAGGGAAGTTTGAAACAAAATTTGAGTAGACTCCCTGTTTAAAACTTTCTGAGACTTCCATGGTGCTTTGTTAGTGTACCCAAAATGTATCTGCTGTGTGCCATTTAGTGATTCCTGTTGTAGGAAAACCTCTACACCAATGATTGATTAGTTTTCATTGTGTGAAATTGTGAATCTGTTTCCCTCCCCCCAGTTAGTGGGCCAGAAGACGTGAAAATTAAATTATCTTACATTCTATATAGACATTGGGTGGGGGTTTATCCTCTCCTAGAAATTTTCTGATTCAATGAAATAGCATTGAGGTAAGAGCTTTAGCCCCTTCTATAGAAAAAATTAGCCTCCCTGGCAAAAAATGTTGTTTCTTTTGTAGCTGTGTCAGATTTTTACTGTTCGCGGTCCAGATCGGGCCCATAGGCCCCCTATTAAGAATTGTAGTTCTACACTTGCCATATGGCTCACATATAGAAGATGTTAACAGATGATACATTTAGAGATGCATTGTTACAATTGGCGACTAATGATTCTATAAATACCACAAGGAGTTTTGTAAGTAGGGGAGGGGAGAAAGATAACTGATCTACCTTGGCCTTTAACTATTTTTTTATCCCTGACTTTAGTGTCTTTTAATAGTAGTTCATTATTAGTATTTCATGATGATTTATATTTTGCAATTTATGTGTAGATAGTGATGATGATAACATCGTGATTACTGGGGACGATGACTTGGCTCAAGCGGTTGCCAGTAGCGATGACGGTATTCTGAAGTTGTATGTACATTTTGCCGAGTCTGCTGCGAAAAATCAAACTCTTGCTTCGACTGACATCCACACTGGAGTTCAATGCGATAGCTGTAATGGAAAAGTTATTGGTCAACGATACAAATGTCTTCAGTGTGAAGATTACGATTTGTGCATGGACTGCAATGGTCTTGGGAAGCATCCATTCCACGATATGATCAAGCTGGTTATGCCTGCTAGCGTAAGTCTTTAACCACTTTTATGCTACTTTGAGATTGTACCGTCACACACAAACTACAACCTTTTTTTTATTCTATTTGCTTTTGTGTTATGTTTGATTTAAACTGATGGTTGCTTACCCAATTTGTAATAATCTGGCTGTCATGATTTTGAAAATGCTTAGAAATATTATATGCTTATCTGTCATTTTCGTATCTATGACAGGAGGAAAATTGTCATCTCTAAAATGACCCTAATACCTTCGAACCTTGAACAATCGCATTGACAAGGAACTTGTATTAAAAATAGTTCATGTCATTTGAAATGTTAATATCCCATTATTACTATGCAATTTAACTGGAATTTAGGGAATACAGTCAAACCCCGCTATAGCTTAAGGGACTGAACATTTGGTTTGCTATATCCTTGGGTTCGTTATGTCTGATCCAATAACAAATGATTGGACAGGACCAAAAATTATGCTCATTATATGTGGAGGTTCATTATAAGCTGGATTCGCTATTGCTGGGTTTGACTGTAGTTCATGTTAAGTATTGTTTTAAGGTTTACCAATGTGCATATGCTAATTTTTCCAACTAAACCAAATGAATTGCAAAGAAGGAAATGGTATTTGAAAAATCTCAATTAGCACTAGAGCAGTGGTTCCCAACTCAATTTAAGCCGTGGACCACTTTTTCACTTCAATTGTACCCGCAGACCACTTTGAAAAATTCTCACGAGCTGATTGCAAGACCTTTATAAAAAAGAGGAGCCGGCTCATTTTTGGAGGAAATGTGTTCGTAAAATCGTTTTTTCGGAAAAAAAAGAAAGAAATAATAAACAGAAAAACAAAAATAACATCTAATGATAATACAGCGGAACCTCATTAAGACGAATTACTTTTAATACGAACCTTTTCTGAAGTTCCGTCAGATTGTAAAATACTATAAATATACCAATTTCATTTTTATAATTAATAATATTAATTTTTATGTATTCTTTTTTTCATTTTTTATTTTTTTAATAATGATCCGTCTCTCGGACCACTTGGAATTCCTTCACAAACCACCAGTTGGGAACCACTGCACTAGAGCTTCGGTAAAAATAGATAACAATTAAAATGAATTGTGTATAAAAGTAAAAACAGCCTCGTAGTGTTATAGATATTTGTTGCATCTTTAACCTGGATTTAATTCAAACAGTACTATATTATAGAATACATGTCATTTTTTCTGCATAACATAGTCTGGAACTTGGTTTTCAAGGCAAAAAAAAAAGTACAACTTTCCTCTGAAAGTACGTTCTAGGGCCGCATGACCTTAGGTTTCTGTATGCTGTAAAATATATTTATATTTTTTTAAAGGATTTCTGTGATAATTGTGAAATATGATGATCATAATAGAGGGAAAAAGCTAAAATATATTTATTTTTAGAAAATGTAATCAATGGGACTTACATATACATATTATATATAATGTGTAATTGATTTTTATCACATTTAATGCTGTTTTCGTCTTTTAGTACGACAGACAGTGGATGTTTCGTGGATGGAAACATTTCTTTCAGTCCATGTTTGGCCGGGATCCTTCCATCGGGATGATCGATAGAAGCGAACGGATGGGATGTCCACGCAAAAATTCCAGAGATTCGTCTTCGGACACTGCTTCGAATGAAAAATCAGGACCTCCACCTATTCCGAAAATTGAGAAATATCTGGAGAACCTCTTTATCACTAATTCTGATTTGATTAAAAACATCACTCAGGTCTTCTCCGATACCTTAGCTCCGTTGGGTAAATTTTGTCTTCATCATTCATTATCACTGATCGCAGGGCTGAGCTTAAGGTGTTAGCGGCCCTTGACAAAGCAGATTTTAGCGACCCTGAAAAACGCTTTGACAAGACAAAACTGATTTCTTGGTACTTGCAATGCATTTTTAGCAGCCCTGGGTGCCCACCCAGCTCGCATCCTCCTAAGCACAGCTCTGGCTGATCGTTCAGTTGTATTATTCACTCTCGTTCATCAATATTTCTTGCACAGGGATGCTGAAAGTATACTACACCAACATGTGTTTTTTTCGAGGAATCTAAACATCCTTCACCTAGTTGAATCGAGCCGTGAAGATTGTAAAAAAGAAATAAGCAAGAGCTAGGCGTCTGTTGGAATCAAAATCAAGTTATTTGCACGATAACCAATTGTGTTATCCCTTTATCACCCCAGTGTTTGTTTCCAATGATTCGGTGCATTCAGGGCCTTTTTTCCGAAATAGACCTGGGGAGGGGGTCCCAGAGAATCAAACTTATCTGGACAACTATGGTTCTATGCTGTATACTAACAGGTCCACAAAGTTTTGGGAAACATCTTCAGACAGAACGGATAAAGAAAATGGGAAATCAAGTTAGAACCGTAGTGGTGGCAACACATTCACCTAACATTTGCTGTTAATTTGGGTTTGGCGCTTAAGGATGCCATAAAAAATAGATCCCTTATGTCTCAATTACATTGGGCGAGTTTGCACGCTCTTCACTAGCTTGTAAACTAGTCGGCATGTGAGCAACTCGCTCAGAGAGTGTTAATTACACACAGCTTTTAAAACTCACTCGCTCGCTCATTAAAAATGTGCAGCAGAGGTGCCCAGCTCAGTAAACGACTACTAACTATGCCTGGACGATGCTACGTTTTTGACATTGTGATATATCGTCAGTCTAACATCGCGATACATCACGATGTTAACTATGGACGCGGTAAGCAGAAGGAAACGTACCTCCCTAACAAAAATAACATAGATTCATACAGAAAAATGAGAATGGGTTGGTATCTTGAAAAATATTGTTAATTCGGAAAAATAGACAAAAATTCACCCACAATCAAATATCCATTTCTTTGCCCTGCACTTCCATGTAACAATATTTTTTTTTTAAACATATAAAATATTTTATTACTTGGAATTTTTAATAATCTTTGGTTAGATCCAGTATTATGGTACCACCACCAGCAGTTTGGGTGATAACATACTGGGATTGGCTTCACTGTCGTCTGAGTTTTTAGTAACTCTTGCAATGGCTTCTCTCCGGATACTGTATGTTGTTGCAAATGCACAGTAGATATTTACATAGGCGTAGGGTTATATGGGCCCGTGGGTCCCCAGCCCTTCAATGATTTGAAATAAATTATAGTTTCAAATATATATATATTGCAAAGTCTAAATGTTCATAATATGTGCTTAACACGTCCTCCTCAATAATTTTGAAAACTCCATGTTGATGGATACTTACATCTACGAAATTATAATCAGGAAGATGATGGGCTCAGGCCCCCACTCTACATGGCCCTGATGAGGCATTTCAAGTGCCTTCATGTACGCTCTCGGAATACAGAATATTGCAGTCGTGGCTTCAATTGCAGCCCAGAAAAAGGATGGGGGCTCTACCTCCACTCTACACGGCCCTGAAATGCGACATTTCAAGTGCCCTCACAATCTCTGACTACGTAATATCGTAATCCTAGCCTCAATAGCAGATTAGAAATAGGATGGGGACTCCAGCCCCCACCCGAAACAGCCCTGACATGCGGCATTGCAAGTGCCCTCACGTACAATCTCTGACTACGTAATCATAGCCTCTGTAGCAGTCTAGAAATAGGATGGGGGCTCCAGCCTTCACCCGAACTGGCCCTGATATGCGGTATTGCAAGTGCCCTTACGTACAATCCCTAATTACATAATCATAACCTCAATAGCAGTCTAAAAAAAGGATGGAGGCTTTGGCCCACACCTGAAATGGCTGTGACATTGCAAGTGCCCTCATGTGCAATCTCTGATTACATAATATCATAATCCTAGCCTCAATAGCAGTCTAAAAAAAAAAGGATGACGGACCCCTTTCCCTCATATGGCTTGGTCGGTGCATTTCGAGTTTCTAATTTGTCGAAATACAACGTTTCCTCAATTCTTATACCTCCACTTAAAGAAACGTTCAGAAGAATCAAAAGTAAAGTCCGTGGGCATGCACAATGTGCCATTTTGGAAAGTGCAATGCGAGTTTCTAAGCGTCCATGGTTTGACGATGTCACGCCGCCGGTTCCGATGTTTCTTTGTGCACATGTGCGGTTTTTCATGTTATGAAACTGGGAAATCATCCAAGTGATGAGATGATATCGTAAAACCGCGCATGCGCACAAGAAACATCGGAATCGGCGGTCTGACACTGTGAAATCGATGATTTGAAAACTACAAAACCGGTGTGAAGATGTCGGCTTCACACCGGTTTTACATGATGTATCAATACATCGGCCAGGCCTACTACTAACGATTTTCCTAAACTGGTTTTCAGGAGTTTGTTTCAGCCAGTGAAATTCTAGAAAATCTGGGCAAGTAGCATGTAAAATAGCCCACTCAACTTCACTAGTACTAGTCAAGCAAGCAGCGAGTTAACTAGACAGTTTCATTACTGAGCAGTTCAGCAGCAGCAGCAAGTGAATTTGCCGGTGAGGAGTGTGTAAACTCACCCAATGTAATTGAGGCTTTACTGACGAAATTCTCACTCAAAACTGAAGGTTGGTTTCTTAGACCCTAAGAAATTCAGATTCCTGGGTGGGGGTGGGGGGATATTGATCCATTGTGTCCTTTGGTGACGTAGTAGTAGTAAACACATTTGACTACTGTGCCATTAACCCAGGTGCGACTCCCAGTGGTATCATAGTGTGTATGCAGAGTTTTCTACCCATCATATAGTCCGCCGTTTGATTCTCTTGGCGACTACGGTTCAGATTTATTGGAAAACTAGGTCCCGGCGCAGCATAACCTTTGCTGTCCTTGAGCCATCGATTACAGACAAAACAATGTTTTTTTATAGAGATTTGATATTGTCATAATGTATTATACATATATTTTTGTTTATTTGTACGTATATTTGTCAATATTATGCATATGTGACATGTACTACTTAAAGTAAATAAATAATAAATTTATCATAAATATGCCTTAATGGCATTTGTGACATCAAAAATAAGATTAACCATTACATTTGAACATTTGTTTGTCTTGTAATTCTTATAAGAAATGTGATAATGTCAATTGCTTTTTGTTGTTAATGCCACCAATTTGTGTATCAAAATTTTTAATTTCTGTAATTACAGGAATGTGGCACATTTAACCATATGTGGATTCACTGTTATCAGGAGGTTTTTTTTTTAAATCTGTGACACAAACTCCCTCTATATTCTTTGTAATTTTAATCTAAATTATACTCATAATTAACTATATTGATAATACTTTATTTTAATTTTAACATTAATTTCTTCCTCTTACTTGTGTGTGTGTATCTTGGTTCCCATGGTCCTCGAAGACTTTTGCCAAGTCGGTGGCTCTTGAAAAGTACTTAACAACTGCCAAAAATGTAGTTGGTCTTTGAAAAGTCTTAAATTTTTCTCAAAAATCTCTTCAAGTTTTGGCAAAGGGGAAAAAAAAAGGCATTCCCCCTTATTTCCGAATCGAAGGCAGTAGTGCTTCCAACACTCCCCCCCCCCTCCTCCTCTGCCCACTGAGCATGGCTAATATAAGGGATGCAAAAAGGGTAGCTTTTGATGGCAGTGTGTTAAGTTGAAAAGAACAATATAATTAAACACTCTAATTTCAGTGTTATGCTTATAATGTCTTGCATTTCTAATTTTTATGTATATCGAGATTGACAATATCAGGTCCTTGAAAAGTCCTTGAATTTCATCAAAAAAGGGGTGGGAACCATGTGTGTAGTTTGTATGATTTAGATTAAAGATAATCTATTTCTTATTTACATACTTTATATTTTCAGGAGTAGATGTTAAAGTCGATATTGAGCATCCCAAAGCTAAGACACCAGAAGAGAAACCCGAAAAGCCTGAAGAAAAGGAACCATTCCATCTGAAAAGACTTCCGACAAGCCTGAAGAAAAGGAACAGACCATTCCATCTGAAAAGACTTCCGACAAATCTGAGAATACAGAGGAAACAAAACCGAAAACACCGGAAGAGCAAGTGAAGCAGGAGCCCAACGACTCCACACAAGAGAAAAATGATGTTCCTCCCGAGGCCCAAGGAGCTCGTCCAAAATCAGAATCGATTCCATCGGAAAAACAAGCTCCTCCTCCTTCTTTTGGTGGCCTTTTTAGTCATTCAGTGGTGGGTTTACTTTCCTGAGCTTCTAATTTATGATAGCTGTACCCAGGGGCTGACTATGACTATTCGGGGCCCTGCCTGAACTTGCATTTAGGGCCCCCTTCCCCCCAATGCAGGTATAAAGATTAGATATAAATCTAAAAAATGTAAGCACCCCTGTTCCTGTTTAAAAGTCTAGGTAACATATATACTGAAAACAATGCATCCTTTAATACAATACATTCAAAAAAACTTTTCAAAGCATGTGTCATTTTATTGTTTTACAGATTTTTTTTTCCGTTTTCTCCTTGGCAAAATTTGAAATAACATAATTGTAGTTTATATACTATATCAATTTCCATACATAATATAGACAGAGTAGAAAGTTTATATTAGCGCACTATACTTCTCCTACACGATTTTAAATGCTTTAATAAAGAGAATGAATGAACACTCACACTACAATTATATATGGAAATTGTCAAAAATATATGTGAAGCTGTTTCCACATTAGGGAATGCAAAACTTAGGTGTTTACCTTGTAATTTATCTAACATTTCTAAAATAGTTCCACCTTCCTTGAGTATTGATGCAAACAATTAAAAATCCGAAGGGAAGGAAAAAAGAGGATTTTTTTGTGAGTAATTTACCGTTTTATTACATTAAATAAAATTATGAAATAATTTTTGGGGGCCTCCTTTTCGCAGGGTGCGTGCCCCACAAGCCCTTGCCATAATCCGGTCCTGTCCGTACCATTATTTTGAAAGTTCCCTCCCATGCAATATGTGGTTGTGGTATTGCTAGATCTGATGTATTGCCAAAACTACCGCCAGCACAGAAATCTTGCCCATTCAACACTCCTCCTTTGTATTTTGATGCCTTGAGTGCAGTTTTAATTACTATAACCCCATTCTGGAATGGAACTACCGTTTTAGTAATTTTCCTTGAGTCATTAAACAGGGTTTTTCATGGTTACTAGATTTGACGAAATTGGGACGAAAAATTTTGCCACTCTGTTTCTTCACCAAATGTTCTAGTGTGCTGTTGAATAATTTCTGAACTTTAACATACGTGATTTAAAAAAAAAAAAAAAAATTATTAGTAAATTATTAAACTCATTCTATCCTACTAAATGATGCATTAAATATATGCAAAGTTTGGCCGTGTTAAATCAGTTCTTATACTAAAGTTTCGTTAAACTAAATAATACTCGTTAAACTAAAGTTTCACAAACGTTTTAAGCGCCTCTGACTTTAGAATGGCTCATTGTGTACTTGAGTGATCTAGTGACTGTAGCCTCAAACATCAAGCTTTCTACCCAAGTTCCGATCATCATTAGACTCCGTTGCGTAAGTAACAGTATCACGGTTTGTGGATGGTATTTTTAAGTTTCCTAGTACGTTGAACTGCTGTTTGTTTACCGTCAATAATAAACTCTAGGCTGTTTAGTATACAGTCTTTAGGCCATGAAAATTCAATTCTCTTCCAGTTTTAAGTGCTTGCTTTTGTAATTCAAGTACTAGAAATTTGCTGAAAAATTTCACTCCTTAAACTAAAACGGACTCTGTCTAACCATGCTTCTTATCTTCATGAAGATTACTTCAAAAAAGGATTACTCTCTTCGTATTTGTCTCATTTTTGTTGTGATCTTGTTTCACTATGTCACGATTACGTGTTAGACCAGTATGGCTATAACTGTCATTTTGTCTCAAAATCAGAACCGTGCTATTTCTCGTTCTACTCTATTAGGCTGGTTTGAATGACCACTTTCTCGAAGATTTGAAAGCGAGTTTACTTGTTCATGCTGGAATTGGGGAATATATGAATAAGCATTCAAAAAACGTAAGTTTGAGTAATTTTTTATTTTCAAGAGAGTCTCAGATATATTAACTGGTCAAGATTTTTTTTCTTGTATGCTTCTGGACACCTAATCTCAATACCTAGTAGCATCTACCAGGCCTGCTACGTTCCTTGGTTTGGGCTTGATCCCCTCCGAAGTGTGAAACCTGTTCCTTGTAATCCTAGAATTTGGGATTGTAAAAATATCTATGTTTACAAATGTGACTTCACAGCAATGAGAGAAAATGAGGAATATTAAATTTATCCTGTTATCACTTCATTGCAGTATGCAAGCCTTCAGTTATATATCTGTCTTGAATTGTTTGCCTCCACGTTATTTTTGGATTTCTTTGTGATTTCATTTTGTCCAAGCAAATTCCCTTACTGTCCATTTGATATTTTGGTTGTCCATCATTGAATGGTTCTCCTTGTAATATACCTTACACATCGTAGCAGGATGCTTATGTGTATCCTTGCTCATCAGTATATGACTTTGGCATAGCCATGGGGAGATTTTGGGGGGTTGTAAACTCCCCATCACAATGACATTTTGTATATTTAGCATAGGACTATGCGAGTTGTAGCTCTGTAACCATCTCCCATTAAACCCATAAACCTCCATTATGAACTTTCTGCCTACGCCACTGGTATATGATACTGCTTCTCAACCTTTATGGGGCCGTAGTCCAGTGTATTCTTTTTTTATAAGACAAAGGGCCTGGTAAATTCTCTCTTCTTTTTTTTTAAGAGGGGGCCCAGGCCCTATAAATTTACTTTTAAATACATTTTCAAGTTCATACATTAACCTTTATCTTATGGTGCTGGAAAACAGAAATTTATTGTTCCATACGGGGAAATATCGCTTCTTTCCTCCCCCTATAAAAATTGACCTAAGTGGCACCTTAAAGCGTGTTACATGAGGTCAGAAGGGAGATGTAGCTGTGCTTAAATACAAATAAACAACACCAAATAACTTGAGTGGGCATGTATTGTATATTAGTGAAAGGTAAGAAACATACTCATAATCTAATAGCAGATTACTAACTTTCGTACAAAGCAGTGGATGAAAGGAAGAGAGGGGGGAAAGGTCCTGTTTGTACAATAGGCCTTTATTTTGTTCCCACCCACGATCAAGCCATTTGTACCATAAACTGACCATCGACTTGGAAAGAACATGAAAAGGGGGGGAAAATCTCTGGGATAGGGTTTATCCCAGACCCGTTCTTTTGGCAGGTAAATCTGCTGGGATATACGTTGACTCACCCGTAAGCTAAAGGTTAAACTATCATAAGTATGAATAATAATTAATCATGGCACAATCATAAAGAATATCATGCACTCCTTCTATTAATGTACACTTCTTTGCTGACTGTTTGCTGGCATTTGCAACACAGGCATCGTCTCCTGTTATTTTTTGATTGTATCACGACTGCTTCTTCCCCTTCTGTATTTCTACTCGCTCTTGGTCATGATTTGTCTCCCGCATTTTTTCTTCCTCCATACCTCTTTATTTCCCTCTACAACAATTCTCCAAAGTACTCCACCCGTCTGTTTAACATTCTCTTATCTTCTATCGTATTAATGTTGGAAATCTTTTTACGGAGGTCAATTAGAAAAAAAGCGTCACATTTTTTCATTACGTCTTAATAAAGGTAGGAGGCTGTTGTTGCCACTTTATTGTAGTAATATTAATAATACAATCATTTGCGTTGAAACCAATGAAAAATAATTGTTGCCACTATATTCTGGTGGAATCAATAATAGCTACATGAGGAAATGTTAGTTGTGATTAATTCTTTACTTTTTAATTTTGGTTATCATGGTAACCCGAAAGGCACGAAATGCCAGAGGGGGCACTTTTTCTTTTTTGTTTATTAGTATTCATTCAAGTTTTGACGGGTACGCACGTAGTTTTTCTATTCCGCTTACTTGACTTGACTTGGGAAGTGTGGCCACCAGAGGCAGGCCTGCAATCCCAGACAGGACTATTCCGCTTAAATTCAAATGTTATTCTTCATTCACCAATGGAAAAAAATCTTCAATGTTATTGAATACATTTGTATCGTTCTAATATTCAATAACATTGAAGATTTTTAATTAGAGTTCTACAAGCAACTAAAATCACCATGTTAATAAATGTACCGAGCATTACCAGCATGCATCCTAAAAGGGCCTTTTCCTAAATATGCATATTTCGCGGCACAGCAATATAAAACGCCGAGATGAAACTCAAACAATAAAAACCAATGGAAGCGTTTTGCGCGTTCTAGGAAAACACTTCCATTGGTTTTTTATTGTTTGAGTCAGTCCTCGACGTTTTTCATTGTTGCGCTGTAAAATATGCGTATCTAGAAAAACGCGCCTTTGGGTCAACGTAAGATGTGTAGGCGTTAAATTAAGAAAAAGTTTTATCAACTTTTTTTTTTATCGTTACATGCTTAAGTTGTCGCTGTTTGAAACCCTCTCTTTAATTCACCAGTTCTCTTAAACATAATTATTATATCTTTTCTTTGGTGGAACTTCCAACTTAAATATTTATAGCGGGTTTCAATTGATTTTGAACCTGCTGTTATTTTTTGTCTGTCGACAATAAAAGAGTAAGGTAAAGGTCTTCTGTAAATGCAATAACGATATTGTTTATGTTTAAACCCTATTGAGTTACTTGGCAGTTAGGGAGTTGTGAATTGGGAACTAGAGAGGTGTGAATTCCGGAGTTGGGCAATAGAGTTGGGAATTCAGGAAATTTACAAGTTGAAATTTTTGAAAGTGAACTGTAACTCGTCAAGTTTCAACTTGCAAGATCGTTGCGAGTTTGAAATTGGCGAGTTAAAATCTGACTATGGCTTCTAACTCGCTAACTTTCAATTATTAATTGAAACAACCATAAATACCAACGGTAAACAAGTGAGATAAATTCGTCTGCCATTCACGGCATGTGTATGGCTATTAACTGCAGATTTTCCACTTCTAGAAGTTGACGCAGTGACTTGTAAATTGCGTCAATGACTTGTAAATCGTGTCAATGAACCCAATACTTTTCATGTGAAACGTGACCGAAAAAATATTCGTTTTAGGAGCAAAATGGAACTGTTGATGGGTGGACCGTACTTAGTGCCCCACCAGTTTCCCAAGCCGAAAAAAGTGAGCCTACAATGCCAAGTGCACCTCCCACAATCGAGCAAGAAGCCAACTGCCCTAAACCGGATACAAAAGTTCCAGCTGCAGAAACGGTGAACGAAACTTCGGCTCAATTCCCTTCGATGGTATCATCAGATTTTCCTGAATTGGGTAAGTTCTGATTACGTGGTAAAGTACTTTACATACAAGTTCGACGTTTTATAATTGAATCGTGTATATTAATCAATAATCCTTTTTAGTGCATGGATTGCTCTGTTTTGAACGGTTTTAGCTCTTGCGTTGCGTTTATCTTTTGGTTATTTAAATTTTCTTTCAGATTTATAGTAATTATGTCTCTAGTTTAATACCCATGAATAACCTGAAGAGTATGTTTAAATTGCAATGAGTTTAAAAACTATTAATCGTGTTGGTTCGTTGTATTTTCATGTATACAAGACAACTATGGTCATTCTGCACAAAACGAGAATTATTAATTAAAAATCCCTTTGGAAGGGATAGGCCAAAGATCTGAAATAGCAGTTGTTATTTTATGGCAATACAAAGCGAAAAGTAAACGATTAAAACCCATTCAAATCAACGAAATGCAAGCAGACAAAAATTAATTCAATATGATTTAATGATGAAACTTTTAATACAATGAACAAATTTCTTATTATATAAGATAAACATAGTTTCAATCATCCAAGGATACTTTTGTTAAATAAATAAAATTATAAACAAAATTTCTAAAGCAAATATTTCACAGTTACACAATATTACCTTCCAATTTTATTAAATTTTCCACCGAACCTTAGTCTATAGAATAGAACACCTATACTTAGGGGATTTAATTTGGGATTTTTACTTCTTCCCAGGGATTTTTAATACTACTTTAAAACATAATAAATCATTATGCCGAAGGCACTGTGTATTAATTTAAATTAAAGAAAATTGAAGGAAAGGAAATTATTTTACTTGCATATTAAGGCGTCCTTGTCTTGACCAATTTTTGGGAAAGGTCGTTACACCATCTTCACTAAGAGACTTCCAGATACGCTCTAGTTAATTCGCTCGAAGTTTTCTCCTGCGAAAAGTGACGCTGTATAAAGTTGCCAGACTAGGTGATTGCATCATCTGGTGAAATTATTTCTCTCCCTGCCCTTTAGCAAGGGAGTAACTTTTGGGATGTGCGATAAAGCTGGGTTCTGACAACCTAAACTTTTCCTGGACCGTAACTGTGATGTTCAAGTTCCGTGATATATCTTAGTGATGTTATGTTGATCTAGCACTTTCTCACCACCAGTTCTTGGTCTGAGTGGTCAGAGCGTAGACAACATAAAAAAGTCAAAAAAGCATCCTCACTAGCATGTGTGTCTGGTTTATTAAATGGGCCAATTTTAGGGGAACATAAAAAAGTCAAAAACGTTGATGTGGATCTGAGATAGAACGTAATAAATTTATGTTAAGTAGAAAAGTATCGTTAATTATGGGAACAAAAGAGTATAGGAATTTTTAAGCGATAAAACATTGACATAAATTCTGTTACAAGTGATGTTTCCTTTACACAAGTATTGAATTAGTAGTTATTAGAAAAAAGTCACTTCAAAGGTGATGTATTTTCTTCACCGGAGGTTTCTTTCCGTTTACAGGATCTCTGAAGTGTCAATGAAAGATAAACTTTCTAGTTCTCTTGAACAGGTTTATGAGGCATTGTATACTGGTTGTTAGAGGAAATCTTCGATCTTTGATATAAGGGTTGCTGTTTGAGGCCATGGATCCATCCAGTTTTTAGTACAATCTCTTTAAATTTTTAATGCACTTTAATCTGATATTTAAAACAAATTCAGCGGAAACGAGAAAAATAATAACGAAACTAATATATTTCTATCTAAATTAATAGTAATTAATTAGCAAAGATATGTTTGTAAGAGTTCAATAATTTGTTTAACTTATTTTTAGCCTCCGTATTTAAAGGACTGAAATCGAAATCTCCATCAAAAGGCATTTCCTCAGAATCAATAATTTTTTCATCATATTCACTATTTAATGCATTTATTTGTTTGCATTTTTCTTTTATCACTTCAATTGGCTCTAAAGTTACAAGTTTCATTCCTTTCTTTAGATGGATAGGCCTAGTTGTTGGATTTACTATTTTTGCTGCAATTTTAGATTTTGAAATAGACCATTTGTTTACAGCGTTAGCTATAAAAAGATTGTTCTTAATTTTTGTATTACATGGCTGTACCAAAATATTTGGTGTAGACATTTCAATGTTTATATTGGGGTTAGTTTTTACATGGGTAATTTGTTTAGAACATGGCTTAATATCAAATTTTGTATCCAAATATCCAAGACAAGTAATTTCTTTAACAGGTAGCTGAATTTGAGCATTAAAAATGAAAGGTGAAGTTTTCAATTTAGTTAATGGAATGCTAATTTTTTCACTGAAAAATTTGTGCTATTCAAAATCAATAATGAATTTATTTTTCTTTAGGGATCCTACACCTAGAATTACCTCATAACTATTTGAGAAATCTTTATCCATTATATAAAAATCGGTTATGAAACCGTTATTCTTTAAGTTTATTATTTAACTCTTTTTGAAACATTAAAATATTGAGCTCCTTTTCCCTTGATTTGAATGTTTTCATTTTTATTTTATCTTTGAGGAAATTGCATTTGTCAAGCAGAAAATTTTAGATAACATCGACAGAAGCACCAGAATCTATTAAGATTTTTTCATGTGATACCATTTATTTTTCCTTCTATACTTGAATAGTTTCATTCTTTCAGCGAAAACTTTCCTGGCTGCTGTTGTCAATAGCTAAATTTCGCACATACGCAAAGCTATTTACCTTGTAACCAAAATCCAGTCTCAAGTTTTGTCAGTCAATTTTTTTTCCCAATGTTAATGAGAACCATGTATGTCCCAGGCTCCTTAGATTTGGTTATCATAGGTTTTTTTTGAGGGGTGGGGGGAGGGGGTGGGATTTGGTAGTGACAGATGCAGCTTTTGAAAATGTTGTCTAGAACATTTTGCCTATCGTCGGAGGTGAGTGCAGTTCTTCTATTACAGTGGTTTCTCAACTTATGGGTCGTAAACTGGTTTCTTGGAGGTTTGAAGGAGGTTGCCACAACTATTTTTAGTTGCAATTATTTTTATAAGGAATTTCATACCAAATGTTTCCAACGCTTTTATATTTCAACATGGCTACATTGCAATATTCTACTAACGGTTGTTAATTTTATATCTATAATATATATTAATATATTTTTATATTTAATGTGTTTTCCTTACTCTGTTAAAAATGCTTTTATCATGCAAATGTGGCGGCGGCCTATAGAGGGTGTCGCAGAGCTTTGGGTTACTATAAGAGAGGGTCGCATATTACTTGGCTACTACAAATGTTATGTTTTGGTTACTATAAATGGTTTGCGGCATGAAGGTTGAGAACCACTGCTGTATGAACAAGCCATTGTTCCTAAAAGAAAACGTTGGACCTTGTACAGCATAACCTTTGATGTCCTTGCACCATGAAGCACAACCAAATCATTCCATCATATCTATGGTTTACTGATGGGGTTATCATTATCTTGAAAACAACTGAAAGTATATTTTTTGATTTGAGATTGTATGCCATAACCGCTTGTGTATTTGTGCCATAAAGCAATCAATTGCTTTCAGATTTGCCCTGGATTTTAATGGTAAACACTAGTGAGTTGTCCTTATTCCATGAGTATTAAATTGTGGTGCAGTGGCAACAAGCTCAGTTAGAATGCTACTGACCTTGGTTTGACCCCCAGGGCTTCTTCTTTCACTTTACCATTTTCCAATATTTCATATGGGGTTGGCGAACTTGATCACGTCAGCCTGGCATCACTTGGTTTGACCCCCTCCACTCTCCCCCCCAAACAAATGCATACCACATAGCTCCTCACTATAGTCTAAGGGTTAGTCCCTCTAGCCCTTAAACTATTGATTCTTCGGTAAATGGCATATCCCGGTGCAGCATGACCGTTGCTTTTCTTATGCCATAAAACGTAAATAAGTGACATGGAGAAAGAAGCAGTAGCATTGTAGAGCATTCCTTTAAAAGTGTAGAGCGGTACTCAACTTCGTAAGTGCTATAGATTGTACCAAAGAACGTGCCATGGACCATAGTTATGCGTTTGAGGATATCTTTGACAAAAGTAATCCATTATTTTAGAATTGAATTGGAACTTTTTTCCATTTAAATAATATTAGTTGATTAAATTTTCCAAAAAATACTGGTCCCTTGTACTTCTAGGAAAAGAAACTTAACTTATTCAGACGCATAATGTAATGTTCTTTTTTCTTATTTCAACAGCATTCTTATATTCATCTTTTAGAAAATTTAGCTTTTTTTTTAACCAATTAAAAATACGTTTCCTAGTCCAGTGCTAGTAAACGTGAGACCTTCATGAACTATATGCTGTTCACCTCTTCTATAGAGCATTCCTCTTGTTGTTGCACTAAGACATATTCTTCATTATAGTCCTAGTGTTATCGTGTGTATGATCTCACCTTGCTTGGTGCAGAATGACCATTGCTGTCCTTGTGCCATAAAAATATAACCATATTCCTAGTGTTGCACCAAAAGGACATTCTGTTCTGGCCCTGCGGTGGTGCAGTGTGTAATGTATTCGCCTAGTGCGCTGTTAATCTGGGTTCGACCCCCAACAGTGCAAAGAACACTGATTCAGAAATCTCATAAAGTTCACACTGCTTACTGTAGTACCAGGATTTGGTTTCCTAGACCTTAAGAGGTTCAGATTCCTCGGAAAATTGTAGGTCCAGGGGTTCGTTTTCCTGGGAAAACACGCCTCACAGCATGACCACTATAGTTCTTGAGCCGTAAAACCACAAACAAACCAAACGCAAAAAAAACAAACAAACATTTTTTTCTATTGAATGGAGCATGCTGTTTTCACAGTTCGCTAAAATTTCATTAAATTGAAATAATTTTTTTTTTAAATAGCAGATTTGGATCCGGAAATTACCAGGTCGTTGTTGAAGATGATGTCCATGGGCTTTACCAATGAAGGCGGATGGCTTCTCCGACTTTTGCAGGCCAAGAACGGGAACATCTATGCCGCTTTGGACTCTCTTTATCCCAGTAACAGGCATTGAGAAAATACGTTAAACTGTTCTTTTTTTCCATATTAAATTTTACGAGATATAGTGTATATGTGTGTACATGTCTAGCTGTATATGCTATGTATCTTGTTATGGTATTGGGACAAAAAAAAATTTTTCATTTTAATTATGATTGTTGAAGTTTTTATTGTGGATGTTAATTTTTTCTGACAAAGAATATTATCAGATATGCTGTAATGTTGTTGCATTAATAAATATGGTGTTTAAAATGTAAATTTATTCTTGACTACTGTTGGATATAATGTTTTATTTCACAGCAATCAAAAAATACAAACGTACATATTAAAGGCCACAAATTCTAAAATCCTTAGGCAATGCAGAGTTCACTTAAATAGCACTTATTTGCTCATAAAGCGCAGTTCCAATTATCTAGATCTCAATCAAGGTTTCCACACAGTCTGAAAAATCTGGAATTGTCAGAAAAATTGAAATCACCCCTAATGGTCAGGGAAAACAAGATTTTTCAGTCAAAACCTGGAAAAGCGAGGGGAAAACTTTATCTTCTATTTCGAATGGTTGTCTTCCACAAATGCGAAATCATTTTCCCCGAAACCAAAATTTAGTTGAAAGTTTTGTAATTGATCAGGGAATTGTGATGAAAAAGTCAGGAATTTTGATGAAAAGGTCAGAGAAAAGTCGGGAATTTTGAAAAGGTCAGAGAAGACTCAGGGAATTTTGATGAAAGGGTCAAAGAAAAATCTGGAATTTTTTTCTGCAATGCGAGTGGGAACCTCATCGATTCTCTACCCATTGTCCTCGAATTTTTTTTTTTTTTGCCAAGTAGGGCCCTGTAAAGGTACTTGAAAACTGCCAAAATATGGTTGGTTCTTGAAAAGTCCTTAAAATTTTCTCAAGTATTTTTTCAAACTTTGGCAAGAGAAAAAAAAAAGCATTTCCCTTTATTTCCCAAACAAAGCCAGTAGTGCTTTGGCCACACCTCCTTCCTCCCCCAGTCGCTGAACATGGCTAATACAAAGGTTGCTTGTGCTGGCAGTGTGCCAAGTTAAAAAGAGGGCAACATAATTAAACCCTCTTAATTTCAATATTGTGCTTATAATGTCTTGCATTTTTAATTTTTATGTACATTGCGATTGACAATGTGAGGTCCTTGAAAAACATCATTTGGTCCTTGAATTTTATCGGGATGAAAGAGTGGGAACCATGTCCACCTAGAACAGGAGTAAAGCCACTAGGAAATCCCCCACGAGCACAGTGAAATCACCAACTGAAATTGGTAGACACAAACTGCAGCAATACCGATAGCCGAAAACATTTGCGAAGAGGAAATGATCTCACAAAATATAGTAAAAAGGATTCATGACAAAAAGTGTTTTTGCCCTTTATAATGCATGTTACAACTAAATTGGGGGGAGAGGGGGGGTCCCAGTTTATCCAACCTGCTTCTTCCTGATGCTCCAAATAATTGAAATTCTGCTTCATATATATAAAAAGACATGTCAGAGAGTTGTGTTTGTATGTATATTTAAAAGTCATAAATTTCTAACAATGATTTATTTCTATATATTAAACGAATACAGTAAAATTTTAATGTACACTTTGCATAAAATGGACATTTCTGTTTTATACAGGGGTGATTGTGTTCCGGGAATTTCAACATGCCTCTTCCAGTATTTCTTTTTAAAAAATTACAAAAATGTTGTGTTTCCTATCATTTTGTATATTCCTATGGAAATCAGTACTTGGACTTTACCAAAAATGTTACGTAATGTTTCATGGAATCTGGTTTGGACTTACAATCAATCACTCCGGTTTATAAATACATTACTATTTCTTAATCCTGATACTCTCCTCAATAGTAGATGCCTTATAAACGGACAGATAATAAAATTCTGAGAAATCTACTGTTGGGATTTACTACATTACATTATGATTTATTACATTATTTTATTACTTATTGTACAGCTAAAAGAAACAAAACTGTGCAGAGATGCCCACCTATATCATGAAATGCTTCTCAGTCTAGCTACTTAACTAGTTCAGCTCCATCTAAAAATGCTTTTAAGGATATTCGAAGGTTTTTTAATCCAGTTCATAGCATTTAAGCGAAAAGTTATTGGCTAAAATATGAACATTTCAAGTGGGTTTTTTTAAACAAAGATAATTGAAGCTTTTGGCGGTCAAAACTTTATGGGGTGGGGTTATGACCCTTCCTGCATATGTCACTAATACAGTCGGAACTTACATCCGTGTGCATTACTAGAGCTTGTAATTCGGTAGCTAGAAACACTGTTAGACTCATTGGATTGAATTTTAATACAGTGTGCTTGTGTACATATAAATTTATTATGGTTCGGAGGTTCCATTAAAGCATCGGTCTTTTCATAGATGGTCCATTACGATATTGGGCTGGAAACCTGGCTAGTAGACCAATAAATCAAAATATACACCAATATTAATATAACAATGTAAGAATGACTCTTCTTAATGCACAAGGTTTCTTCCAAAATCACAGGGTAGGTCTTTTTATGAGAAAATGTAGGGGTTTCATGACGTAGACACACACACACAAAAAATTATGTAAGCTAAAAGACCTGAAAGTTCTTCGAAGGCAGTGATTCCCGAACTTCATTTCATAAAGGTTTGTTTTTATTTATTTAAAGGATTCGACACACCTTTTCACTCCGACACTTTTTCATTTCTAATATCGTTTCTTTGGGTAGGACTTGCATGTTCATTAGTAAAGAACAGTGGATAAAAAACGAAAATTGCTATTTAGTGTCGAATTTTTAACGATTGTTTAATTACGTGTGCCTAATGAGACGAATAAGTTTACTTAAGTTTGCATAATTTGGCAATAGGTTATTGTGTATAGCTGTAGAAGGGAATGTGGAGTTCAAGTTCTAAGTGGCTTCCATATTTGGCTTTAATTTTTGCATACACAAAATCCAGCTATTCACAAATACTTGTTGTCAAATAGAGTTACTCTTGCTTTATCAGCAACTGGTTTGAATTCGTTTTTTTTAACTGAGATTTTGAATAAGACATTTGGAAGGCAATTTTCAATGTAGTGTTTTATCTAGAATTTATGAGGCATTAATGATCAGTTGATGTTAAACAGGTTGATTTCCAAATAGATTAATCCCTTTTCGCTCCTTTGGTATTACTTTATAGGCTATTGGGAAATATTTGTTAAAAAAAAATCACTCGGGCGTCGTAGGCACTTTCAAATATTACCTAATCCAATAGGTCTTCCAGTACCTCTGACCAATAATAAGATAATGTGATAAAAAAATATTCCCTAAAAATTATCGTTTATTTTCCATTGGACAATGGGACTGATTTGTGTGAAAGTATCTTACTTTCGGTGCTTCCTCGAAATACTTTGCTAAACTTTACAGAGTCCAGTTTGGGTACCTCTGCTCCAAGGAGATTGATTAAAGAGACATGAACTGTGATATTCAATGTCTTACGACAAGTTAGAAGATGGAATTGACAAAACATAATGCTTGTAGATAATTAGATCCTTAGAAAGCATCATATATATATAGGCCACAATAAAAGCATTTTAAATAGATCATTACATACATTTGTGAATAGGCCAGTGTGGAAACAAAATGGGACGATACATTTGTTGTATCTTAGCTTACTGGATGTATTTTTTAGCATCCTCTATTTACGAGCTATCCAAAATATAATATACTACATAAAAAGCTTTAAATAAATCTAAATGCCAAATCCCTAAGCTTTCTTGGGATTTGAGGACCCCCCCCCCCTTTTTTTCCTCACAGGGGTTTCTTTAGGGTTAATATATTGGAAAAAAAGCCCTGATCATTTCATTCACTAAGTACTGAGCCAATATATTCTACTTCCAATATGGCCTACAAAACGTTTAATATACATATATATTTCTGGTTGACACAAAGGTATGCATCATAATTTGTATAATGTTCACATATATATGTGTTATGGGCAATCCTTCACCCGTAGCTATGAGAGAATTCCTCAGTAAGCCCTTCTACATGACAGCGAGCAGTATATTTCGTAACTTGAACATCATACGGCGAGCGAGATCTTTGTATTGAAGAATAGGCCAGTGTTACAAACTGTTGAAGACATGGTGTAATGAGTTTTGCAGAACTCTTTGATTCGGTGACATGCCTCCAACATGAACTCTTCAGGTACAGTCAGCACAATGCGAAAGTAGTTTGGATAATCAAAACACTGAAAAATAAAATCATTCAATCACATGATGATGGTCACATGATAAAGTAGACTTTCACCTTGTATCGACTTTTTGCGATATAAGAATCGATTGAGAAGATCTGAATAGTTCTCTTATAGGTGTGATGTTATTTTACTGTATTTAAATTCGATATAACATACCTTCAGCAGGGGTCCTTTCAAAGTCGATATAACGTGAGTCTACTGTAGATTATATACGATCATACCAAGTAATGATCTGGAAGTTTTTTATTCCATGTAATAATCAACATTAACTTACTTGGCCAGGCAGGCAGAACACTGACTGTTCTGCCATAAGAGACTCCACAAAATCCATATCATGCTTGAACATTGGAAAGTTTGGCTTGCTAATTCCAACCTTTTGGAGGGGAAAAAAAGGGTTAAGCTAATGTGCTTTGAAATAGCATAAATGCAACCAATCCATTTATTCATCTATTTACAATAGAAGTCCAATTATCCAATTATCGATCCTTTGTTTAGAATAGGTATTCTGAACGGGAGGAGGGGGTGTTGCGGACTCAAGCCGTAACGTGACTAACCAAAAAAAACTTTGATGTGGTGAAAAGGGTGCATGAGCAGTTGTCGAGAATCACAAATCTAAGAAATCTCTGAGAAAGAACGGGACTCTGGTGATCACCTATTGGCCCTTCATAAGCAACAGTACACCAGGTTATCTAGACCTGAGTTCCAATTGCTCCAGATAACAAAATTTTCTGTGTTTATTAACTGTTTTACACGTCTTAGAAAAATTTGAAATCTAAAATACATTTCTCTGCACGATCTGCTCAGTGCAAAAAACACCTCCGTTCCTAGCTTAAGGAAAGGTTTTATACACTGAAATCTATAATTAGGTATATTTTATAATGTTTAATTAGAAGACCTACTAAACGTTTGTGAAGATGTGTGGACTGGCCAGGTTGGTTGCCTAGCATTCCAGCTTAGTTGATTTTTTATGGCGATAAAGATCCTACAAATGATATGGAGACCCTGGTGTTCTACTTATCCCCCCAAGTTAGTATAGGTTGAATGAAAATTTTCTGTCAATGAAACAATTTTTGTACTTTAATCATGGACGAAGGTGGATTGAGTGGGGACTAGGCAACTCACTAACCCATGTGACCAGCGTGTGAATATGTTTAATATCGATACCCTTTCCTGATGGATGTTAAGTTGCTCAATTTTTTTATGACATAAGTACAGCAAACGCCATGCTGCAACAGTAAACCAATTTAGTATCCGATGTATTGGTCAAAAATCAGTGTTGAATTTAAGATTCGGTTTTTGAAGCATGAACTTTGTTAATGTCTTAACATTCCATCGAAGTGACCTTTTATCCTGTATAAACTGTACTTGTTGTGGAGGAGGGAGGAGAAAAAGACCCTCCCTGGATCTGCTGGTGTTGGCGATACAAGAATATGCATAATAACTGTAATGGTACAACTGTTTCAGATACTACAGGCAGCGCCGCATTAAAGCACAAGCTAACGTGATAGCAACATCCCACTGATGCGAGCCAAAGAAGTTGAAGACCAAGGGAAATTTTTTTAAACGGTAACATAATATATACAGGGGAGCGACAAAAATAGTTATGAGGCTCCAGGTACCATAATTCGGTTCTGACTGTGATATCGATATAAGAGTAGTCCATCGAGTTCTGAATATATATAAAATACAAAGCTGCTGTGAAGTTCCATGGACTCCAGACGAGACTAAAAATTTGTGCATTTTGTTGAAATGCGATCTCTTAAGTTAACCTAAACTGGTCCTGGTGAAATAGAATAATATTATACCAAGAGAAGAAAACCATCTATTATAAAGAATTGGAAATATAAAGCAAACCAGTAAGAAGAGAAAAAAAGTGAAAACTAACACTGCAACAGTGAAAATGAAGGCATTTACGGAAATGGCTGGCTTTGCCATAACGCCTTAGATGGGAAATAGGGGAAGCGCTGATGCTATATTGTTGATATCGAATAGGGAAATAGCAAAAGTGGGACAATAGGAAAAATTTTATGTATGTGTGGTACTATATAATAATATTGGAATACAGTCTTCCTGGTGATTATGCAATACAACATGTTATCCAAAGTCTTCAAGTGTGGGGGGAAAAACAGTGACTGTTACCCAGGGCCGTAGCCAGGTTGGGGTAGCGGGAGATGACCCTTCCCCCCACCCCCCACTGGAAATGTAGTTATCCTTCACCTAGAAAATATTCTTTCTCAAAATGCATTATTGTACAATTTTGTTTTAAATGTTTTGCTTTGCATAAAATTACACAGGACAATGGAAATTGTTCTTTGATGTTAAAAATGCATTCAAAATAGATTTCTACAGCAAATCGTATGTACATCATATTTCTTTTATAAAGATTTAGGTCTTCGTCTGCTCTGTAATAAGAATAAGGGAATTAATATAAATTTTAGTATACCCCCTATGTTTTCAATGAAAAATTTGTTAAATTTATTTATTAATGCAAAATATATTATGCTTAGATGTCTAGTATTATTAATTATCAACAACGTACAAAGATTCAATGGAGGGCTTACCATAACTAGTAAAATTTGACACTGGTCGGAATATACGAAATACAAATGAAGAAGGTAAAAGATATTTACCGTCTGCAAAAATATTCGCAACGTTTCGAGAACTACTGTTCCCTTCATCAAGCGAAAGTGTCAAGGAAGTGTAGGTGTTCGGTATTTATACCCCAACTTTGGTTTTCCCCAAAGCTATCCCGCACTCGGGTTTTTCCCCCTGCCTGAATCTGGATTTTCTAAGAACTGTCCCGCACTTGGTAATCCCTCCCCCCACCTCCGTCTGAAACTGGTTTTCCCCATCTCCTAGCAAAAATGCGGTAAGGTTCAGGCATCGATTTTGGACCGGTAAATATCTTTATCCGTCTTCATTTGTATTTCGTATATTCCGACCAGTGTCAAATTTTACTAGTTATTATTAATTATATTAATAAAATATGCATCAGGACCAGTAGATAAAAGGGCGGCTATGGGGTACCTTACAATTCGGGGCGGCAATTAGCCTTTAAAAACAATGACAGGGCATAAGTTATTAATAACAGTCACGCCGGATATTGAAATATCTAGCTTCGCGCCAGTAATCAGAATATTAAGAATTTTGGTCCGCCCCTGTAGATTTCCAAGTTCTCCACTGTCAAAAGTGTCTAGCTACAGTCTTGCTGTTACCAACAGCATGCAAAATGAAAGTGCGGACCGTCGTTTTCACATGATGTTTCGTCTCGAGAAATTGTGACGTGAAATGAACACCCCATAATTGTTTGAAAATCATTTTTAAGAAGGTTTAATAAATGCGATTTTTTTGTCAGAATTTTTATTAAAATGAAATTAGGAAGATACGTTATTGCATTTTAAAAACGAAGGACCAGAAACTCTTAATTAAATAAGAGAAGGACATTAAAGACTTCGTATAAACTCGCATCGAAAGTAATGTAAGTGAATCTTATCTGCCAGGAAACGGATTAAGCAGGTGGTTCTCGAACACGGATTCTCACCCGAGGTGAAGGGGGTGTTGAGTCCTCAAATTAATGAACTCGAGCTATAAGGGCTCAAGGCAAAAACAAAACAAAACTGGGAACTACCTCTGTAAAGAGATATTATAATGAGATATACCCTTTATTTAATTTCGGAAAGTATCATAATTATATTAGCACAGGTAGCCAGTTAAAACATGCATTGCGAATTAGTTTTCAATTAATTAATTTTATTAATACTAATTTTAATTCATTAGATTATTAAAAGAATTTTATAAGCGTACCATCATGTACATTGCTCCTGACGGCATCGTCGGCAATAATCCTGGCACATCCTTGAGTATAGAATAACTCAGTTCTGCATTCCGCTAGAAATTAGAAAAGATTTGCATATAAAAATTTATTTTATAATATACGCAATAAGACTCCGTATATAACGAGGAACTTGGAACGAAAATGCTTTCTGTATTTGGTCCTTCTTAAACCCGCTTTAGAATTTAAAATTTCAAACTTTGGAAATGTAGCCTGTATAAGTAAACTATGGGCATATAATATGCATACAATAATATTCGGTTTCGCTAAAAATTTTATGAACAACGTATTATATGATTCAGTAGCGGAGTTAGGAAATTGCCGCTTCTAGACAGTGGCGGATTTACCAATAGGCTAAAGGAAGATTTTGACGACAATTTTGCCACTCAGAAAGTTGCAAAGATGGGGCTGAATTTTTTATTGTCAATTGAATTGTTGTGGTCAGAAGTGTAAATAGGTATTGGCAGAGGAAGAGCTGCCATTGGCGCCGACTTAAGAGAGGCTCTAAAGACGCCAAATTCACAAATACTTGGGAAAAGAATTATTTGAAATTACCGCCATGGGCGGCAAAATCTTAAATCCGCCCCTGGCTATGTAGCCGCCTATGCTGATGGGGTTTTATTGTATATGCATACCTTCCAAAAGGTTAAACGCCCTGCAGTAGGTCCAATAAATTCAAAAAGCCCGTTCCGATTGATTTTAAATTCTGCAAGAAAATAGTCAATCGAGTTATTTATTCATAAGTATAATAAAAAAAAAATCAAGGAAAATACAGTATATTTTTTATTCTTTTTTATGCGAGTGATTATTTAGTCTATTAGGTATATGGTGTGTAACCAAGCCCTAATATGAAATATGACTTCCCTTGACTTTGACATGAGCTTCGTATAGACTTTCCATCCTTTTAAAGGGGTGATTCAATACATCAGAAAACAACAACCTGTATAGGAGGATGATTTTCAACTCTTGAACTTGTCACACATCAGCAGAACTGTACGCTGTGTATTAAACTCGAAGTGAAATATTCAGTATGTAAGATTTAAATCTCAATTATCTTTAAAGAAGTAACATAAGCCTTAATTAAGCAGAATTTGGGAAGAAACATGTCCCATTGGGATCTACATAACGTGATTTCCGACGCGCGCTTTCTGAAAAATGTTCAATTTGGAAGGACCGGATGGTTTTGCACAACACGGGCATGATTTTCGTAATGAGTCTCATTTTTTTTAAACGTCAGTTTAATGGTGGGTTTGTAACTGTGGACGACGCATTTTCAACAGAAGGAACAAATCCCACCGTATTTGTTGATTCCGAAATGCATGAAGGGAAGCATGAAGATACGTTGCGAGGTAATTTGTTGCCAAATGCGCCACTCATTATAGGAAAAAAGTGGATTTTCTCACAAGAAAACGCCAGTATTCACAGTTCTTTATCAACGAATCGTGATTTAGGGCAAACGCCATTAATATCTTCAAATGGCCTTCATACAGTCCGGATCTCAATCCGATGAACAATTTAGCGAGTATTTTAGTCAGATGTATTTACAAAGACTCAAGAATTCTAAACAAAGAAAAATAAATAAAAAAAAAAACATTTTTGAAACTATTGAGAAATCTTGGGTGGGAACGTTGAAATCTTATTTTTAATTCTACTTAATTATTCAATGGCAGGTAGGGAAGCGTTCAAGTATTACATAAGCAATATTTTGGCCATTTTATACCCCTCTCCCTCCTAAGCAAAAATTAACATGGGCTAACAGGAAAATAAGCACAACAGCAAGCCCTCTTCCTCAAAGGAACTTAACGCAACACTCGAACACTTCCTAGACTGGTAAATGACATTGAGAAAAACGGCGCAGATATTGGACAATGACCGTAAATTCACCAGAAATCTATTCAATCTTGTGTTGATTTCCACGCTACAATCTGCCAAAAGTTAAGATGGGTGAATATTATACTTCCTTTTCAATTCCTTCTATTAGCTCACACTCTCCCTATATATATTATATCTTGTTCAAATTTTCAATCGTTAATAAAATACTTTCTATCCATCCAATCAAGTTCAAATAAATTTTTTTAAACTTGTAGTGGATGACACTTGATGTTAATACAGTTTTTTCAAATATTAATTCATTAATTAAATTTAAATGATTTTTTTTTTGCTTTCCTTTGGTGTATTTGGCGATTAATGCTTGCCGCCAATTACAGCCAAATGTCGCCAAAATTGCTTTTCGCAATTTTTCCCTTTCTTCCCTTTTATTTGAGCAGCGCATTGAAGGAATTGACTTTAAAAAAAAATTTTTTTATTATACTTCCTTTTTTACTTCTCAGATGATGTGGGTTTATGTTATTTTTTATGATTAAAGTTTGTAACTATTTTCCAGATTACAACTGTTATAAATATATCGTGTTTTTTCATCTTTCTTATATGACCCTACTCTTTTTTCCATGGCCTCATGTAAAATTTCCTTATCTTTTGGGTCTGGGTCCTCTTTCTTTGATTTTGCTGCTCGTCGTGGTCTATACTGGGATCTGATTGTGCTGGAAAGTTGTGTACATTGACATAGTACAGCATAAGCTTAGAATTTTCCAAATTATTTGGAAGGGGGCCGAGCACATATCACGTACATTTATATATTACAATATATATATAAAAATAGCAATTTATTTCAAATTTTTGGGGCCTCGAACCCCATGGGCCCATGTAACTCTACGCCCATGCAGTACAGTATATATATATGTTGATTTAATTAAGTACTATTTTAAACATAGGCATACGTAAGAAGGTTAATGGGACGTCCTCTCTCTATTTCTTTTACAATTTTACGTTATTTTCGTGTGTCTATTACAATTTTCTGCATTTCTGTGCTTCTCTATTACAATTTTTTTCATTTCTGTGTTTCTCTATTACAATTTTATGCATTTGTGTGACTCTATTATACTCTTATGTATATGTGGATTTGTAGTCCTGTGTAACCTCCCTCATTATAAACTTTCTTCATATTGTGTCTGCAATTCTGTTCCAAAACCAAAACTCATCAGTGCTCTTTTCGATCAATGAGACGAGTATGTGCACAACAATTGAGGCTTTGGAAATAACAATGACGTAAATACTTTTTTGCTTAAAATTGAAATACAAAAAGTTTGCATCCAACGAATCGCCAGTTTCGTTTCGGCCAACAGTAACTTGGTGCCATCCTGTAGCCAATTGATTGCACTATGGATATATATGAGTGTTGCAGGCAACAAGGCAATCCAAGAGGGTGGATTTAACTCAAAAATTTCATTTCTGTGACTTATACCACTGTTGTTTCTAACGCCTCAGTTAAAAAATAATAAATAAATAATACAATAATGTTGTGATTTATTTATTCTGCATGGATGTAGTCAAAGTTATATTACACCAGCAGGGGCGGACTGTATCCTCTCAAAGGGCCCATACCTTGGATGCGCCTCGGAGGGCGTGAGTCCTATAGCCCACGAGGTCGCAAGTCTTATCACCCATGAGTTTGGCGCAGTATAGTCTAGATACTCTTGCGCCATAAAAATCCAATCAAACCTATCGCCCAAGAAAGCGCCCCGGCCCGGGGGGGCGGGTTCAGTGGCGGCCCAGTCCACCCCTGTACACCACGGGTATACAGTAGATGTTCGTTTGGATGTTTTATGGCGCAAGAGCATCTGGGCTGTACTGCGTCAATATACAGTAGAGATGTGAAAAATTGGTTACTATCCGAATTAGTGGGACGATTTTGCCTGACCCTTAGAGGTGGTCGCAATCGTACATTCATTCTGTCAAGGAACGGTTTTGCCCATCTTTAGTATACAGTGTTACCTGTCAATAAGGGACACCTACCAGACCAGACATTTTGTCCCTTAAACAGAGGTGTCCCTGCTTCGAAAGTACATGTGCTGATAAATAGACCCGAGGGGACCAGAGGAATTGGTCCTTAAGTAGAGGTGTCCCTTATGAGAAGTAACACTGTATATAGTGTTTAAGGAATCCGAAAGTTCTTTGTCTAACGGAGTACGGATCCATAGAACGCCAGACTACAGATCTATAGAAAATATCGGCGAACACTGGGAACCTGCAGGAATTACACCTATACTCGTGGCAAAGCTAACGTGATATACTGATAAGGCACAGAGCAGTACGATTTCGCCAGTGCAATATAGTTCGCCCTTTCTTACGTTAGCAGAGTCAATAGAAGTTACATTTCCTATATAAAACATTAAAATAATGCTCAGATACATAAAACTTAACTGCACATATGTACCTATATTTTATGTATTTGAGCATTATTTTAATGTTTTATATGCAAAATGTTTCTTCTATTAATTCTTTTAACGTAATAGAGGGAGAACTAATCGCACTGGTGCAATCATACTGCTCTGCGCCTTGTCAGTGCACCAGGTTAGCTTTGCTGCGAGTATAGGTGTGATTCCTGCAGGTTCCCAGTGTTCGCCGGTATTTTCTATAGATCTGTAGTCTGGCGTTCTATGGATTCTGGTATTCATTAAATTTAGGAAAAACATTCATTATAGCGAGCGCTGACGTCATTCAAGTAACTGACCAGTCAGAGGACTTCGTTTGCTTGGCGAGAAATTTGGCGCCTGGAATTTTGGCAACCGCGTTTTTCTGCATTCCAAATTAGGCGATAAATAGCCTAATAATGTTGAGGGCTATCTCATTTTTCGCCAATTTGCGAATGAATACTTGTTGCACGGGCGTGAATAGGTCGTCGTAGCCTTAACAGTGCACCAGGTTAGCTTTGCCGCGAGTTTAGATTTGTCTTACAATCAAACGCGTTGCCACTACGTACCAACGTGTATAGAAATTTTAAAGTTGGGGGTTACAGGTCCATAATTTTGTGTATATGCAGTAAAACCACTGAATAGCGGATACCTTAGGAATTGAGAAGCTGTCCGCTATTCGGATGTACTGGGACTTAGCAAATAATGGGATTTGGAAAGAAGTCCGCTAAATGAGGTTTCCACTATTCAGGACTGTCCATTATAGAGGTTTTACTATACATATGGGATTGAATAGCATATACAGTGTGTAATATAGTTATACTTAATGGAGGTTATAACTCGTCGATCGTCCTCCTTCTACATACGCCTATGCTACTTCGAGGCTAGGCTAAAGGAATAAAGACTCGATAAAAAAAAGCCATATACACTGTGTTCGAGAAGTCAAGGATAATATACAAAATTAGACATGATTCTCAAGTTACAGAAAGAGATGTAAATTTGGTTCAGAGGTAGATCTATGAGATTGTAAGAAAGTATTAGATTATAAGAAGTAATTAGATTATTAGTATTAGATTATTAGTATTAGATTATTAGTATTAGATTATTAGTATTAGATTATTAGTATTAGATTATTATTAATGTTAGATTATAAGAAAGTATTAGATTATTGGTATTAGATTATAAGAAAGTATTAGATTGTGTTAGATTAAGAAAGTATTGGTGTGTTGATTATAAGAAAGTATTAGATTATAAGAAAGTATTGGTGTGAAAGTATTAGATTATGAAAGTATTAGATTATAAGAAAGTATTAGATTATAAAGAAAGTATTAGATTATAAGAAAGTATTAGATTATAAGAAAGTATTAGATTATAAGAAAGTATTAGATTATAAGAAAGTATTAGATTATAAGAAAGTATTAGATTATAAGAAAGTATTAGATTATTAGTATTAGATTATAAGAAAGTTATTGGTCCCGCAAACGATGCAGAGAACCACTGTGAAACTGTAGGGCAAGTAGAGTTGATCATACGCCATATCAGTGTTTCTGAAACGTTTTTGTGTTTTGCACTTCTATATGTACAATTTATTCGTTGATATGGCTAAAACTTGGTGACAATAAACAGTTTTCTAACTCTGACAATTATTTCATTCTTTGACAACGCCGTGAATTATGTTCGCGGTTATGGATTATATTTTAATGTTGAATATGAGTATATTAGTTTTAAATATAAGGTCTGAGAACCTACCTGTACTAAGTCAACAGTTTCTTCAAAAAACATGTCTGGCGTTTTGCATAAGATGTCTGGAAGAGCTCCCTGGACGATTGTATTGCTTCCAATAATTCTCTGGCTCAAAGCTTGAAGGCCGGCACGAATCTTTGAAATTATAACAAATAACAATTAATAAATTAATTAATCCAATTATATATCGATAACTGCATCTAGATGTAATTGTAATCGCACGAATATTTATTTACCTTTTCACCAAAAATATTCTGGCGGTCGTGAATTAAAATCCAGCCAAGTCGCCAACCGGGCACAAGAAACCTTTGAGAAATAATAAACATTATCCTCGTCAATTACAAATTGCTTAAAATTATTATTGATTATTCATTAAATATTTTCAGCGTACCTTTTCGTTAAGCCGCTGCAAGAAAGGATTGGCACATAATCTGATAACGCAGCCGCCGGATAAAATGTTTCTCCTCTGAACACCTGTAACAGATTAATGTATTTTATCCGGTATTAAATATCGACGTCACTTACTATTAACTCGATCGGCAGTACTTAGCATCAGCAATACCTCACTACGTCATTTAGTAATGACTATTACCGTCATTTATAGTATCAGCAATAGATGCCACTTGATGTTAATCATATACGTAATGTATTATATACAACGCTGTACAGTGGCGCAGAAAAAGGGGGTTCACACTGGGCTCAAGGCCCCCCACCCCCTTCATTGCATATCAAAGCATATTTTTCCCTTTACCTTTGGATCATGTGATCTTACTTAAAGCTTCGTGAGCACCCCCCACACATAAATTTGAACTGTTACGCCCCTGTCGCAGCATTATCTTTCTACTTCATATACTAATTCTATTTAAATATCTGTAAATGTTAGTGTTAACTTACGAATTCTTCGTATATTTCATCAGCTATTATTGGAACACAGTTTCGATGTGCCACCTCCAGTATGGCTTTTAAATGTCTCTTGCTGAAGACGGATCCGCAAGGATTGGATGGATTGTTGATGACAATAGCAGCAGTCTGGCTATCAATTTGTGATTCCAAATGTTCCAAGTCGATTTGCCAGCCAGTGTCGGGCTAGAAAAACGAAACAAAATTTAACATCTTGTATCTACTCGCCATTCAGTACTCGCAATTACACGTGTCCTTTATAACTAATATAAATAATTAATGAACTGCGTTGTTCGTGGCGAAATGTTGCAGTTAAGAGTTCCAATCTGTGTAAAA
The DNA here is from genome assembly GCA_006491805.2 of Dysdera silvatica. NCBI lineage: Eukaryota > Metazoa > Arthropoda > Arachnida > Araneae > Dysderidae > Dysdera > Dysdera silvatica. The sequence goes on along the minus strand of QLNU02015003.1, from coordinate 134,820,030 downwards.
TAAATACCATGAGGTTGTAAGTTTTCGTTTCAATTCCAAATGATTCAGCCAATGTCTTGTAGATGGAAAAGCCAGGTCTGGGAATGAGGATGTTCTGGCCCGGATTTGCCAAGACGGTGATACACATATCCAAAGCATGTGAGCATCCACTGGTAATTATAACGTCCTGTGAAGTAAGAGGACAATTAATAATTATAATTAAAAAATACTTGTGTGGTTGATTACCGATCATCTCAACCTTTCTCTCTCTGTCTCTCTTTTTCTCCCTACTTCTGTTATATATATATACAGTAGCAGATTTCTAAGCAGGCCCACAAGACACCTGCCTAAGGCGGCACTTCTTAGGGTGCAGCCGTTGAGAACCCAAAATAAGTTATTGGTTATTATATAAAAGTACCAATTAAAATATGAATTTGATGTGAAAAATCACCTTCATCTATAAAAATTAAAAGTGCAATAGGTGGATTACTTTTTTCAAAAACACAGTAAAATTCGCTCACTGACGATTTCGACGAAGTAGGGGGGGGTCGTTAATAAGAAAGAACGTTAGCTGGAATGATGTGTAATCCTATGAGGCACTTGCCGGTACGGCAAGCTGTCGTCGTTAATTTGTACGACGTTCTCGAGAGAACTAACGTCCTTTCTTTGTAAAGGAGGAAGGAGCGGCTTCACACATTGCGCCTAGGGCCTGCAAAATCCTAAATCTGCCACTATTTATATTATTTATAATATATTGGAAGGTAAATACACATAAAAAGGTAAACATACATAAAGTGACATTGTGGTGTAGAAAAACGGAGCCTTCTTATCACAAATACTATAAAATCTCCATAACGAACCTTTCCAAACAGCAGAGGTCTTCATATAACATACAGGTTTTCAAGGTTCCGAGGTATATTACATAGTGCGTTTTACGTATATTGTAATATATAAATATATACAGTATGTGCTTGGACCCCAATAACATTGAAATACCATATTATTAGTATAATATATATTTTTAATGTATTGGTATTCTTTAACATGAAGCTGTAAATGTTAATAATTAATACACATTAAAAGCTTTTATAAAATGAAATATCAAGATGTTCCCCCATTTTGTAGAATGCTCAATTAACGCATTTCCTTTTGATAGAACAGATTCTGTTGAGATAAAAGTTAGTATCGTATAGATCAGTTGACCTTGCTCATATATCTGATCAACTTGATCTGTATCAAAATAATTGTATATATTAAATTTCTGTTTAAGCCCCTCCTTCAAAATTTGGCGCCGGAGGTTCTTGAAGAGTACACAAGTAGATAACCTTATCGTAATACAAATTATAGTACAATTACAATGGTATTCAATGTTACTTTAACAAACTTGGGTGCCATTTGAGATCAAAGTTTAGGAAAAATCGAGTTATGAGATTTCAGATGTGTGCATACGTATATAGGGATTTGCTAATCCTAAAAGTGAATTAAAACCATAAATTATGGGTAACAAATAAGAAATATACCAATTAATCAATCAATTTATTATGACAGGACATTAGGAAGAAGAAAACATAAAATAATTAATCATTATAGTTATTATTACTCATTAAAGTCATTATTAGTCACTAAAGTCACTAAAATAATTATAAGTCATTAAAATAATTATAAGTCATTAAAATAATTGTAAGTCATTAAAATAATTATTAATAATTAAAGTTATTAAAATGATTATTAGTCATTAAAGTCGTTAAAAGAATTATTAGTCATTAAAGTCATCAAAATAATTATTAGTCGTTAAAATAATTATTAGTCATTAAAATAATTATTAGTCATTAAAATAATTATTAGTAATGAAAGTCATTTGAAGTCATTATTAGTCATTAAAATAATTATTAGTAATGAAAGTCATTTGAAGTCATTATTAGTCATTAAAATAATTATTAGTAATGAAAGTCATTTGAAGTCATTATTAGTCATTAAAATCATTTAAAGTCATTATTAGTCATTAAAATAATTATTAGTGTTTAATAATCGTACGGTTGAAAAAATTTAGTAGAGATTAAACATTACTGAAAAATTATCTACAAAAACGCATGTAAAACTAAATAGGCAATTGTTTAAAGTAATCTGTCATTAATTTGGACATTTTTAGTTTGATGCACTGTTATTATCTTTAAGGGTTGATTGAAATTCGCATGGCTGTCCTGAAGAAAATTATTGAAAGTATGCGGTGCTGTCTTAATTAAAGAGTATTGAAATTGCGGGGTTACTGGACTTGGTGATGTCACAGCACCGCGCTGACTGCCATTTAACTGCTCACCTATCCAAGCCCAACGTGGCAGTTGCCACTTTCATCAGTTTTTCATTCCTCCCTTGGTCGTACGCAGGATATTATTTTGAGGCTTGGGGGTTAAATGACTAGAAAAAAAAAAGGCTGAACTTTGTTGAAAGTCGCCCAAAAGACAACAAATACAAAACCTTTCTTGAGATCCTTAGAGTATGTGGCGCATACTCTGTATTTTTTAAAATTTCTTGAGAGTACGCGGCGCACACAGCGCGTACCCTTTGGAGACAATTCTGGACATCAGGAAATAATAGGACCTAATTGTAAAACACGAGGTTTTGCTCAGCTCGGTTTTCCACGAAGTGCCAAAAGAGACTTTGAGCAGTGACACGAGCACTTCTTAGCCATCAACGGTTAGCAAGATTATTTGCAGTGGCGGATCCAGAAATTTTTCAAGGGGTCATTTGTTTCCGATTCCTATTTTTAGCCAAGTGATTATATACAACATGCGAAAACGGTATTGATTCTTGGAGCGCATTCTAGCGTGCTCATTCCACGATTGATGGAGCAGGAATGTGTGTCTTAAAAATAATGAAGTTAAAAGTTCAACAGAGTATTGTAAACGCCCACACGATATGATTGGTCAGTTCGTTTGTGACGTGGGAGGTTTTAGTCCTTGATTGGGCCGAAAGAACTGGTCGAACATCCATCAGGGCCAGGCACCTAAACACATAAAGATGTCAAGTTTCTGTAGCTTGTGTGAGAAAAGCGGAAACATTCGCCATGGGGCACCTGCATTTCTCAGGATTTTAATTATCCAGATGCCTCAACTAGTCGTTAAATTTTTTAAGAAATATTAGGGGGGGTGGGCATCTGACCGTTAGAACGGGAATCGCCTCAAGTGAAAATTCATCATGCAGTAAATTATTTGTTCGACCCCCCCACCACCGGCTTCCCTAAGTTTAACATTTCGAATGGTAACACCTATTTTGTGGTATATATTTTCTAAAGTGCGTAAAAAGCGCTATTGGTGGATTGGAAAAACATTGAAATCGCTGCATGCGTTTGTAAGCAAGAACTAAAATAAAATCATAATTTTTACCTATTCAAAGATTCTAGTGAAAGTACTTTCATCTTTCATTCCAAGAGTAAGTGACAGTGTGTTCCCTAGCAAATTTGAATAGGTGAAAATAATAATGTTATTTTTCCTCTTTCTCACGAAAGCACTAGTCAATTTCAATTTTTCTTCAGTACAACAATAACGCTTTTAACGCTATTTAAAACAATATATCCAAGGTAGGAGTTGCCATTTAAAAGTTTAAACGTGGAATGGACGGGAGGTGAGGTGAGGTGGGGAGGTCCAGGAAAATAATTACTCCATGATGATTTTCACTTCCCTAATCTGTAATGTTGATGTAAGATTGAATAAAAGAAAATATTCATAAACTTACAGGTATCAAAAAATCCTAAATTAAATCTCAAAAGGGGGTTTGTAAACACCTAACCCCCCCCATGGTTACTCCACTGCCGTCATTTAAGGTTTTTAGAAAATAATGAAAGATGAAAGCCATAAATCTGTTGCAATTTTCTCTGATGCTGGTGTGAAGTGCGAGGACGAAATACATGATCCTAACGCAAGCACGTGTTCTTGTGATCTTTAACAAACCCTTCTCCCAGGAGGAAAATTGTATTTCGCACTAAATACACTACGCCGAAAGATATATATAAACACACTCCTTAGAATTAAAAGAAAAAATTAATATTTTAAATTTTGAACAACGTTACCTATTACAATTTTTTTTTTTAAATTGGGGGAACATGGAACCCTAATACTAACATTGACGGGGGGACGAGTCCTCCTGTCCCTCCGCTAATGGCGCCCGTGATACCAATACTTACTCATTACTCCTGATGAAGGACTGCTGCTGATGCGTCCGAAAGCTTGAGTGATCTTTTTCATTGCTATTTTACCAGTGTTTAACCTTTTTATGTAAGACTTACTCATTAGCGAGGTTGTAAACATTTTTTGCCTCCCCGAAATAATTTCTGGTTAAGGCCTTGTTGTTAACAACTCTTTACAGGGATAACAGACATCAACAAAGAATTGTTTAATTTAAATGTGCTTCTGCTTGATGACGTTCATTGTACCATAAAATTAATATTCAAGTTTTATGTTCAACTTAACTTTCACATGCAATGTTTCTTGCTAAATTTCGTATTTATTACGCTGATGGCGATAGCGTTGACAATCCCCTTAATTTATGTCGTTGATACAAAAATACTGGACCAAAAAGACCCTTGAGCTTGCGAAATTAAAATAGAGAAAGTATAGTTGTATGTAACGTTATTAAAAACATTCCGTTTGAAAGTTGAAATAATAACACGTCAATGAAAACGCTGCCATGCAGAAAAGAGAGCTATATAATACAATCTAACAAAAGGTATAATTACATCAAATAAATGACAAAGTGCATTTTTTTTATTTCGCACTAAATACACTACGCCGAAAAATATAACCGCATTCTTTAGATTAAAAAACAAAATTAAATCTTGAACGGCGTTACCCGTTATAAAATTTTTGTTTGAAATTGGGGGGACATGGAACCCTAATCCCAACATTGAGGACGGGTCCCCCCCCCCGCTAATGGCGCTCGTGATTTAAACGAAAAGGCGAAGAACGTTGCAGCAGCTGAATAAATGGTAAATTTCAGCTGAATGATGGTATATCAAAACAATTCTCAACTGTTATGTGGAAACTATCAAGTTCTTTCAAGAAGATTATAACATTCTACGACTAATTCGGTTTAATTTGGAGATCACTTTCTCTCCCATCAACAAAATTGGTATTTCAAAACTCAAAGGCTCCAGTTCGGATCACAATTCATGGAGTATTTATAGATCCCATGCTCGTGTCCTAAATCGCACATTAGCCAAACACGACGTGCACTCCGCTAAGGAACACCAGGAGTACGTTAGCAAAGCAGGGATTGTCTAAATCATCCATAGCGCTTTGCTTATTTTGCTTTCTTCAATCCCCTTACTAGCATTAACAAAACTTTGTCTATCCCTCATCTTTCATTCTCTTTCTTTCCTTTTCCTTACTCTCTCTCAAAAAAAAAAAAAAAAACTTTGCTAACCCTCTTTACTAACAACCTAAGATAAGATACCTGATCAGGACTCAAAGAGTCAAATGATCATAATATCTGGCACATAATACCCAAATGAAATTAAAAGTGCTATGGCAGAGGTTAAGCGTTAACCAAACGCGGTACTCTGAGAGACAGAGGTATTATGACTTAAAGTAATCCATAGCGTTTTATTGTTAGTTTTTATGCCACAAATTCAATTTTGATCAAGCTAAATTAATCTTCAAATCTCCTTCTTTGGTGGGCGCAATATATCCCAGATGCTCTTGCGCCATAAAAAAGCCAAACAATCAATCAATCAATCCTTCTTTGGTAGATTTAAATTCCTCTGAAACCTTTCTCACTCATCTGAGCATGGGGCAGTTGGCCAATGATATGGCTACTACGGCTAATGTCCACCCGACGTGCTTACGCTTTTTCCATATCAATTTTCTTCCTTATTGTTTTTCCTAATTTAATTTCCACCTTTTTATTCTCAATTTTAGGCAATTTCTCCTTCATGTTAGTTTATCTTCTTTAAATTTCTTCCGTTATCCGCCACTAGAGGGCGCCAACTCACAGACAACAGCCATAACTTTACCCTGTTGTACCAGATTTCACGCTTATTGTCATGAACGCTTTTCTGGACGACGGTGGAAAGCCATCGAAAAAGTTTAAAGCTATATTTAGATTGTTACAAATGTGCCAATTGTGTTTTTTAGTATTTTATTTAGTAACTATTCTAAAACTAGTTTTATGTAAAATCTACATCTTCCGAAATATTTTATTCAGGAGATATTTTATCTGCGACAGTTATTAATATGTTGGTTTTTTTTCATTTACAACATTAAGACATAAATTGCCGACTATTACGTTTATTAGAAAGGCCCAGCTCGTGAGATTGCTAAAGAAATAGCTTCCTTTTTGCTGTATTACATAAACTTCGTCTCAAATACAGTAGATGAATTTAATCTCGTTTCAGACAAACATCCAAACGAAACAAAGAACATGCTCTATTCAGAGTCTCTCTTGCTCTGACACTGCCAAATTCAAAACGATCAAGCAGTTCTTCCCTCTTCATAGACATTCTTACAACACCTGTAACTGGAATTTCAGAATTATAAAATGGCTCATAGCATTAAAGCACAGTATGTGATTTATGCACCAAAATTAATCTATGATCTTACTGCCGGTACTTACAAAGAATTTCCTGAAAATGTTATTCTAATAAATATAGACGCCTTTAAAAAATACGAATGAATTCAAAGAATGCGTTCTCAATTCAAAGAATTCATTCTCAATTCAAAGAATACATTCTCAATTCAAAGAATACATTTTCAATTCAAAGAATACATTCTTAATTCAAAGAATAGACTCTCAATTCAAAGAATACATTTTCAATTCAAAGAATATATTCTCAATTCAAAGAATACAGACTCTCACTTCAAAGAACACATTCTCAATTCAAAGAATACGTTCTCAATTCAAAGATTACATTCTCAATTCAAAGAATACGTTCTCCCTTCAAAGTTTAGAAAAAGCAGAATGCATCCTAAAAAAACTTCTTTACTGCACTTGGTACTAATTTAGTTAATTTTTGAGATGCATTTACCATCTCTGGCGAGAGACCCCATCTTCAAAAGCTGATTTTTTCTGATGTGCCGTTGAAAATATAATGAAAAGAGATTTATGAAAAACAAGGAGCGGAATTTTTGTACCGAAATGAGCTATAGTAACACACACACACGCGCACACACACACACGCACGCACACACATACATACATAACGCTGTTGTTCCAAAAATATTTATCGTGCAATTAGTGATTGCTTAAGATGAGATAAGAAAAGTGAAGGTTGAATGTTTTTGCATGAACCTTTAGAAACTTCCACAAGAGCAAGGGTAATTCCAGATAAGAGGAAGAAGAAGAAATACGTCCATGTACTAAAAGGAGGGAAAGATTAAAGAGTAAACAGTTAAATTTTTCAGCCATTTTTTATGTTCTAACAAGTTTCGTCATTGAAATCTCGACTTTTAAGCGCACTTTCAACTATGCCAAATATGTATAGCTAATCGAACCATTCTAATATAATAACCTCTATCTAATAACACCATTATAATAATCACATGTAGTATTTGTCTGTCGGATAATAATAATAATATATGTCTAATAATATTCTAAGACACTCTTTTGAAAAAAAAAAAAATATCCCTAAAAAATTATCCGATCATCTCAAAATTTCGCATGCAAATTCCTTTAGACCAAGTATGCAAATGATTAAATTTTCAAAGCCAATGAGTGTTAACTTCGATCATAGCGCGCATTTCTACTGCGCAACTATCATCGTATAAGAGGTAAAAATTGCGAACGGTTTATTTTTTCTCGTTTTCGGCGTTGCAGTTCCCTGGAGACGCAACCAGTAATGCCGTTACGACGTTGTCGAAGACCTTATAGCCAATTGGATGACTTCGAACGTGGTCGAATAGTCTGGATGTGTGAAACTGGCTGGTCCTACCGAGCAATATGCCGCCACCTGCACCGTACGGACACTGCTGTGCAAAGGTGTTGGCAGCAATGGTTTCTGCGAGGAACTTATCGGCTGAATGATGGCTCTGGAAGGCCAAGGTGCACGAATTCGAGGCAAGGTCGGTTGGTTGTGCAACAGGCCCAACGGCATCATTGTCCACCATCCAACAGTCTCTTCCATACCACCCGCAGCACCTCCCACCATCTCACGATGCTTGGCTGAGGTGGGGTTATGTTTATAGCATTCTTTAAGGCGTCTGTCTTTAACCCCACACCATCAACAGAGTCGTCTGGAGTGGTGTCGTAGCCGGTCATCGTGGCTGCCAGCAGATTAGTATCGCATAGTGTTCAACGATGAATCCCGCTTCAGTCTTGGAGCAGATGATCATCAGATCCATGTGTGTAGGCGCCAGGGCCAGCGGTCCCAACCACCCTTTGTTTTACAAAGGCACACAGCCATTACCCCTAGTGTGATGGTGTGGGGTGCTATCTCATACGACAGCAGGACGCTCCTAGTCATCCTACGTCCAACTTTAACAACTCAACGATATGTTAATGATATCTTGCGGCCATTTGCGTTACTCTTCATGGCACGACAGACTGGGCCATTTCCCAACAAGATAATGCCAGGCCCCATACGGCTCGCATATCTCTGAGCTGTCTCGTGCTGTTGATACCCTTCCTTGAAACGTTAGGTCACCAGACCTTTCGCCAATCGAACATGTATGGGACATGGTAGGCTGCTGGATTTGGGCACCGCAAAATGTCGCAGAGCTGGTGCAACAAGTAAGGACTGCCCGGAAGAATATGTCGCAGGATGACATTAGGAACCTTCATCACTCCTTGCCTAGACGTATAGAATGCATGCATTGCCGCCAGTTTTGACCAGTTTTGGTTTCACCAACTATTGATTTGAACATTCAATGTGCAATTCCTAGCCATTGATGGGTCCTACGGCCTTGAATTTTTTATCATTTCCTTACCTGTGTATGTGCTGGATGTATATTTAATTTTAATAAAAACAGATAATTTCTTCATTATGCTTCGGTACTTTTTT
>QLNU02015003.1:134789366-134810062 GCA_006491805.2 Dysdera silvatica | reverse complement strand
TATTGAATGTATATGCTAACAATAGAAATAGGTCTACTCCTCGGAGATGCGAGGTCCATTGGTACATTGGAAGAAAATCTACGAAGCTTCGTACAAGAAGATGGAGAAAACCGGGATAAAAGTTCGGGCAAACCTGGGTGTTGGACTTCTCTGGGAAAACCCAGAACTGGGGTTATAAATATAGAACATTCTCGTTTGATAAACTAAGGACCGGCAATTCTCAAAACATTGCGGAATTTCACATGCTGAGCTAATAACGAAATTTTACTAATTTTGCTAAGCCCTTGTGACGTCTTAACCGAAGATTTGGTAGATAGATATCCATGCATGAGGTGCTTAGGTACTTTTTCTTATTTATTTACACTCACAACTATATATACACTTAAAATGCCACGAAACTGAAGGTAGGTATCGAAGACGAGAATACAAAAATACTTCCAAAGAATGACTTCGATACGCTCTTTAAACAAACGGAGGGAGTATATACCGCTCTGTACTGATGAGTTCTTAGTCGCACGGAGAGCTAAGATTAAAACAATATTTACGGTTCACATGGCGTGAAACAGGGGACCAACACTTAGCCTCAGGGCGAGGTCTCGAAGCACACAAAAATTCCAGCGTTTGCCAGTTTTGTTGCAAAATTTTAGTAGGAGGAGTTACTTGGAAGTAACGCTGCCATTGGATTAAAAGGTTTGCGCAAGCGCATAAAAGCGAATTTCAGGTGCAGTTGGGGCTGCTGGACATCATTCGGCAAGAGGCAATAAAGGAGCTTAAGGAATTGATAGGTCTCGAGTCCAAACCATCCGTACTATCAAACTTTGGAGTTTTGCAAATTCTGTAGTGTCAAAGTATTACTTGAGTAGCGATTTATGCTTCCGGGAACAAAACCCACATAGCATTATATGTGTGGTCCGCAGTTGATCTTTGAACTGTTGCAGAGGAAATCTTGAAATTTTAGTAAAATGGTGAAAGATTTGAGAGAAAGTCACACAGGCAGATGTTTCTGTTGATTCGAAAAGAAGAGAGGTTTTCCGAACTAATCTTCGAGGGAAAAGTATGCAAATTTAGTTCGCTAAATTTAAGGTGTAGCATTAGACGCTACACCCTGATCAGTCGTTGTATTCTTTTGCTACTGATATATTTAACGCTTATTTATATATTCAAGATAATGACTGATAGATAAAACCATTCTGTAAGCTTTTCATAAATATTTACAGAGGGGTTCCGTGGCTAAGAATGTGGTGAGAAAAGGGCTCCGCGGCTAAGCACGTGGTGAAAAAATGATTCCGTGGCTGGGCATGTGGTGAGAAAAGGGCTCCGTGGCTAAGAATGTGAGAAAAGGGCTCCGCGGCTAAACATGTGGTGAGAAAATGGTTCCGTGGCTAAGTATGTGGTGAGGAAATTGCTTCATGGCTAGGCATGTGATAGGAAAATGGTTTCGTTGTTAAACATGTGATGAGGAAAGGGCTCCATGGGATAAAATGTGAGAACCACTGTCCTGAATAATAAAGTGCAAGGTAAAGATAAACATATATTGGGATTCATTTGTTAATGACAGGTAAGAAGTTTAGAATAGTTAATAATAGGTGACAATTTAGTTAAAGATAGAAGATAGCTTACTTAAAGATACGTGATAGTTTGGTGCAGCATAAGTGGTAGTTAATGATAGGCGGTAGTCCGGTTAAGAGTAGGTAATAGTTAATGATAAACAAGTTACTCGTCACTGCATGAAAACATGGACACCAAAGTTTAGATTCATTCATAAAGACAAATCAACAACATACAACAGATCAAACTGATGCCCATAAACTAGAGGCGTAATCAGGGGAGGTGTTGGGGGTTGTAACCCCCATCGCAATGAAATTTTGTATATTTAACATAGGAATATATGAGTTGTAGCTCTGTAACCCTTCCCATTAAGCCTATAACCCCCCCCCCCTACAAACTTTCTGCCAACGCCACTTCCATAAACCACTGTTCTCTTAAATCAAAACGAAATGCTATTCCCATGTTGCTTACTTTCACTATTCCCCGTCCTAGAGTTAATATAATAAAATTGATAATAAGTTAGACTGATAAGTTGAATTGATAATTAGTTGGGCCAAAAGTTGGTATACAGTATAGCGTATATTTTTATGGGATAATGATAACAAACAATGATATTAAAATACTAAATAATAGGTTAGTTTATTATTAATTTTTAATTATGCAGGACACTGGCAGATTAAACTCAAGTATTTACACGTGATCTGCATTCGGCTTCAATGCAAATACAGGGTGGTGATAAAGTAAGTTTCCCTATATGCAAGTCCCTAGCAACCTCAATTTTCAACGATTAAACTTGTGATTTAGGCATTTCAAGGGCTATGCTCAAGAGTAATGTAAATATTAAGATTAGAGCTCTCACAGTTGCTGTTAGTTACCAAATTTCGAAAGGCAACACTATTTTTTTTTTTATCGCAACGTGATCAGCACAGTAAAAAGAAAAAAAAAACAGCGTTAAAAGTTAACTTTTAGCTCTAAAAACGACTGCGCAAGAGAAATGTTAAATAAGACGAGTGTGAACGAAAAGAGAGGAAAGGAAGACAACAAATGGCAGCGATGATAGGCATACGATTTACACCAATCGCAAGAAGCCTTGACAAAACTCCATTTGTTCCTCCATTGCCAAGAGCACTCCGATTGCTCCAGCATATGTTCAGACATATGTCAAACGTTTGTTCATAAAACTACATTTTGGTGACCGAATAATGTGTCGCCATTTTCTGTTTTCATGGCCACCACGGTCTCCTGACCTTAAACCAATAGATTTCTGGCTATGGGGATATTTGAAATTAAAAGTGTGCAGGGAGAATCCTGAAATTGTGTCTAGCTTGAAAGAAGACACTAAAAGGGAAGTTCTACATATTTCTTCATCAACATCGCATGCGTCAGGGATGTCCACAATATCCCGCATTCAATGTCCCATCTCCCTGTGACGTCGGCCATGTATAGCGTCTATTATAAAGGCAAAACGTCGTCGCTCCTTATTATCTTATTTTCTTCTTTTATCGTTAACACGTCTTGTTTCATAGTACTTTTGAGCAGTCGTTTTTCAAAATAAGAGTAAACTTTTAACGCAATTTTTGTGTTTTTATAGTGATGATCATATTGCGATAAAAAAAGAGTTTTGCCATTCGAAATTTTTGAAATAACTGTAACCGCAACTGGGAGAGCTCGATTCTTATTATTTACACAACTATCGAGAGAGCATACACATTAAAATGTCTAAATCTCACTTTTCATTCAGATTCGTTAAATATTGTTGTCGCTAGAGGCGTGCATATAAGAAATTTACTTTATGGCCACACTGCACATGCAAGAATGTGCGAATATACTCGTATATACAACACTCGTGCGTATCAACAAGAAGAAACGTATAATGGGTTGTTATCTGAAAGCAAATAAAGCATCAATATTATTTTCATTCATGATATTTGAGTTGATTTTATGTGGCCTACGTTTCATTGATGATGTATACTGCGGCCCGAATCGATGAAAAAAATACTGTATTACAGTATACCTAATTTTGGCCCACTCTGTATAATTTAAAGAGTTACTTACTTCGGGTCTCACTTGCAGATATTTCTTAGATGAATATTCTGCAATTGCTGCTCTTGCTTCTTTGTAACCTAAAACAATAATTTCAGAAGCTTAACATATGTTCAGCACTTTTCTAGTAATATAAGTATTGTTAAAGTGCATACTGCAGTGTTATTTATGTATACATAGCTGACATATGAATTTTTACAGCATATTTTGCTTCTTCACGATATGTTTTCTGTAATTTTCTCAACATATAATAATCAGAAGCAGATCTACACGAAATCAAATAACAGCCGTGGAGCATGATTGGTTGGTTGGTTGAGTGTATTTTGTATGGCGCAAGGACAGCAAGGGCCATTCTATGCCAAACAAGGTGAGATTGTACAATGGAGTATTATATTGAACTATTTTCTGTACATTAATGAATATTTTCCGAATTTCTTCTATTATATAAACGATGTGATTCAGCTTCCCACATAATTTTGTACATGGAAGTTTTCAGTGGCAACACTTCTCGCGTCTTTATTGGTTGCTAACGAAATGTTACTATTTTCTGTTTAGTTTTTGTTTATAAAAATTTTTAGTGGCAACACTTCTTAAATTGTATTTTTAACTTATTTACTGGTTGCGAAGGGCAATTCTGTGTCTTCGCGTTTAGTTTTGTTTATAACAGTTTTCAGTGGCAACACCTCTGACCATGGGTGGACTGTGTTCTCTCAAAGGGCGGATACCTTGGACTTTCGGAGGACGCGAGTGCTTGTTTGGCTGGCGGCCCAGTCGGCCCCTGCCTCTGACATCGTCTTTTTATGTTGTTTACTGGTTGCTTGTGAATACGCCGGTTGCTATGAAAGGATCTCCTTTCATTTCACTCCGTATGTGGATTCCAGCGAGCTAGGATGCTCCAATTAAGCAAACTATTGTGCTGCATTTAAGTAGGTATATCGATAGCAGCAACCAATTGTGCTCCAATTCTGTAGATAGACACAAGCGAGCTATAATGCTTCACTTCGAGTGTAATTATTGACGTTTATTTAATTAGTTAAAAAAATACAATCCACCTTCAACGACGAATACTTTTATTTATTGAAATTAAAGACTTTGTGAACAGGTTACATCGCGCCATGGGTACACAGGACATGACCCGTGCGATACAGAGAAACCAAACACAATGACTACTATGCACAAATACTATAAATTACTATACTAGTTTTTAATTCAATAACGAACATGTTGCAACGTGAGAATGAGAGAAGCATTACCTGTTGAAGGGGCATATCCGTTATATCGCATTGACCTGATGCTATCAACAACAGATTCAATAATCTCCTCACAAGGTGATAAATTGCCAAATATAGTTGGATCCCCTAAAATGACAAATAAAACAGATGTCAAATCACTTGTATAGAAATTAATGATTTTTCGGCGCCAGGTAGGATCCGAACCCACGACAGCTTATTATTTTCAGTTATAACCCTTGAAATGCATATAGATTTTTTTGAACACCCATAGGCTTAGAATTATATAGGCCCCACTCCCAAAAAATTTAAAATAAATTTCAATTTTACATATATTGTAATATATAAATGTGTATAACATGTGCTTACCCCCAAATAATTTTGAAAACTCTACGTTCCTGAACACACTTCCCACCCAAATATTATTTGACACTCACCCACCTGTAATGGCGTCCTTATCACACGAAAGAGAAGATCAAAGCGGTACACTACTCCAGCTTGCGATCGCCCTGATAGTTAACCGTGTTTGCTTTCCTCATTCTTAAAGTTTTACCTTCTCCATCAGTCAATGTTGTTGTTGTTGTTGTTTTTTTGTTTTGTATGCAAGAAATAATAAATAACCTGGAAACGTTAGCCGAGCAAGTGTAGCTCTGTTTTCAGGAGAGGTAGGTTACATACAGTCCAAGGGATGAGGAAATAAAGAAGAGATGGAATCTCCATTTGGGGATCAGAGCTCTTAACGAGATGTGGTGGAAGAATCTACATTGGATTCTCCATCGATCAAGGTATTGCTTTTAAGGAAAGCGAGCGTGTCTAATTGGTGGAAAGCTTGACTATATTTTTTCTTTTGCTTCTGAGATGTCACCAGCATTTAGACACGATCGGCCAGTGTGGATCTCTTCCTTGGCGTTCTAAAGTTTTGCTTGTCCAACCACTTTTGGCATAGCTCTCTACCATAGGCGTACGCAGGAAGTTCCTAAGGGGTGGGGGTTGTAGGCTAAATGACGGGGTTACAGAGATACAACTACATAGATTCATATGTAATTATACAAAATTTCATCGCAATGGGGGATTAGAACCCCCCATTGACAACTTTCTGTACGCCAGTGCTTGCCACTCCATCTACGTCCTTTGACAACAAGAGTGTGATTAGCACTCGTTTTGCTTCTGTTCATTTGTTAACTTCACCCCACTTCACTCTAATACAGAGTTGCAGCCAGTGGCCAATTTCACTACGTCAGTTTGCACAATAATCAACTCTCTCTAAAATGATTAAAAATTGCACAGTACTTAACTCTCTTTGAATACTTAAATCAAGCATATATATATTTAGTTTCGAGATCCTACATTCTTTGTAAAGCTCTTATTACAATTCGAGGAACAGTTATGAGACTATAAGCTCGTGATGTCATACAGCCAACAAGGATGTAGAACCATAAAGCTGCTGTGCGTCACATTAATTCATGATTAATACGCTACTGTATATTGAAATTTGAAACTCGGCTCTGTCCAACCCAGATAGGGTGATATTTGTATACGTGTGCGTGTGTTTTACAGAGCAAAGGCAACTAAAGTCAAATTAGCAACATGGAGTTTTCATACAATAATTTTTGCCATACACGTGTATGTAGCTCAAACTAGAGCTTTTTTTTATATTTGGAGAAAAAGAGGCGCCGTCCTCATCCTGGATTCGAACCAGGGTCCCTCCGTTTAGCCCGCGGCATCTTAACCAACTAGACTAAAAGGGGACAAAAACAAACGCATTTTTCTCCGTTTGTTTGTTTGTTTGGATGTTTTATGGCGCAAGAGCATCTGGGCTATACTGCGCCAAGATTTTTCTCCGTATATAAGGATGTAAGATATTATTACCCTCCGCAGGGATAACACAATTGCCAAATATGGTCAACACAGAAAAGCCTCCGGGGCGAGATTTTTGTGAGTTTTCGTGGGGGAATTTATTATACAATAATTTTTGCCACCCACGTATTAATTACAGCTCAAACTAGAGATTTTTCTATATTTGGAGAAAAAGAGCTCTTTTTCTCCATGATGTCGCAAAAGGAACGGTAACACAACCGATCGTAGAATGTCGTCTACGTACCGCTGTGCTGTAAGTGTGCCAGAAATGACCACCAAAGGGGTCCGGCTATCAAAGGAGATGGCACCCCAGACCATAACGCCCTGTTGTGGGCATGTGTGGCGTGCGATAGTAAGGGCAGGATCCCCACGCTGCCCTGGACGTCTCCAGACACGTCTGCGGTTGTCGTCAGGACACAGTTGGACACGGTTCTGTTCTGTTGTGGCCCTAGGTCGACCGCTGCCGTCCCGACGCTGACATCTGCCGTTGTTGACCCACTCTTGCCAGCACCGTCCAATCGCCGCATCGCTTCGACCCACATGTCCAGCGATTCTTCGATTCGTCCAACCAGCCTCTTTCAATCCGATAGCACGACCTCTTTCAAACTCTGACATATGCTCGTAATGAGCACGAATCTTTCGGCGAGGCATTGTTACAGTCGACGTAAGATATCCGCAGTCAAAATGCAACAGAAATTTTGACCACATATTGAGAATCGCTCCTTATATACACCTGCTGAATGCGCAGTTCCGATGCGCTGGAGTTCCCGCTATTCATTCATTGGACACCAAATTTTAATCATTTGCATGTTCGGTCAAAATGTCTTTGTAAACGAAATTTCATTATAATCGGACAACTCTTTCTTGGTGCGTCGATTTTTTTGTTATAGAGTGTGCACAGATGTATCCAGCTCCTCCCGCCCCCGTCCATCTCTCTTTAAAAAGAAGTTTGCTGAGATAAAAGATAGATCCTCCAGGTGCTCCAGAGATGCTCAGAAGGCAAAACAAAGAAAACAATGAAGAAAAGTGTGGATTCCCAGCTCTTAAAAGATGGGGTGGGTTAACTTGCTGGACAACACATTTCGCCTTTATCACCATGAGCTCTAAAGGTTCTCGTCTCTGTATGTAAAGCTAGAGACTACACTTTTGTATTTTCTGTGAGCCCAGACAAAACGAGGAATTTTATTTTATAAAAAGGTCCAGGGAACATGGTAGAAATAATGAAAATCTTAAAGAATCGATGACGAAAAACTTTGTGCATATATTTCCGTACGCGTATTTTCCCCACGAGCAAAAATATTAGGGGTTCGAGGAACCCATAACAAAATTATTGAGGGTTCGAGGAACCCACAACAAAATTATTGAGGGTTCAAAAAGTGTCTCGAACCCATGAAGTCGGCGCCACTAGACCAATAATGTCTCCAAGAATCCCAACCTTTTGTCACGAGCGCCGTTAGCGTGGAGGGGGACGGGGAGATCCGTCCTCCCAATGTTGGTGTTAGGGTTCCATATCTCCCATTCAATTTCAAACAAAATGCCTTCTACTGGCATATTGTCCCCCCGCCCCCAATATTTTTATGTCGTCGGCGCCAATGCCTTTTGTTACTTAGGAAACCAAATTCCCGGACAAGGGTGTAGAAAAAAAACCCTGCAAGCGTTTTACGACACTGTTACAATGAAATCCGGATTAACGGAAAGGGCATACGAATGTGTTATCTCTACCCCCATGTAGAGCTCCATGTAGAGTCCTCTGGGTAGAGTAATATTAATGTCAAGTATTATATTTGAAATTCTATGCAAAAAAATGTAAATGTAACTCACCTATAGACAAAGATATCATTGATTTTTCGGGGTTTGGATTGATTCTCATGTTGTCCACGATGGAGCGGATGGGATTAAGTGTGTCCGACGCCATTTTCGAAACCTTCACGTTCCACACTTTTTTTGTCTTCATTCTCTCTCGAATTTTCAAGTATTACGGCCGTATATCTGCGTAAACGGAAGATAATTTATTATTGTAAAAAGCAGATTTTCAAGTGCAGACTGTGTAAAACACAGTGTGCTTTTTACGCAGTCTAACTCAAACAGATTTTTATACAGTCTGCACTCGAAAATCGTTGCTTACAATTTAAAATGTGATGTGAAAGCCTTCGTAACACCGTGATTTATTATGTTCAAACGTATTTCTTTTTATGAAACATAAATAAATCATCCATCTAGCTTTTGACTAGTCTGATGTAATGGTGATACTACTGCTGCCATGCGTCTTTCCAGAAGTGCAAGTGTGTATATTGCATATGATACTAATCAAATGTTGGTGTCAAAATTTTTTTGGCGCAGTATAGCCCAGATGCTCTTGCGCCATAAAAAATTCAAACAAACAAAACTTTTTCTTTTATAGAGCGCAGTGTTTAAGGTTGGCTTGCGCCTGTCTACGCGTTTCAAACAGATACCGATGTCCCTCGTCGGGGATCGACTGAGGCGAACTTCGTCTGAACATATAACATCGATACGGATATTGAATGTATTTTGCATAGTGCTCAGCCGATATTTTACGCTTACGCAGGGGCGCTGAGAGCTAACGCGAGTCCCTAGGCTTACTTCAACTAGCCTCATGACCCCTTCCGTGGGCCGCCCTCCCCCCTCCCCACAGCATAGGTTCTTGCCAGCGCGGGCTCCTAGACTTCATCCCGACCCCCGGGCTGCAGCTCCTGTTGCCCCCTACCTCCTCTCGTCGGCTCTGCGCTTATGGTCCTAACTACATAGTGTTTCCAGTTATGAATCGACAAACTTACAGTTGGGGCATCTACTATAAATGGGTTAGATCCCTTCGGCTTTCCAAAAAAATATTTCTCCCCAATCCCCAAGTTGATGGACAATAAAGCTGTTTGTTTGTTTGTTTGGCTTTTTTATGGCGCAAGAGCATCTGGGCTATACTGCGCCAAGGACAATAAAGCAATACAGACTATAGTTGTGGATAAAAGTCGTGACACATAGAATAAAATATATGGGTGAAAAGAATAACATGCAAAATATATATTAAGTGTATGTATACACAGAACGATTGTGTTGTTACAATAGAGAACATGCAAAATTAAGTAAAATATATTTTTTTTTTACAAGAATAAGTAAAAAAATTGAAGTGCGTCGTTTGTCTAAACAACCGAAATGACTAGGATGTTAACTGAAACATCGAATAACCAGGACGATGTGCCGGACATATTCGTCTGCCCAAAATAACTAAAGTACACTACCACCAATGAATTTAACCATTAGGACGCTATACCGCAATTTTTAAATTAACCTAAACCGTAAAATTTCAACCGGTGTATCGCGGCACAACGACTGGTGTATCCCTGAGGTTTACAGGTGTATCGCGAGAATTTTTAAAACATGTAATACCTGATTATTTACTCGGAGACATAAACTTCGTTTTCCTGAGATTTTCAAGTAAACAAATGGCAACGGCTAACAGAACTATTGCGTATAATGAAACCGTGGTAAATGATTCCGAAGGACGAAGTAAATTAGCAAACCAACGGGGCCAGCAGTCCAATAAATTATCCTCTGGCACATCCGAGAAGAACGAGATGTCCTTATTATATACTGCTGATCATTAATTTTTTAGATCAATAAAACTTATACCAATTTTTTATTTATTTATTGCTATTTTGCTAAATTTTTTTATTAGATCGGCGAAAAATATTTTTTTTTTTTTTTTTTTTTGTGTCGCAGAAGTTTAATAATTTGTTTTGTCGCAGAATTTTAGGAATTATTTTTGATGTGTCGCGAAATGCAAAAGGTTAAAATCACTGACCTAGACTAAACTGTATCCAGTGTGTCCATTAACTGAGAAAATGTATGACCAGAGCTATACTATGGTTTCGTGGAGCCTCACACATTTATTTCCTGAGCCCTCGGTACTATAAAGTAAGTCTATAAAGGGTGACCAGAAAGAAACAGGTCAAATATTTTTTACTATATCTTTATTTATATAAAGAAATTTGAAAAATTATCAATGAAATACAATAACATGTTACTTTAGTAACAACATTCTCAACAGGTTTCGAAGTGGCCGCCCTCAGCATCAATGCACAGTCTCAGGCGTTTCTTAAAATTGTCGGCGATGGGCCGCAACACCTCAGGCGTGATTCCATCCCACCCTCGGCGAAGCCATTGCTTCAGTGACTCCAAACTTTCGTGGCGCTTAGCACATCTCAGCCTACAAAAGTGTCCACATGCTGTAATCCATCGGGTTGAAATCCGGTGAGTACAGCGACCATCCTTGCAAAGTGATGAAACAGGAAAATGAAGCCTGCATCACTCCTGAGTTGTTTTAGCTCCATGAGCCGGCTCCAAGTCTTGTTGGAAGGCCCATACCGCATCATCGTAGTGCTGCTAGGCTCACGGAAGTACCACGGTCTCTAAAATGTCGCGTCGGGTCACGTCCTTGTTGACTTTTACCACCTTCTCCATGAAAACCATGGTGTCTTGCCGCTGGTGCAAATTCCACCCTTGACCATGACGGACTGTGGTTTTTGGCGGTGTTCGACGATGGCTGAGGTGCCAGGAGGCTCTGTGGACCAGTTCCTATCGTTTTGGCGATTGTGAGCCTGCTTGACTGCAGAAAGCTTTTCATCTGTAATGAGCGTACGTTTCCAGCGCGTACCTGCGGCCATGCGTTGAAGTTGTTGGCATCTTCGAAGCCGGACTCGCTTATTTTCGAACATTAGGATTTGAACTTTTGGAGGCGTGTAGGACTTGAGTTTCAGCTCATTTTTAGCCACTTGAGGCACCGATTCACGTTTCATTTCGGTCTCTCCGATTTTTCGCATTGAGATCGGCGGATTTCTCTTCGCTCGCTTCCGGATGATCTGACGATTGGCGGAAGTGTTGACAGTTTGCTTTCTTCGTCTTCCGGGGCGGTCGCCTTTGTAGCCGAGCTCATAGAAACGCTTAATGACATCAGACACGGTTTGGCGGGAAACCTCGAACAATTTCACATTGACGAAGACGTTAACGAAACAACCTCAAAACAGCAGCACATTTGTTTTTGACAGTGCCGAAAACATGGAAGTTCTTGGAGAACTGAAACAAAATTTGAATTTGTTGTTTAACTTTCAAAAGCACGAGACATGATGTAAAAATTGAAAGTGTTATTATTATTATTAAACCGGCTAGAAAGCTCTAAAATTTGTCCGGGTTTTTTCTGATCACATAATTATTTATTTTGAGAAGAAAAAAGAAAACTCTTTTGTTGTATTAATCGCTTTATATTAATTTAAGATTTACTTAAAACAAAATACGCATATGAAGCTCTAAAAATTAACAATAATGTAAAATTTTCATTTATTATACGCGAATTATAAAGTTTATATTAAAAATCCTTTCCTTATTCTTTTTTTCTGCAAAATTTTCAATTATTTAATTAACAGATTTAATAAAAATTTGATCTTTTTATCTAAGATACGAATATACTCTCATAATAATTTTTAAGGTATCACACATGCACAAGCTTTTTTCTTAAGTATGAAACAAAAGCCTTCATTGCATAAAAAGTACAACGTATTTATTCCATCCGATAGGTATGATGTCATGATGTTTGATAAAAATATTATTATGGCGTCGTGATGTTTGATAAACATATTATTATGACGTCATGTTTGACAAACACATTATTATGACGTCGCGATGTTTGCTAAACGTATCATTATGACATTATGCTTGAAAAACGTATTATTGTGACCCTATGACGTCATGAGGTTTGATAAACAGATCAGAATGTCGTTCTTATTATTACAATAATTAGCAATTATTACAATAATTAGCGAACTCACCAGTTAGAAAAGTTCGCCCGAAATAGAGGGGTGACATGGAAAGAGGTGTATTGCGAAAGAATTTCTTTCCGGGGAATTTATATCTGACAGTAAAGGGGGGCGTATATGAGGGGTGTCCGTAAAGAAGGGTTTTACAGTATTATTCTTTGTTTCTATCTTCCTTTAAGTTTCTTCCTAACGTAAAGGAAATTATAAATAACGTTATCCAGATATTGCTGTACCATTTTCGCTATCGTATAAGTCATTTGAAGAGCATTTTTTAGGAGATTTTAAAACATTTCAAGAACTAAACTCCGCAGCTAGATAACTTTTGAGATAGCGTATGATAAAGTCAAACTCCAATCCCTGCTTGGCGTACTTCGACTCTTGAAAATTGCTTATGGAACAAAACAACTTTTAGGCACAGTTCCGTGAAAAACTTCGAACATTAACTAAACAAAACGCAACCTTGACCGTGAGGAATCCTTAATCGATAACAAAAATATCGATGCAAATGCAATGAAAGATTGAAACACGTACCACGATTGCGGTTAGTAAATTTACATGATGCGTCATATTAAGGGCGCATTAATCATTGGCGTAGTTAGTCTCGAAGTCTAGGGGCAGTGACGTTTTTATTTAGGCAAGCAACGCATTTACTGCGATTTACGTTTGGCGTTGATGCTACTAAATAGCAGCATTATCTTTCACACGTAAGCACTGGCGTACGCAGGGGGGTGTTGATGGGGTTGTAACCCCCACCCCCCACCCGAGCCAATAACCAGGGGCTGTCGTTGAGCAGGTAGGCCCTGTGTGAGCCGCGTACTCCCAAGGTCTCAAGAAACTTTTTGTATTTTATGGTTTTCGGGCAACTTTTAACAAAGTTCAGCCTTCTTTTTCTTTTCTAGTCATTTACAAACTTGAATGGAAACAAATGAGGAAGCCCCCTGAATCCACCAAGCCTCAAAATAATATGCTGCATACGACCAGGAGAGGAATGAAAAACTGGTGAAAATAGCAACTGCCACCTTGGGTTAGACCGGGGGCATAGACCAGGACATAGACTAGGGGCGGCCAACAGATCGATCGCGGGATGGATTTTGGTAGATCGCATCACATTTTATTTATTTTTTTTTTTTCCTTAATCTGCTGACGTAAAACATTTTTTTTATCTATTGGCGGCAGGAAATTTTATCGTACTTTCATTATATTTCTGTTTATCATAATATAATTTTAATAATATTAATTTATTATTTATTATAATGTAATTTTAATAATATTAATTTACTATTTATAATAATGTAATTTTAATAATATAAATTCCCGTATTTATAATAATAATAACATAATTACAATATTTTCATTTTATATAATTTTATTTTAGTTTTATTATAATATAATTAATTGTTCGATCTCACTTTCCTTGCTAATTTCACAGGTGAACTTAGTGCTATGAACATAGCCCGACAAGATAAAGGAAAATGCATTGAACATTTGATAAGCACTGTTTTTTTCTTAGAAAACCAAATTTCAGGTAATGATGATTGACCTCACAACCAGTACCTTTGATCACTTTCCAAATATGCAGGATTATATAGGATAAAAAAGTCCTGACTTCATTTTTCAAACGAAGAAGTATATTAAGGAAATTGATTCTGTTGTCAGTTCGAAATAAAATTCGGTGAATTCGAAAAAATTAAATCGATTGTAGAGTACATGTCATATCCATTATCAATCGATTTGGGCATTTAAAACTGCAGTCAGTATTAGTCAAAATTTCTTATTGAGCAAAAAATATCTTCAAACTGAGATATTGTCTAAAAAAAACGATATTTTTTTGAAACCCGGTCATGAGAAGAATCACTCCGGAAGTTCGTGCCCAGAGAAAAATTTACCAATTTGAGAAGATGCAGTGAAATTTTACACTCATGTTTCAGTTCAACATATTTGTGTGAATCTGCATTTTCATATCTAAAATTAACGAAAAGTAATCAACGTTCCACTATGACAAATGAAAACCTTCAGGATTCCCTGAAGCTAGCCCTCATCCAGCACCCTCCTGACATCCAACAAATGGTGAGCGAAATGCAAACCCAGGTGTCCAATCAATGACCTAGGTCGAACAATTAATGAACGATTTACAACTAACTTACTTTCCATATTTTGTGGAAGCTGCTATCATTCGTTATTCTTTTGCCCATAAGCTAAGAAGCTAAATACAAAAAATAATATTATATAATAATATGCTTAGTCAATACTAAAACAAAGAAAGTCTAAAAACGCAAGAAGTAGGGGACCCCCTTAGTGTGGTAGATTACTGCCGGTTTTGATACTGAATAGTAGATTACAGCCTGCTTGAAGATTGCCAACCCTGGGATAGACGATAGACGACCAGTCAAATGCCAGTCAGCGCGGCGCAGTGACGTCACCAAGTCCAGTAACCCCGCAATTTCAATACTCTTTAATTAAGACAGCACCGCTTACTCACAATAATTTTTTTTTTCAGGACAGCCCTGCCTATAACCCTCCCTTCCGTCCGTTCATAAAAAGAAGTCCGATGGAACAGTTAGAAATAACGGGAGGTGACGTCACAAACGGTCTAGACAGTTACAGCAGAGGGGGACTCAATTTCAGAACATGGTTTTAGCGAACATTCGTCTGCGCCAGAAACAAGTTCGGAAATGAAGTGCCCCCCTCTACTGTAATCGGCTAGGCCGTTTGTGACGTCACCTCCCGTTATTTCTAACTGTTCCATCGGACTACTTTTCGTGAACGGACAGTAAGTGTTTCTCAGATTAAAATTATTTCCCGCTTCTGCTGCTTAAAAAATTAAAATAATCAGAATTTATAAATTCAGTTGATGTTTAAGTTGACAAACTCGCAGATTTAAGGCAAAAAATACGATTATATCCCGTTTTTCTTATATATGAAACAAAAGTGTTCATTGCATAAAATGTACAACGTATTTATTCCATATGACAGGTATGATGTATGGTGTTTGATAAACATATTATTATTATTATGACGTCGTGATGTTTGATAAACATATTTTTATGGCGTCGTGATGTTTAATAAACATTTTATTATGACTCGCGATGTTCGATAACCATATTATTATGACGTCAGGTTTGATAAACACATCATTATGACGTCATCATGTTTGCTAAACATATTATGACATTATGCTTGATAAACGTGTTATTGCGACCCTATGACGTCATGAGGTTTGATAAATATATTATTATGACGTATGAAAGTGCATAAGCTACAATTTTTACACTAATGCATAACCCGGGTCAAATTGACCCGAAAAATGAAATTGAGGATTTTTTGATAATTTCTGCTTACAACAACCCACATTTTATATTTTTATTGTTTTTAGATTACCTGCGATAAAACAGCCGCTATAAATAATAAAATATGCACAGTCAAATCCTGTTATAGCGGTCCTCGAAATAATGCCAAACATGCTTAGTGTCACAAATTTGTAGTAAACAGACCTTCTAATACAATGCTTTGCAAACTTTTTCAAGCCGCGACCCATTTTTATAGTAGCCAAGTAATTCGCGACCCCCTTTTATAGTAACCAAAAGATCTGCGACCCCTCTGTCCGCCGCCGACACATTTGTATAATAAAAGCATTTTTAACAGAGTAAAGAAAACACATTAAATACAAAATTATATTAACTATATATGTTATATGAATTACTTATATTATATATATATATATATATATATATTAATTATAGATAAAAATTAACATAAGTAGAATATTGCAATATGTGTAGCACGTATCTCATTTCGCTATTTTACTGGTACCTGATACTTGTTGAAGAAAAGCCTTATATTTTTTATTGTCAAATAAATTTCTTTGAATTTAGCGACCCGTAAAAATTTTCTTGCGACCACCAGAGGGGTAGCGACCCACGGTGTGCTCATCACTGTTCTAGTAGACATTACTAGCAGAAGTTTAGTAGAGGGCATACAGTGGTGTTCCTGCTTCGTTTTGGATGAATAGCGTATTTTTTTAACAATTTGATGTGTTAATATAGGCCGAATACTCTCTGATCTTTACGATATATATACGGTATATCTTCTGCTGATTTTTCAACCGCAGCATTGATTACTAGATAATTTGATATACCGCCAAACACAATATATTTTTTCAATAGTTTGTTTTTCTGTACTGATTAATTCATTTATTAATATTAAAAATTTACCTTACTTCAGAATCAGTCATTTTAATTGAAGTGATCACTCAATGTGAATTCTGACGTATTAACAGCACGAATTATAAGCAACGACACTATGGTTTTTGCATATAAAATTTTCACATTTCACACATACTGCAAGTGTTTTTTCGTCTTTTGCACTTGGATAAAATTTGCATCTTTTCCTTTTATTTGATTTATTTGACGTTCCCGCAGTTTGAGGAAGTGCAATACCACAAGGTTTCATCGATTACTTAATAGACACTTGTATCCCATTGCCAGCGCTCCGTGTCATTACACGTTCTTCTGCTAAATCCTTCAAAAGTAACCTACTTTTGTAGAAAATTGAAGATGGAAAATGATTTTCCCATTCGTTGAAGCCTTTACAACTTCCGCTTGGTCACAGTGAAAAGATGTAACGTTATGACTCGAAGTTTGCACTGCTCGAGTTGGACAAATTTCTGACCATTTTTATCCGGATTTTGCTATATATATATTGCTGCTAGGAAATGAGAGTAGGGGGAGAAAATTTATTCTCACTTTCATATTCATCATCAGTTTAATTTTCCCAATTAGTTTCGGTAGGCTGATTGCCTTCTATTTGCACATCTGGCTCATCTACTTCCTTTTCACTCGAAGTGAGCCAAATGTCAGTTTCATTCAGAAGATAGGCCCGCTCTTTTTCTGTCAACCTCTTCTTCATAGTACTGAGCACCGAAAACACATAATTTCAATCAATACGATGTCAAATCTATTAATTACACTTTCAAAAATTGCATATCTAAATCAGATGCCATTAGATTTGGAGATGTTTGCAAAACTAAAAATTCTATAAAAAAAAACATTAATTTCAATATAAGCTATGAAAAATCTGTAATTATAATAATAAATAAATGAAGTGCATAACTTCAATCATAAAAAAATATCGGTGAAAGGGATAAATTCGGCAAAACATAAAAAAAAGAAAAATAAAAGCCTCTCAAATACAGTGGAGAATCACTTATGTTTACCAAGCTTTACTTGACTTGACTGAAGCGGCTACAAAATGTTTATGTATACCTTTGTAAAGCAGTCTACTTCTTCATGACCAAAATGTACCAAAAGAACCTGATTTTTAATATAAAATTACGATGTCATATGCAAAATAATTTATAAGGTCAATGCGACCCATGTTATGCAATAATGGGTTAGTGGTATGAAATTTGCAAAAGCAAAAATAATAAAAAAAAAAAATGACAAAACAAAAACTAGCTGGATGGCTTACAAAATCTATAATCTGAGATGTCAGGGAGAATCAAGTGTGTATTGAGAAAATAATCTGAAATATAGGATAAACATGTCGGGTCAATTTGACCCAGGTTATGCAGTTAAGGGTTAAAGAAGAAAATTAAAATAAGATAACAATAAAATGCTTACGTAGATGTTGTGCCCATAATTAATATTATTACTGAAAAGCACTTCTCAATTTGCTTCTGATCAGACGTTAAAAGCTTGCCTTCGGAATGTGATGCTCTCAAGCGACAAAAAGTTACAAGTCTGACCTCTGATAAATTTCAACTACAAACCAAGGGCGGACTGGGTCCTCTCAAAGGGCGCATACCTTAGACACTTAGATTACCTTAGATACCTTATATTATATAATACCGTACATTATATAATATTATACTCTCTAGATACTTAGAGGCAGGGGGGCACAGTTACATAGCCCGTAAGGGCGCACTGGGGCTCAGCTTCTGTCTCAGCCACAAACACAATCTCAAGGAAACTTTATGACTAAGGAAAAAAATAGAAATGTTTTAAATTTTTGTTTTAAATTGATGCTAGGCAAGCAATGCTTATATTGCTTTTATGGACCGCACTCCACTGAGAGGGGACCCTAGTCTTTTCACTCCGATGCTCAGCATATAGCATTCATATGTGTATTTTTTGTTTTTCCTGAAAAGAAGACGGGGGGGGCTAATATTTTTTCTAGGGTAAGTGTACTTATAAAAATAAATTCTAGTTCAAGTATTCAATTTCTATTTGTGGAGCAAATCGTTTGCAGGTAGATAATAGGTAATTAAAATGTGCTACAGTAAAACTTCCCTTAACGGACACCCGCTAGATACGATCACCCCTCTTTTACCTCTTTAAAATTGATTACAATTCATTAAATTTGATTACAGTTCTTTAGAAATGATTACAATTCCTTAAAATTGATTATAATTATTTAAAATTGATTGCAAGTCTTTAAAATTGATTACAAATCTTTAAAATTCTTTGAGATTGATTACAATTCTTTAAAATTCTTTGAGATTGATTAGAATTCTTTAAAATTCTTTGAGATTGATTAGAATTCTTTAAAATTCTTTGAGATTGATTACAATTCTTTAAAATTCTTTGAGATTGATTACAATTCTTTAAAATTCTTTGAGATTGATTACAATTCTTTAAAATTCTTTGAGATTGATTACAATTCTTTAAAATTCTTTGAGATTGATTACAATTCCTTAAAAATGATTACAAGTATTTAAAATTTATTATAATTCTTTAAAATTGATTACAGTTCTTTAAAATTGATTGCAGTTCTTTAAAATGGTTAAAATTCTTTGAGATTGACTACAATTCTTTAAAAATGATTACAGTGCTTTAAACTACCGATTTACGTTTTGTGATAATGATTATTGTTTTTTCGTTGCCACACCTACAAGACAGATTATTAAAAACAGATTAGTTGAATTCAATTTATAGGTTTCGGTAATCGACGTTTATTTAATCAAATTTTTTTCTTAGTTTTGCGCGTAAGCGTGTGTATGTGAGAGAGATCTTCAATTTCATAGGTATTTAAATATTCAGCGAAAGTTTTCGCTTAACGTTAAAAATTATGTGGCAACACAAATTTAACTCATTTTAAATAGAACAAAAATTGTGCAGCTGCTTAATTTTTTATGTAAAAAATACAAAAAGGAAATTAGAAACACAAATTTCTTGGAAACATTTTCTAATTCTAAAAATTTTTAGGACTGATTAAGAAGGGAAAAAATTAATTGTGTGATGAATTAATACTAACCTTTATCCCTGAAAATATTAATAAATAATTGAATCGTTTAAAAAAAGCATTTATTTAATTGCTTTGAAGCATTTAATTGTTTTAAAAGCATCACGATGTACTGTGCATTAGCGCTCAGTTGGCGCGTGATACCGTTAGCAGACGGGTTAGTCCATTGCAGTTTAGGGAAGGCCGTCTTGGAGGAACTGGTTTTTCCCGCGCGAAAAACCAGTTTCGGCAAGACGCCCTTCCCTAAACTGCAATGGACTAACCCGTCTGCTAACGGTATCAGGCGTCAGGTCTGCGCGAACGCACAATACGCAGGACCATGTTAACGTATCCAGGGGATGTTGGGCTTGATCATTTTTAGAATTTTTTTTTCATTACCTTTTTTCCATTAACTTCCATTAATTTTTTTAAAATTTCCATAGTTTTGCAATAAGAAGAATATATGTGATAAACAAGCTTTGCCGGTTTGAGGGCCCTTTCTAAGTAGGAACCCTGGGGACCCTTTTAGCTCACCTGTTAAGTCGGCATTAGATGTATCCTACGTTTCGTTTTCCTTTTTTTAATATATGCTGGGATTACAGTGTCGCCTTCGGTGGCCACCCTTCCCAATTCCTCTCCCTTGCTCCCTCTACTATTTTTAATATGTATATTTTCTTTTAATTTTAAGCTATTTAAACGTTTGCTCTTTAAAATATTATCTTAAAATTTCTTTTTAGAAACATGCGTATACTCTTTAGTTTCCTGTTTGCTAAATATACGTTGTCATGCAAGATAATTATGCATAACACTAGGTATATTGAATTCATAAGCAAAAGTCAACATTAGATTAACTTAACGTTTTATAACTTTTATAACTCTTTATCAATGTAATATTTTTTTTATTCTGTTGCTTGTAAAAATACTCTTAATTTTCTTATTTGTTAAAAATAACCATAATTTCTTTAAAAACACACAC
>QLNU02015003.1:134775055-134789266 GCA_006491805.2 Dysdera silvatica | reverse complement strand
ATCACGAATATTATTATGGATATTATCAAAATACTATCAGGAATATTATTACAATATTATCCGAGTACATGAAATATCTGTTGCCCACAGTCAGCAGAAAAATAATATGAGAGTGCTTACTGTCCATCCGCCTGTATCCGTTTCCATATCGCAATAAACTTGAATATGCATGCCATTCATTATTTTATTTTGTGGCCAAATATTATACACACCGCTTTTGGTATTTCCCATCTCTAAGACATCTTCACAATCCAGTGGTTTCTTGCAGGAACGTGGGATCGCGCAAGAACCTTCGGTTAATTAAAAATATGTAATTTAGCATATATTCGGTTAAACGTTATTAAATATAATTTTATAGAATACGGATAGAAAATATTAACCTCTCTTACGTCACCGAGGGAACTTGTAACAAAAAATGCATCAACATTTCCTTAAAAAATCTTTTCATAATATTCCAAGTTATGACGTTGCTAAACGCGAATGACTATGCTAAATGACGTTGATGAAACAAGAGCAGGAGAAGCTAGATTTGGCGACCGGCACGTATTTTGCAGTAGCGCCCATCCAGTTTATCTCATTCTTGTTTAAAATCATGTCCATTAAAAATAAATAAAACAAAACGAAAAAGGAACTCACGGCTTCGTTCGTCATCACAGGATTGCTTATCGGCATTAAATAAATATGGATTATTTTTGTGTTGTGGAGTTGCATCAGAATGAAGGGATGGGTACACGGCAATAAAGAGAACATGTACAACGGTAAAAGAGACAGAAGTAGGCCTGTTAAGAAAGAATGAACAAATAAATAACAAATAAACAAGAACGAAAGAAGCTCCCCTCTAATTTCAACAAACCACAATTTTTGTGCTTCGAAAACTCAATATTTATATGTGGTTAAAGGAAACTCGCATAAATTCTTAGAAAGACAGAGTTTAACTACCATTCTTATCATAGTATTAATAACAAAAATAAATTAATTTATTGATACGAATTATAATCTGATTCCTAATAAAAAATACGCAGCTACTATATTTGCTTTAAATGAAGAAAATGGAAACGTATTAGAACCAATTGAACAATTTAGTAAACAATTTACCTTTAAAATTTTTAAATAAATGTTATATTTCAAAGCGAAAAAAATGTTTGCATAGAAATTTCTTCTCACTTAGAAAAATTTACTTACATAGTGCAGTTGACGTTAAGGAAGAAAATTCAAGAACCTTGTCACGAATCGAAAAATGTAGTTTTGTGAATCGCAGTTCAATTGAATTGCGCCGGCATTCTGTTTCCTTATGTTGCATCAATTGTCTTCTTGGAATGCCATCTAATGTTGATTTTGTTGCAACTTCCGCATGCAATATCTGAGAACAGAGCAACAGCTGCTTTACAGGAAAGACGCTCATTACTTCCTACGCTAAAATCCTGAAACATGGAGGCTTCGCAATAACAATGCGATTGCGAAAAATTACGTAACGTTTATGTGATCTGGCGTAATATAGACTTCTGAGCCTTTATGTTCTAATCTCATACTTTTTTCATTTTCTGTTATTTAATTGGTATTAATGAAGTCTTGCTTTTACTAATTCGAATCTTACTTCTCGAGTACTGATCTCACGTCGTGTGGGCAGCAACGTGGCTAGATCATCCTGCAACCCTGGCAGAACCGTCCGGATTGCGCCCCTAGTTACCGACGTATTTGCTCTTGTGAGTTTTTTCAGCCTAGTTTACTCCCCTCACATCTTGCATCCCTGGCGTGATTCCCCAGCTGCGGCCCTGCACATGGACACTCACTAGGTGACACTCATTATGAAAACCCTGTAAAGCAGTGATTTTTAATAGGCGACCTGCAAACAGTAAAAAGTGACCGAGCTACAAAAGGTATAGCAAGTAATTATTGAAAAGTCCTTATAGTGAAAAGTCATCAAGCAAGAAGCGCTCGTTAAAATGTGGGCGGTAAAAACAATAAGGTACATTGGTTTTATTTTTAAATATCTGTGTTGGTTTTGGACGTCAGTTTTAAACTTTTGTTTATTATAATCGTAACAAACAACATATTAAATATTCTTTGTCGTCTTATTTTTTTTCTATTTAATCCTGAAAGGGGCTGGAGAGGATGCGATCGCCCCCTCCACCCCTCTCTGGATCCGCACTCGACATCGGAAAGAGGTAGGTGATTAACGTCAAATCTTTATTTAAAATCAAAAATTTCATTAAAAATTATGTTTGTAGAGAAAAGCAATAATGCAAATTGTATAGGAGAGACCGGCTTTTTAATAAAGGGTTAAGTTGATACAGCAGTAATATTTTCTTAACGCGCAGGCGCAAAATAGAATGGTAAAGGGGGAAGAAGTGGGAACTCAACACTCAGCACACATATGCTCGAGGAAGTAGCGGTGATGGTTTTAGCTTTGTGAGTAAAAACTAATTTTAAACCATCGAAAGTAAATTTGTACTTTCTTTTTTGAAGTGTTACAGGGGAACCCATAGCTGCACTGTTTTTCAAATAAAGTTACTATGGTGTTATTTGGTTAACAGGTAAGAATTTCTGTTGAAAGAAATAGTTATAACTGTAACCAGTTTATTATAGTTGTGAGGTTAGTTAGTGTAATGGCGTCGTTTGGGTCAAGTTGATACAGTTCACTTGGATCAGGTTTATACGGTGTATCAACTTAACACTCAAGAGTTGTGATACTTGTTTCGTTTTTTTTTCTCCAGAAATGCCGAGGAACTGCAAGATGAAACCAAAAAAGGGATAAATACCCATTGAGATGTTCGGGAGAGCTTACTACTAAATTGAAAACGGCAGAATGTTTCGTAGGGAAGCTGCAACAACACCTGCTCTATAGATAAAATGAATCTTCTAAAGTACAGATATAAAAAACGAAGAATCAACAATTGGGTTCTTAATTCCACTAAAGAAAGAAATTGAAGACGGAAAAAGAGAGATGAAGAAATCTATTAAAAGAAAAAATTAAACTATTTAAATTACGCGGCTGTGAAAAGGAAAATGGCAGTAATAAACCCAGTAAGCAAGGGAAAGGAGAAAAAAAAAGAAAAGGTTGAAATCTAAAAAAACAAACAAAAACAAACAAACAAACAAAAAGACTCTGGATCGGATTCTGATGAAAATGGAGATTCATTTTGTTTGGTGTGTTTAAAAACTTACTCTACATCCAAACCGGGACAAGACTGGATTCAATGCATTTTCTGTAAAATGTGGGCACACATAGATTGCGGAGAAGACAGCCCTCCTTACACGTGTATAAATTGCCAATCACATTTATGTTTGTCTTCGGAGTCTGACTGATTAGCCAGACCTAAATCATGTTTGGTTGATGCTGTACAGAAATGAATATTATCGTAATTCTTGCTTATCAACTTGACCTAAGCTGGTTCAAAAACTTTGAATTTTTTTTCTTACATTTTTTTTGGTCTCACAGTGTTACTTCAATAGTTAAAATAAAGCCATTAATTTATAAAGGAATAGTCATAGTACAGTAAGAAATTTTACTTGAGCCCATGATTTTAAAAACAAAAAATTGAAACATCAGAATGCGAATAGTGTATCAACTAATACCGGTCTCCTCTATTGCTGTATTTTTATTAGTATTAAATGAAAAAGGCGCTTATGCTTTCGCAAAATAAATATAAAAATTTAGGATATGTATACTTGCATGCTGGTATCAAATTTAGCTTTTAAATATGTAGAAGCCCTGAAAATAAATTTAAAAAATTCCATTATATTTTATTATTTTTTTGTACGCACAGGTTATGTTGTAATTGTATCTGAATAGATCTTATATTTAAATGCATATAGCAAATAAGACTTTATTACATCGAATATCCAATTAAATCGAAATAGGCTAAAATTCTGAAATTAAAAAAGTATCACATATACAAAAAGTTTCAATTACACTTCAAACGCACGATTAAATATTAAATGAATATAGATCAAACCCCATATTCGACCTCTCTTGTAATTATAAATGCATCTATTTTTAATTAAATTATTTTATGGATCCATAAAAAATGTTACTTGCGCTATTTAAGATGCAATATATATGAATTATGCTGATGATCAAAAAGAGCAATTGAATTAATTATTTTTATTAAATAACTATTTTTATTAAATATCTATTTTTGTTAAATAATTATTTTTGTTAAATTAATATATTTATTAAATAACTATTCTTATATATTCAATTCGGACTTTGGTAATTTACAGTGATCAACCTTTTCATCAATGTTTTTAGGAAACAATATATTTTCCTTATGAAATTTGTATAGATATGTAGGGAAATTCACTATAAATGTTCCCCTAAAAGTTTGTTTTAAATATAAACACAAATCCCTGTTTCTTAACCAGTTCCATTCGCATTTTGATGGGAAGATTCTGGTAAAACAATCAATCAATCAATTTGAATTTTCAGAAATGTCCATGATCCTCATTCTTAATATGCAATACATAGCCCAATTTTGTACTAATTTTGGCTGATGACTGGAAATTTGTTTTATATTCGGTCGGTAACAGACGTAGAATTTCAAAACAATGGGACAATTCAATGGTAGAAACACTAGCTGAGACAAACAAATCGATATTTTAAGATCCGGGTTCTACACAAGTGGAACTAAATTGTAATTCTCAATTTACAGACAATGGGAAACGAGCAAAATTTCAATCAGGCTGCACATTTCGCACGTTGGATTTATATTTATGTATTTAACCTCCCACGACTACGATATAAATTAGTGCTTCTCAACCTCCATGAGGCGTTGGTCCGATAAATTTTTTACTATAAGACAAGGGCCCGGTAAATTCTTTTTTTATAAGACAAGGGCCCAATCTCGGCAAATTTATTCATAAATACCTTCCATTTTTTAAATTTCATACATTAAACTATCGTAAGTATAAATAATTAATCGTGGCACAACCATAAAGATTATCAATACAGTCCTATTAATATACACTTTTCTGATGCACATCCTTGATGATTAATTCCTGGTATGCGCAACACAGATGTTATTTTGTCCACGTTTAAGAACAGTAGATGCACCGCATATTATTGTAATCAGCTTGCAGACACTTTTATGACAGGTCATAATGAGCGGTATACCCTTTCTCAAATTCTAGCGATTTTGATGTCTGAAAATTCTTGACCTTCGTGAATACTCACATATTTAAAAATACAGGACTTGGTCATTAGCAGCTGTTGAACGAAGTTATTCAGGCGTTCTGGGAGTGAGCGGTCCATCGCACTCGACACTATTATTCTCCTCAGAATATTTCCACTATAAAATATGTATTCTTAAAAAAAGTGCTTAGAAAAATAAAAAGGTAAATTCCAAGGAGAATATCTCACGGCCCGGTATAATTAATAACAGGGCCCGATACTAAGACGCGGCCCGGCAGTTGAGAAACACTACTGTAGATCAGCTGTTACGAGATCGAAGGCACATGCTCACCGACCTACGACGCATTCGCACATAAACCAGCTTACTGGAAGTCGAACTTAGTCCAGCGGGACTTGAAGGTGACTCTTTGCTTTCGGGTTCACTAAACCATATCTATTGGACGACAGGGAGAGAGCGCATCCACAAAGCTCTGATTGTAGAAGTAATATAAATTGACGTTGCAAAAGCCCTGGTGAAGATATTAGAAGAAGTATGACAAACAAGTTCATACGTCTTGGCGTCTCTTTTGATTCAGATGAGAACTGTTTAACTCAGAAAAGATGAAAAAAAAAAAAGGTAAGTCTCAGACAGATCTTGATTCTACGACCCGGTTTATATTCTGACGTTCTGCTTGCTTAACCTCTGAAACGTAACTTTTTCTTCTCTCAAACTCTTTTGAATTAAAGAGTTCAAGTTTGGGCCGAAAAACCGTGAGTGGATGAATCTGAATACCTTATATTTCCGTTCAACCTAACCTGACAGTGGAGGGAAAGCTAGAGTTAGTTGACCGTATGGCAACAACGACACCCTGTTTGTCAAGTATGCATGCGCGCTTTCTCGTTTTCGCCCCGTTACAATCTTTGAACAATAAACCGATTTGGCTATTTCTCGCCGTTTCCCAGACTGTTTTTATTTCTTTTTTTTCGTCGTCGTTGTCGTGGATAATTCTCACAAGTGAACTTTCCCGAAGGGTTAGGCGCCCTTTTCAACCAAAATTTATGATATTGTTTAATTTTTTTATTGAATTCAAAGAGTTTTGAGTTTTAAAATGCATAATACCAGTTTTATTTTGAAAAAAATGGATTTGGGTAGGAGGGGGAGGGGTTGCCTGCCATAGATAAATTTAAACTAGAGGGAAGGGCAGTCATTGAAATATCAAAATTACGGATAGGAATAGTCTTCTGTAAGATGCTTGCAACGGGTGGAAAGGGTCATTAAAAGCAGACAATTGTGGATGGGAGGGGGGTGATAAAAATGTGTAAAATTTTGCGGACGAACCCTAAGTGGAAGTTGTCTCTCCCTCTATAAGCTACGCCATAGAAAACGGCCCTAGGCATGCGTTGTGTATGTGGAGTAATAATGTTTATTGTTATTAATGCTATTTTTATTTTATGGCCCTGAAAAGAGCCTTTTTGTGTTTTTTTTAATCAAAATTATTCTATCTCGCTAAGATTATCGTCTTAATAATGTGGAGCATAGGCGGAGCCAGGGGGCGGTTTTGGGGGTTGTAACCCCCATTGCAATGAAATTTTGTATATTTAATATAGGAATATGTGAGTTGCAGCTCTGTAACCCCCTCCTTGTTGAGCCTGACCCATTTCCCTTAGGAATTTTCTGCCTATGATCTGAAGTGTCAGAGCCGTCAATTGCAAAAATTACAGGTTCGACAATATTTTCCGTAAGGGCATCCAATTCCCACATTTGAGTTTTAGTTTTCATCACGTGATCGACGCAATTCCTCCAAGCATGCTGTGTGAATCTATCGATCATAGGGGTAGAGTTATATGGGCAAGCCAACAACCGCTATGACATCATTGTCAGATTTTTTTGGGTAATATTGGTATATTTTGCAAAAAACATTCATAACAACCTTATCGGAACTTCCAAGTGGTTTTCCAGCCTTATGCGGTTAAATGTAAAAGAATCATTATTCGATACAGGAGCAGTAGCCATTATTACGTTCATGCGAAAATGCGAAGTCCGAAAGAAAGAACAGAGAATGAATCGTCTTCCCGTTCTGGGGTGGAGGGAAAGGGTTGCTGTAATTTTCACTTTTTCCAAATTGTGCCAAAACATGCTTTGACCCTATTGGATATCAAAGCGATGATGTAATAAACACATTTTTCCCTAAATAAAGACGAAATGTAATATTACTGGGTACACATTATATATAAAATTCTAGATTAATTATATAAACATGTTGTTTGCATTTGACGATGAATTTAACACAAAAATGTAGTACTTAACTGACGAACTATTTTGTAAGGGCGGAAGGTTACAAGGCATAGCCTTTCCTCCACTGTCAGGTTAAGTTGAACAGGAGTATAGTAAATTCACTATGAACCTCTGTTTAAGTTAAAAGCACCGTAAGAACAAGTGAAATCCTGTCTTCGGCTGATCATGTAAATTGTCAGAGGGTATTTGCAGGTGAAACAAATCACTCCTTTTGAGCGTATAGGAGAGCCTATGATATATCCTGCCACAACGCGTTTTTCTGAGGGAATTCCTGTTTGATAATCATATGCCGGAGTGTCGTGGGTTTGCCTGTTCCTGCTTTGACTGCAACTACTCCTGGTTCCTTTAAAAAGCCGCATTCTTTAGTGTACCCCTGTTGACTTACTAATATTGGTTTGTAGATACAAGTTGCAGCTTGACTGTGACAAATGCTTTTTTTATGTCAACAAACGTTTTGGTGATATATAAGAAAATTACATTTGATTATTTAAGCACAAGAATTTCTATTATATTCTAGCTGTTGTTCGGTTTGATGCAATGATCGGATGCTTTTTGCCAGGTGTTGTATAAATGAACAAATCAAGGTAACAATTGAATTGAAAGTAAGTTTCAGGAATGATACATACGATTAAAATATCAATATTTTAATTTACAAGTGAAATTTATATTTATATTAAAAATTCAAGAAAATTAATCGTAATTGTGTTTTAGTAACTAACTGACAACAGTATATATACGTTAGCAAAGAGATTATATGTTATCCTTCGTAGCTCAGTGGGTAGAGCCTCCGCCCGGCAAGTGGAAGGTCGTGGGTTCAGGTCCCACCGAAGGCAGAAATATTTATTTTCTTTCGAACGTTTCACCATCTAATCACGCCATACCATCGGCGTTGGTATCACTACGCCAATAAACGTTGATTGATTGACATTGTTGTTTGATTTAATCTGCGTAGTGTTCGATTTATATAAAATAAATTAATTGCTTGTTAACTAAATTGTTGCGCTTGAGGGTGAGCTGTCAATTTTACAGCACATGGGCTGCCAGCTCCGAATTAAGCCTCCGGCTGAACTAGTAGCAAAAATAATGATGTACTGGAATATTAGTAACGTTGTTGCTAGTTGTTTGTCATTAAAAGCTAAGTCTTGAACCAAATTTAAATTTATTGAGATATTTTGAAAATAAATTAGATTAAACACAAAAAGGAAACGTATCTTCTGTTCATTGTAAGTACGATGTCAGATCAGAAAAACTGTCTTGATAGTTAAGCTTCCTGATAACGTTAACTCAACAAAGGGTCATGGTTAACATGGCAAACTTGGCATCAAGTTGCTGTCATTGAAAACATGGCGTCAAATTGTTGTAATGGACAACATAGCGTCAAGTTGTTGTCGTGAACAACAAAGCATCATAACGCAACAAAACGATGTAAAGGCAGAGAAAATAGTAATGTAAGACGGCAAGGTCATGTGCAAGCTGCAGCTTACGATACAATAAACTCATTTTATTTTCCATGTCACAGGTTTGTTATTTCTGCACATGGAGGAAGCGTAGAAAAACACAAAGTTAATTCCTTCTTTCCTCATCCTGGCTTAAGTTCCATTTGTTATAATTAACCATCTTATTTAGTTTTTAAAGTCAGTTTTTGATGTAATATTTTTTAATTCGTTTGGTATTTCATTCCACATCTTAGTTCCATAATAATTTATATTACCGTTCACATATTTTTTATTTTTAAAGTTCCCCCTAATCGTGTATGATTCACATTTGGTTTATTTGCTATATTTATTACCTTAATATACTTCCCTGTTCTTATTCTTTTAGGTATCATTATCAAGATCTTAAATCTATGAATTTGATCTATCTCCATTATATGATTTTCAATTTTCATTTTATTAATTTTTTGTTTCGTTTTTTTGCGTTACATTATTAATATTGTTTGCATACCTTTTGATTTTTTATATTCATATTTCCATGTAAGATATAACTATATATCAATGAATGATATAATTTAATTTTGTACAATATGTATAATGTATGTATGAATATAATTTGTATAATGTATGTATGATGTAATTTAATTTTGTTTTAAGTGTAAAGCCAATAGATTTTTTAATCTTAGTATTACTCCTACATTTCTAATTTTTTTATTAACTTCCATTACGTGTTTATTCTAATTCAAATGTTCATTTATATAAATACCAAGTGACTTAATTTCATCTGTTTTCCCTATGTGTTTGTTATCTAACTTTAGTATATCCAAATTATCTTATAGGTGGTTATGATGTGGGAAGGTTATTACTTCGCCATTAATATGTAGGCTACATCGGTTAATACTCCATTTATGCGCTTGTAGTGGAACGTCATGCTGGGATATTATTTCAGTAGAAAGGGGTGAATTATCAGAAGCAATTCGGCGGAACGTATTGAGCAGTTTTATTGAAGTTGATATATCATGATTCAGCAATAATAAAATGCTACTCATTAGCGAGAAGGAATAACTTACTATGAACAAAGCAATGTCCAATTAAACAAACATAAAGGCTTTAATTAATTTATATTAATGCGTAAACTCAAATACCAAATCAAAATTATCAAAAGCGGACTTAGCGAACAACATCATCTAAAATTGCTGGTCAGCAGCTTAGAGTAAAATTCGCAGCGAATACGACGAAACCAAAGGTGAACATAAAGTGCGCAATAGCAACAAGTTACATGGTTATTTAAACTTCACTTCTGATGTGCGACGCATGCGTTAAACGCGTCATCTCACAATGAATCGATTAAACGTTAATTTATTGAAACCAGAATCAATGCCAGATGCTACAATCTATTTTGTTATTTATATTATGAAAAAGTATATATTTAGTTTTTCCTATGTTAATTATAAATTTGTTACCTTTCATCCGTTGATTTAGAATTTCAAGTTTTAATTTTGCCTTGATGTAGAGCTTTTGTTGTGTTATATCTCCAAAAATCAGTTCTATGTCATCAACAAATGAGTTTACATAATCGTCAATGTCAGCAATATCATTCATAAATATGAGAAACAATAATGTCCCAAGTATGTAGCCTTGGGGGATCCCACATATATATTTTCTATTTAATTAGAATATATATATATATATATATATATATATATCATCATCATATTCAACCATTATCTATCCACTGCTGGATGAAGGTCTCTCCAAATGCTTTCCACACAAGTCTATCCTGGGCCATTCGTTTCCACGTCACCCCAACCTCTTTTCTTATTTCATCCACCCATCTAGTTTGAGGACGTTTTCTAGGTCTTCGGTGGTCTCTTGGAATCCAGTTCAGAATTTCTGTTGTCCATCGTTGATCAGTTCTTCTTGCAATATGCCCAGCCCATCGCCATTTCAGCCCTTTTACTTTAACAATGATGTCCTCTACTCTAGTTTGCTCTCTCACCCAAGTGTTTCTTTTTCGATCTCTCCTAGTTATTCCAAGCATGCACCTCTCCATGCTCCTTTGCGTTGTCTGTAACTTTCGTATTGCTCCAACTGTTAGACTCCATGTCTCTGATCCATAAGAGAGGACTGGCAATACACACTGGTTGAAGACCTTTCTTTTTAGACACAAAGGCAATTTCCCCTTCAGGATAAAACTGTTTCTTCCAAATGCACTCCAGCCAAGTTTAATACGTCTGTTGAGTTCTTTCATAATGTTGCCATCCATTGAAATCAGCTGGCCAAGGTAAATATATGAATCAGCAATTTCTAGCTCAATGTTGTCAACTTGTATTTTTGTTTCCTCTACGAAATTATTGAACATGATCTTAGTTTTTTGTAGGTTCATCTTGAGTCCAACTTCTTTACTTCTAGTTGAGAGCTCCTGTACCATGTCTTGGAGTTCTGATGGGTTCGTTGAAAAAATAACAATGTCATCAGCAAACCGCAGATGATGTTGAGTAGGTACCACCGCTTGACAT
Source organism: Dysdera silvatica (assembly GCA_006491805.2). Classification (NCBI taxonomy): domain Eukaryota; kingdom Metazoa; phylum Arthropoda; class Arachnida; order Araneae; family Dysderidae; genus Dysdera; species Dysdera silvatica. Next base: position 134,777,908 of record QLNU02015003.1, on the reverse strand, counting down.
AAATATCATAAAATCAATCAGACAACTTTGAGCGGTTTGTTAGATTATTGGTACATGAGCCGGCTTTCGACTGCGCTAAAGGGCAGCCTTCATCAGATGTATATGGAGCGAAACGAACATACAGCAGATAATATAATCAAGGAATACAAATGGAAAAAATAATGGAAAAAAAGTAAGAACAAAGATAAAAATAAGAAATAAAAACCGCACGGGCAAAAAAATAAGGGTTTTTGTCAAATACTTTTAGGCAGAGGAAGTTAAAAGATGGAGTTTAAGAAGAGATAGAAAGGTACATAAGATATGGTGTAGTAAAGAGTTATGGAGGGTTGCTAAGCATGTATTGCCAGGCATGACTAATATTAAGTTGACGTGAGGTAAACAGTTCTCATCTGAATCAAAAGAAACGCCAAGACGTATGAACTTGTTCGTCATACTTCTTCTAATATCTTCACCAGGGCTTTTGCAACGTTAATTTATATTACTTCTACAATCAGAGCTTTGTGGATGCCCTCTCTCCCCTGTCGTCCAATAGATATGGTTTAGTGAACCCGAAAGCAAAGAGTCACTTTCGAGTTCCGCTGGGTTAAGTTCGACTTCCAGTAAGTTGGTTTATGTGTGAATGCGTCGTAGGCCGGTGAGAACGTGCCTTCCATCTCGTAACAGCTGATCTACAGTAGTGTTTCTCAACTGCCGGGCCGCGTCTTGGTACCGGGCCCTGTTATCAATTACACCGGGCTTTGAGATACTCTCCTTGTAATTTACCTTTTTATTTTTCTAAGCACTTTTTTAAGAATAAATATTTTATAGTGGAAATATTCTGAGGGGAATAATAGTGTCGAGTGCGATGGACCGCTCATCCCAGATGCCTGAATAACTTCGTGCGGCAGCTGCTAATGACCAAGTCGTGTATTTTTAAATATGTCAGTATTCACAAATGATCAAAAAATTTCAGACATCGAAATCGCTAGCATTGAAGAAAGGGTATACCGCCCATTATGACCTGTCATAAAAGTGTCTGCAAGCTGATTACAATAATATGCGGTGCATCTACTGTTTTTAAACGTGAACAAAATAACATATGTGTTGCGCATGCCGGAAACCAGTCGGCAAGGTTGTGCATCAGAAAAGTGTGTATTAATAGGACTGCATTGACAATATTTATGGTTATGCCACGATTAATTATTTATACTTATGATAGTTTAATGCAGGAGATTTAAAAAATGGAAAGTATTTACGAGTAAATTTTTGCCGAGACCCGGCCCTTGTCCTATAGAAGAAGAGTTTCCCGGGCCCTTGTCTTATAAAAAAGAATTTACCGGGCTGCCACCCCATGAAGTTTGAGAGGCACTAATCTGCAGCATACTTGTAGGAGGTCAAGTAAATAAACTTAAATCGAATGTGCGAAATGTGCAGTCTGATTGAAATTTTGCTCACATCTTATTGTCCGCAAATTGAGAGTTCAAATTTAGCTCGACTTGTGTAGAACCCTGATCTTGAAAAATAGATTTGTTTCAGCTAGTAATCCTGTCATTCAACTTTCCCATTATTTTGAAATTTGGCGTTTTTCACTGATATAATTTAAAACAAATTTGGAGTGATCAACCTTAATTAGTACAAAGTTGGGCATATTTATTGCATACCACAAATAAAGATCATGGACATTTCTGAAAATTCACATTGATCTTTATTGACAGAGTAAGTTTTGAGAGAAACTTCTCGTCTAAGTATATGTGGAACTGATTGAGTAACAGGGATGTGTGTTCATATTTAAAACTTAAACTTTTGGAAAAGCGTTCGCAATAGAATTTCCTAAGTATCTATAATTTAGGTTCCATGATTTTTATCATACGCAGAATCTACTACACAGGTCTGTAGCCAGGATAAAGGGCACCTGAGGAAATGCAAAGGGCATATGGGACACAGGGCACCCTGGGATTGTTCTATGTATATAAATAGCTCGATGGGACAACTGGGGCACAAGAATGGAGCCACTGGGGCCGCGCCCCTGCTGGCTCCGGCTAGGCTACAGGCCTGATACTACACCTGAAAGATAAACAGTTTATTTTATCATTCCTTCCGAATTAATATAATCAAAACCTTACAGTTTGAGTTAAAAAATTCCAATCAATGATAATTACAACGAATTCGAATGATAAACTTCTGGCATGTTGAACAAAGAATACGTTTACGGAAAAAATATAGCTAATGATTGATAGTCCATTTGTGATTATTTTCGAACAACTGTGTTCAGCATCCAACTCATGAAGTTTTCTCCATTGTGTTAGAGCACTTGCGGTAATTTTGGTTCGTGATATAATTATGCCTTGCAATCATTGCCACCAGATTTCCTAATTAGCAATTGCAGACTTTTAACCTTCAATATCTCTATGTATTAGGGAAAACTTATTTTAAAAATGTTCTTTATAAAGGCTGGAATTTTGGCGCACACTTTTCAGTTTACCTTCCAATCAAGGTTACTGGATTGTAACGGTGCTGTGATTCCAGACAAGAAGTAAGGTACAGTTTCTTTCTGCGATTAACCTAATTAGCGCTTTCCAAGCTTCAGTTTAATTTATATTTTAAAATTTTCTCTTCCGCTGCTTAAGAAAATATTTAAAAATATTTGTAGAGAATTTAAAATATTTTGAACCTCTGAATTGATACCCATTTTATTATCCCTTTCATGGTGTCAGACAAAGTCTTTGTCAAAGAAAGTGATATGTATCTTATTATATAATTATACTGATTTTACAAATTTTCATATATTTAATTCGGGCTTAGGTAATATCCAGTGATTATCCTTTTTATCAAGGCTTTCCGGAAACATAAAATATATGTAATGTAATTAATAAC
>QLNU02015003.1:134744816-134774955 GCA_006491805.2 Dysdera silvatica | reverse complement strand
CCCTAAACCATATAGTTTAAAGTTAAGCCCAATTTCAATTCGTTTTCGCAAATTAAATATTTTGGTGAGTTTAAAGGAAGGCTAGTATTATAATTTAAACACAAAGGCAGTTACCTAAGACATTCAACAGCTCAAAACTAAAAAATTTTCCGGGGAAGGTACCCGGAAACGCAACCTCTGTAATAAACCCTTTGATCCGCCCCTTCCCCTGTTCTTACAAAGTGAATGACTATGTCGAATTTATGTCTTCAAACTACGCTATGGGTAATCGGAGACGTAACCGACTGCTAAACCCGACTTTGAATTTGATCCACGATATTCTTAAAGTAAGGTTACTATTATTATTATCCGGACCCAGTTCAGCGAGACTGAAAGTGCCAATCACGATTGTTGGCCAACAAGGCTTCGACCGGATAACGACAGATAATCTCCGAAACTGCAACTGCTATGCCAATTACTAAACTTAAGTTCTTTCGCTACATTTCATTTCAATAGTTGTTTAGACATATTCAATTTCATTTTTAGTGATAAGCTTTTGTAATTCCTTCATTCGTTTTAGCTGACACTGTACAGTGGTCCCAAATTTAAGGTCGCCATACACTGTTGGTTTCTGAACTAACTTCAAATGTGGCAAAAATTTTTACTTAAAAAATTATGTGTATAATACCCAATATATTAAATATATTACATATTTTATACATATGTAGCATTCTATGCAGAATTAAAAAGCATTAAATATAAAAATAACACAACTTACATATATTTTAATTATAGATATGTGAGTTGCAGTTTAAATAATTTGGATGTATTACTTGAAATTATCATAGTATTTTAATATCGGTCTATATAATGTATGTAGAAATATTTCTATTTTGTGTCGCATGTGGTAGGAGCAAAGGTAGTTCAACAATTTAGGTGTCGTGAGTTTGTATATTGTGAAAAAAGAGCAATTTCCACTTCTCGTAGAAAACTCTCACCGTGAATTTGCCAAAGTCATTATAGGAGTTTAGATTTCTTTTTGATGCTGGTTACGGATATGTAGAGATTTTAGCTATAAAAGCACGGGAAGGGACTTTTTAAGAACTTAAATTGCAACGATAATTTATGGAGAAAACGTGTTTTTATGATTTGTATAAAGAAAGCCTGAGGTGACCTCAATTTTAAAAATGAAAAAGTAGAAATCATGGTGCAGCTAATGTACCTAGAATGGTTCTCGGAAAATGTAGAAAACATACTCATATTTCACTATAAAAAATTCAGGAAACTTTAAAAGAAACAGGTTTCATACTAAGGGGACCTCATTTGTAACTTAACACAAGACACCAGAAGATATGCTGCATCTTACATAAATAGAACCAAGCTCGGGAACGCATTCAACTTCGATTTCGAGAAATGCAGGAGTCAATAAGAGAAACACCTTTTATGCGGTTTCTATAAAAAGGCCATTGGTGACGTCAATTATATTTTGAGACAGTTAACTATAAACTACGTTGCATCTAACGCATATAGAATAATATCCGGAAAGTATGGAGAATATATTCAAATTTATTTTTTAAAAAATCAGGAGAATATAAGAAAAATAAATTTTATAAGGTTTCTTTCAAAGAAAAGACAGTCGACCTCATTTCTAATATAACACAAGAGAAACTAAGACCTATTCTGCATCTATAAAAAATATGCGAAAAAAACTTGGTTAAAACTAAGGAAAAGGATGTATACAGAGTGGCCGACAATAATCTTCCTGAGAACAAAAATTCTTATCTAGAAAGCCATTTGAGAAGTCATATTTTGGAGCTAACATCAGTAGATATCGGCAATTTTTTGTATTTAATCCTACCATTCATTTTTTCCCAATAAAAGGAGTCTCCTACTTTCCTTGAATGTATATATGCCAAAAGTGTCCCCTACGTGCTACTTCCTCTGTATACAGATATGTCTACAAGTAAAGTATCATATAGGGGCAACTTCCAAAAAATTCTGGTTTTTATAAACTGAAGGCTGCCGCTATATCATACGTTGCCTCTATTCATATCTGTATACAAGGGAAGTAAAATAAGTATTTTTTTTAATATTTTTTATTTAAATTTGAACATATTTTGACGCTTCCCAAGCAACAGGCAATCTGAGAGATATAGCCAGCCAGGGGCTACAGGGGGGAGCCCTACCTCAAAATGTGGTCTGCCCTCCACCCTTGGAAAATATTTTGTCAAAATAAAGTATCTTATAATTTTACATTTTTTTGTATAAAATTGTACATGAAAATGGAAATTGTTCTTTGAAGTTAAAATTTTTTATGGTAGATCTTGTGTACATTATGCATTTTACAAAGATTTGAGTCTTTATGTACTCTATAATAAAGATAAGGGAAATTCTAAATTTTAGTTTACCTCTGTAAGTTTTTAATGCAAAATTTAAGTTAAGAAATTTATTCATTGATGTTAAATATATTAGCCTACTTAGATATTTATGTTATTAAATATATTAATAAAATACATTAAAATATTAAAGAATTTTAAGCCCCTGTAGCTTTCTGAGCCCCTCTAACTTTCAGAGGCCCCCCTGTAACAAGCGTCTAGCTACAGGCCTGCACTACCTGTGTTGGAGATGTAGAATAGCTACTAGTTTCAAGAATTACGATCACCTGCCTCTTTTTAACAGAAATAATATAATATCTATATTTCTCCTATGTGCACCATATTAATTTAGAATTGAATTCGAACTGTTCTCAACTCTTCTTGAGCATCATTTTATATTCAATGGATGCATAATAGCTCCTAGTTTCTTATGTCAAATTAGAATTGAGGTCAACTATGTTTCTTTTAAAAGAAATCATATAAAACATTTCTTCCATAGTATCCTCTCTTTTGAATGGAATTTGAATATGTTTCCCCCATTTTTTGAGTATTATTCTATATGTATTAGATGTAGCTTAACATCTGGTGTTTTCTCCAATACTAAAATTGATATCACCGATGGTCTTTATACAGAAGTGGAATAAAAAATATCTGACCTATTGTCTCCAGAGTTTTTCAAAATCGAATTTGAATATGTTCCTCGCATCACACTCTAACATTTTAAACGACCGTTCTAACCACACACGTCTTTAACTTTTTACAGAGAACTGGCTTTTACAATAGTCTTTGATTTTACCATGTTTGGCGCAGTATAGCCCAGATGCTCTTGCGCCATAAAAATCCAAACAAACAAACAATATGTTCCCGATATCTTCTTCATATCAGTGTATAAAATATAATGTAATATAAAATAATTAATATAAAATAAAATATAAATGCAACGTAGTTTCTTTTCCCTTGTATCAAATTAGAATTGAGGTCACCTGTATTTCCTTTGACAGAAATTATATAAAACTTGCTTCTCTTACAGTATCTTGATTTTTTAATTAAATTTGAATATATTTCCGATACTTTCTGAATGTGCATTAGACGCAGCATACTTCCTAGTTTTCTTTATTTCAAAAATATAACTAGGCTCGTCAGTGACATTTTATAGAAATCGTATAAAAGATGATTCTCTGTCCCTGCGCCAGAAAAATACAACCAACCAAAGATGATTCCTATTGTCTCTTGAATTTTTTAAATCGAATTCACATATATATTCTCGATATTTCCCGAGTATCATTCTACCAGCGTAATATGTAGGATCACTTATAGTTTCTTGTGTTAAATTAGAATCGAAGTCACCGATAGTTTCTTGGATATAAATCGTATAAACTTGTTTCTGCTAAAGTCTCCTGAATTTTATAAAATTGAATTTGTGTACGTTCCCTATGTTCTCAGAGTATCATTAAAGGTACATTATATGCAACATGACTTCTAGTTTTTTTAAGAATACAATTGCGTTCACCTCTGGTCCCGTTTAAAAATCTGAAAAAGCAAGTTTTTTCCACAAATTTATGTTGCAATTTGAAATCCCGAAAAAGTCCCTTGCCGAGGCTGTACCTCTGAAAACACTACATATTCATAATTAATATGAAAAATTCTCTTAAACAGTACTAATGACTTTCACTAATTCGCAGGATATTTCCTATCGGACGACAAAATATTTCTTCGCATCTATAAATTATATTGGCGTCATTTACGACAAAATTACTGATGTCACAGCATTTGTTTCCCCTGAATCTCCCCCTCCCTTAGAAACTGCCTCCGATATGTTCATTTATACGAAAATAGTCGATAACGTTGATGATGAAAAAATATTATTACTCAATTTTTCATTCAGAATTTTACTAATAATTTTCAAAATTTTGGTTCATAAACGTATAAACCCAGATAGGAAATATCTTCCTAGGGACGTCCTAAAGATGTTCAGAACCTCCTCAGGACGTTCTAAGGATGGTCTTCTTTGCTATCTGAGAAGCTTGATTAGTTTCGTAAAGTTACCATTATGAAATATTAATTGAACTCCCTTTTTCTATACTAACCATTGAACTACCGCTTGTAGTGGAATCATGCTGAGTAAATATATCCATATTGGTTCATTTTTGTCGCTTACTTATATAACAGAATCTTGCAATAATATATTTAAAACATAATATTTAACTTTTCTAGGTGGACGAAAAATCCAATTTACGTTTTTCTAGTACCCCTTCTTTATTTTACGATTCCCAGCGCCGGGGATATTTCGTTGAATGAAGTGGATTCTCTTAACATCGAGGAAATCACTCGTTCAGGTGAATATTGTTCTGAATCAGTGGCGTAGATAAAGGGGGCTCAAGGGGCTCAAATCCCCATTGAATATTAAAACCCATTATATTTTAGAACGCCCCATCACGTAATCTTTTTTAATCTATTTGAGCCCCATAATTTTTAAACTTCTACGCCACTGCCCCGAATAATACGCGTTGAAATGTAAATATTCCATACTAGTTAGCATGTAAAATTGGAAAATATTTATTTAAATTTGTCTATATGCCTAGGAAATGAATCAGTACTACCACCTACTATTGGTTCACAATCACCAATGCCTTATGGTAAGAGTTTCTTTTACGTTTATTTTTATCGCTTTTTTATATGTTAGCGCGGTTCAATAATTTGTAAAACTATTTGTAATAACCTTTCGTGCGTTTAATTGAAATGTTCAGACACAATAAGAAACAGAAATAGAGGGAAACGAAGAGAGTAGGAGAGAGAGAGAGGAAAGAAAAATAAATAGCGAGTAAGATCAGAGAGAGAATAAATGGAGATATAAAATAAAAAGAGAATAAAAAGAGGAATATAGAGAATAGAGAGTGAGAACAGAGAGAGAGAATAAGTAAATAAATAAAGGGATATACAGGATAAAGAGGGGGGAGAGAGAGAGAAAAAAAGAGGGATACAGGGAATAGAGAGTGAGAAAAGAGAATAAAGAGAAAAATAGAATGAAGGGAGATATAAGATAAAGAGGAATAAAATGAGGAATATAGAAAATAAAGAGAGAGAGATTGTAAAGAAGGGGGATTGGGGAGATTAAATAATAAATTATCCTTGATTATATCTGCCAGTCAAATTTTCCAATACTTAGAATATTTAATATTTAATATAAAATTTTAGCCTCTCTTTCAAACCTGCATACGAATTGATCAACGCAGGTCAGTAGGTAAACATAACCTTGAAAACCATGCGAAGATCCCACCAAATCCAAGTGTATATGACTGAATCTTGAAAAAGGCAGTGGAAAAGATGTGATCGGAGACTTAACATGGCTGTGTATCTTGCTTCGTTGGCAATCGAGGCACGACCGAACCCATGCTGCAATGTCACGCTTCATTGATTTCCAAATAAATCTTCGTCGGATCAGATCAACAGTGGCTTTAACTCCTAGATGGGATAAGTTAGGCAATACCATAAATGCTTTACGCCGAAAAGATTCGGGCGCGTAAGGGCGTACAGTACCACCTGATATGTCACACCAGAACGGAAGATCTGATGGTGGTACAGTCATAGTCTTAAACTCAAGGCTAGATGACCGCGCACGCAACAACGCCAACTCTGGGTCACCCTCCTGCGCACGAGCCATTGCACCGTAGTCCAAATCATCACAAATATCTATTGTAGAAATACACGAAAATGCATCAGCTACATTATTTTGGATCATTATTTGGATTATTTTTTATCTGAAATAAACCTTATATCTAATATAAATTGAACAATATATTCTAGCTGTCTTTGTAGTTGTGGCGAACACATCACTTACCTGCTTAAAAGCGTATGTAAAGGGTTTAAGATCTGTGAAAACACAAAAAATTCTACATTCCAATGAAAGTTTAAAATTCCGGATGGCGGAATACAGTCTAAGCAATTCTTTATCATAGGCGCTGTATTTGGTTCTGCCTTAATTAATTTCCTTGAAAAAACTCTAAAAAACACTTTCTTTCCGGCTAAACTTAGCACAAAATCTTGAATATGTGGAATAGGATATCAGTCAGGCTCAGTAATCGCGTTAAGCTAACGACAATCCCAACATATACGCCAAACCCCCATATTTCTTGGGCACAAGATGAATAGGACTTGACCATGGGCTAGAAGACGGCCTAACTATCTTTACATGAATCAAGCTTTCGAATTCCTGCCTGGCAAAGGCAAATTTATTAGGCGATAATGACCTGGCCTGCTGAAACACAGGTGGTCCCTCGGTAATGATACAATGGACAGTATCATGGTCAATAAAAGCACGCGCGAAAGATGAATTGAGTATAGCTGAATATTTTTTCAAAAGTGAATGATACGGCAAATCTCCAGGTACAGCAGTTAAACCCTAAATTGGTAATTTAACCTTACAGACCGAAGAAGTTAATGAAGTAGCTCGATCAACGAGACAATTCCTAGCGCCTATGAGCAAATCATGCCTTTCTAAAGAATTCATTCCCAAAATTGGCTCTGAAACACCCGCTACTACGAAAATCGTCATCTAATTGTCATCTAAGACCAAGGTCAATGTTAAGGAACACCGTTCTAAAAGTATCTATGCAATTGTCATTGGCTACATATAAAGGAAAATCACTCTTAGAATGATAACCCTTGACCAAGGTTTTATGTACGACAGATACCGAAGCACCACTATTGATTAAAAGCGATCGGTCGGTACCTCTGTCCTTAACATACAAGCTGTTGACTTGCTCTATTTACCCGACACGGCTAAATCGGATGAGCGAATTAGTTTTCCCACCAATTGCAGGGAGAACAACATCTCCTGGCTTTACTGCCAAAACGGAAATGAAAAAAATATAATCCATCACTCGATTTGCGCGAAAACAATCGTTTGTTATTCCTTAACTCTGAATAATTTAAAGAATTAGAATGTTCTTGACTAACTGAATGCTTACACAATGCCCCACGATTCCGCTAAGCCGAACGATTAAATACAACCGAACGGTCCCGCGAAGCCGAGCGATAATTACCATTATCATAAACACTATTTACTTTCACTGTTAAATTTTCCACTTGTTCAGCAAGTTGTGATATTTGCTGTTGTATTGAATGTAACGTTGTATTTTGTTTAATTTCAAAAACCGGAGAACAAACTCACGATACCTCGTTAATCCTATCGGTAAGCTTAGCCATGTTATCCAAATCTTGACTACCAAGTTGTAATATTTGTTAAGTTTGCATGGGGAGCCTCCGAAGCCAAAGACTACGGGGTGTTGCTTCTGAAATTCTGCCAACTGCCAACTCCCTCATTTCACGCAACAATTGCGCGGGAACTTTATCACCCAGGCATATCCTGCAACAGAGTATGCGGTCTGTGCGATTCAGACTGCGCAAACTCATCGTTAATTCTCTACTTCATAGCAGAGTATGCCGCTTTAGGGGAGTTCCTCACGATATCGCTAACGAACGTGAGCAATTCACTACCTAAGGATTCTACCAAATGATGATATTTGGTATTTTCATTTGTAATGCCTGCGTTGTGAAAATGCGATTAAAATTGACCAAACCTTAGTTCAGTATTTGTACGCCAAAATGGCGGTGCACGAAAACCAACACTAGCTATGCTATTGTTATCATTAGACTGAACAGCATCATTATCAACACCAGCATTAACAATGTTATAAGTACTTTCAACACCAACAATTAGTCAAAATGTCTATTTTCATGAAAAACGTACGGAGGAAAAAAAATCAGCAATGTGAAATTATCAGCAAAGTGAAAGTTACTACGATAGTCCTTGAAATGTCTACCATGAAAGTAATGCATGATAGTTGAACCGCCCTTTAAATACAAATGTCTAGCCAAACAGTGGACGCCTACTGAAAGTTCCGTGACATCACAAATGAAGTAACCGTTATTGTCGAAAAATACGCGTTTTAAGTTTAGGAAATGTTCCAAGGGCCATTAATTATCAGTTTGCATAAAACGGTATTTCGTGTTTACCGTATTCATGTTATAAAACTAAAATCGTAGGAATTTCTATTACAATTCGATCGGGATCAAGAAGCTGTTCATGTTAAAATTAGCTCGCTTCAAGCGTGTTCACGTTAGCTTGGTTCTCACTACACTTAAACCACGTTAGAGTGGTTAAAGTGCAATGAGATAGCCTATTGTTTCGTGGTGAATTGAAGGAAAATGTACGCAATATAGTTTTTCTTTCATATCTTTTTTAAATGAAGATACCTATTAAATAAAGAAAAAACATAAAAATATATTTTACATAAAATCGAAATGTATTCTATTTTGTAGAATTTTCTCTATAATCTATTCTGCATATACTTTTTTTTCGTAAGCATATAATGTCCCGGGAACTTTTCTACCTATTTTTTTTCTCAGGAGCTGAATATTAGACTAGATTGACAACAATTTGACAAACGTTATAAAATAAAGAAAAAATTTCTATGAGATTGAAATGATACTTTTGTTTATTTCTAAATTCCTAGTCAATAACGAATGTGCACATGGAGTGTTGAAACCAGTCGACTGCTCAGAACTTTTTCAGCTTGGTTATTACATGAGTGGTGTATATAAAATTTGGCCTAGGAACAGTATCCTTAAAGGTCGACCTATAGAAGTATATTGCAATATGCAATCACAAGGAGGAGGATGGACCGTATGTAGCTCTATTATCTTTAAAAAAAAGCATTTTTGTCTTCATGCATTCTATGAAATCCTAACTTTTTCAAGAAGTGTCATTATCTTTATTTGTTGACCAACAAATACTTAAAATTGGACGTTTGTTTCTAGCATTGTTTATATTAAAAGACATTTTTTGTTTGTTTCATATTTTAATTTGGCCATTATAATCTCTTTAAGGTCATTCAAAGACGTGGCGATTTTCTTCGACCCGTTGATTATTTTTACAGAAATTGGAATAGTTACAAAGAAGGATTTGGCAACGTCGAGGAAGACTTTTGGCTAGGTAATCGTGGAACCTGTTTCCTTTCTTATAAATGCTAAGCTAATCGGAATAGCAAATTTAAATACTTGTTTTCTTGTATTTCAGGAAATGACAAAATATTCGCTTTGACAAACCAAAATGAGTATTCTGCTCTATTTGAGTTATTCGACACCAATTGGGAATACAAATATGCAAAATACGATACTTTCTATATCCTCACTGAATCACACCAATATCAGTTAACGATCGAGGACTACAGTGGAACAGCAAGTAATGTGGTGTTAATATAAATCGAACACTACGCATATTTAATTAAGCAACAACATGAATCAACGTTTTTGGCGTAGTGGTACAGTAAAACGGGCTTTTCGATCAATTTAATACCAGTTTCTTTGCAGTTTGGTTTAAATAGTAGTCCATGTACTACACCATTCTGCGAAATAACTGGCTTCAGTAAAATAGTCTTTATATACGTTCGTAAGAGATTCGATGTTGCCTTTTGTAGCTCAGTAGGTAGATACCCCTCCCGGGAAGAGGAAGGTCGTGGGTTCAGGTCCCACCGAACGCAGAAATATTTATTTTCTTTCGAACGTTTCACCATCTAACCACTCCACAGCATTTGGCGTTGGTATCGCTACGCAAAAAACGTTGATTCGAGTTGTTGTTTAATATGGTGTTATTTAATTTTTTGCATCGAATCTGAAACCCATTTTATATTCATTTTATAATTAATATTTTATTATTAAGTTGTCTTATACTATAGAATTATTTCGGTTATCCGTGAGATTATGCGACCAGGATTATAACGAATAATCGAAAGGATGAATAATAAACATATATATACATATATATATATATAATATATGGTACAATAAATACAGGGTGATTCCAAATTGTTGTTGGGTTTCCGCTGCTTTTAATTTTCAAACAGAAATCAGTAAAATAAAATTACTTGAAAAATATGTGAAAGTGTAACTTAAAAAGCTTTATTACCTACAAGATAAGTACTGCAGAATTTTAAACATCTTCAACCTGCGCGCCTTTCTTGAAGGTTGAAGATATTTAAAATTCTGAAAATGACACACAGATGTTTAAAATTTTGAAAGATGACACACGAAAATCTTACGTGCCAAAAGTTTTTTGAAGAAAACTAAGAAAACCGTAACTCCTAAGAAAAGGGCTCTAAATAGTAACTAAGGGAAGAAATTGAGGAAAAATAAGAAGGAGGATTATGAAGTTTTTTTCACGAGCTAAGGAAGATGTAAAGTTTGAGTGTTAACTGTGAGATTTATTTAGAACTCAAAATGTAGAAGCGAAAGTGAGAAGGGAAGGCCCTATGCGGCCCACTATGGGCCCGTTGTTGAAGGGCAGTGTCATAGAAGATATGAAGACCCCGCTCACAGACACGATGACCGTGAAGGAGGCCCAAACGCCCATGTAAGTCCTTTTTAATTCATAACTGTGAGAGACGTCACAATTAATTACGTAAGTTTCAGTTTATTGATCAGTCGCTTACAATTGTCATAGAATTGTATTGATGAAATGTGTGAAGTAGAATAGTGTTGTATTTATTTTTTTCTTCTAAAACAAAAATAGCTCTAGTTTGAGCTACTAATACGTGGGTGTCAAATTTATTTGTAATAAAAAAAGTCCCCTATGAAAAACTCACAAAAAATCTCGCCCCGGTGGCTTTGTGTGTTGACCAATATTTGGCAATTGTGTTATCCCTGTGAAGGGTAATAATATCTTACAATTTAATATACGGAGAAAAAAGCGTTTTTTCTTGTTCTCATTCGTCTAGTAGGTCAAGACACCGCGGGGACCCTGGTTCGAATCCGGGATGAGGACGGCGTCTCTTTTTCTCCCAAACAAAAATAGCTCTAGTTTGAGCTACTAATACGTTGGTGTCAAATTTATTTGTAATGAAGTAGACCTAATCACCATTATTCGTTATAGTGTGCGTTTAATAGTTTAATAAACATCTTATGTTGGTATTATATATGTGAATTCCAATCTTATTCGTATTTAACATGTGGGATTTTAAATGGGAAGGAGCTACGAACCAAGTTATTGTAATTTCGCGATGTGCTAAATTAAAACAGCATACTGTACGATATGCATTACGGCCACAACAATCTTCAACCCATCATTATTATATGTGTTTTAATTGGTGATGGAGCAAATTCCTTTCACCACGTACGTAGTGTCGTTGGTTGCTTTTTGGTTTTACGGCTCAAAGACTACAGTGGTCATGCTGCGCCGGGACCTACTGTTTTCCGAGGAATCCGAACCTCTTAAGGCCTAGGGAACCAAACCCCGGACTACAGTGAGCAGTGCGATCTTTATGAGATCTCTGAGTAAGCGTTCTTTTTGCACTGCTGGGAGTCGAACCCGGATTAGCGGCGCACCATTGTTAACGGCACCCAAGCCGATCTACCGTTACACAACGTGATATCAAAATATTATACTCGCTACAGCATCATTGGGAGTCGAACCCGAGTTAACGGCGCACTAGGCGAACTCGTTGCCCCACAACGGGGTCCCCTATAATAGTGTGTTCAATTATTGAAGTCTTACTGCATTGAAGTACATGGTTGGGGACAGGATTTATGGGACTTGAGGAAGTTTAGGAGATTGCCCCACTAACCAAATACGTTTATATATATAATAACAAATTATATTAAGTTATTAAAGTTTCTCATCGGGACCCCTTTTAGATTCTGGTTCTGAGCATTTTCCCTTCTTTCCCACTCCCTCCTTGACTTTGTTTAAATCTACAAAGTTAAATGGGGTTGTTTCCAGCAAAGATGTTTAATCTTAAATAACAAGAGCTGCATTTCTTTTTATAGATGATTCCATGACCGAATTTCATAATGGCGCAAAGTTTTCAACAATGGATCGGGATAACGATAATAGGGATAGGATCAACTGCGCTGCAACTTATAAAGGCGCTTGGTGGTACAACAACGGTCATGAGGCAAACCTCAACGGACTCTATTTAAATGGACAACACCAAAGCTTTGGTGATGGTGTGATCTGGTCTCGTTGGAAAGGTTTTCACGAATCTTTGACGAGAACAGAAATCATGGTTCGCCCAAAAAATTATCGAAATTACATGTACTCACATATGTAAAGATAATTATTGAATATGTCTATTGTACCTCCTATGCAGCATTAAAAATTCTGTATTATGTGGTTATTATTATTAAACATATACAAACATATCAAGATTGAAGTAGGGCTTTAATATATAATTTTTCTTGTAATTTAATTCTTACGTTATTAATTATGATTACCTATTCCAGTGATGATTTATTCCCATAATTATCTATTCCCATGATTATCTATTCATAATTTATATCTTTGTACAGTACATGGAAGTGTCATCTACAGGGTGTAACTGAATTAATGGTCAGAATTTTAAGGGGTGATAGTATTTGTCAAGATGGACAGTATTGTAATTCCATGAAGCAGAGTAGAAGCACACACAACTAAAACATTTTTAATTACAACACAGATTACAGAAAGCTTTTGGTTACACATGAAACCATAGAAGCAGCGTACCCGAGGAAGGCGACCGCCAGACCCAGCATCATGGGGTCGCTTACACGTCACATGATCAACAAACCGGAAGGAAGAGTCCACTATACAGATAGGGGAGGGGGGAAATCGCAGTTGACATTGAACATAGATATGAGAATATACACATACATATTCTATTCCAACACCCCCTCCCACGATGTCGACGCAATTTACTTAAAATGCAATTCAATAACTTCAACTCCTAACATTTTCATTGATAATGTTTACAAGATGACAACGCCTTTGTCAAAATATCTGCACCCATTTTATCAGTCGAAACAAAACTCAAATTGATTAGTTCGTTTTTCAAGGCATCCCATACAAAATGATGTCTGATATCTATATGCTTAGTGCGTTTGTGAAAAACAGGGTCCTCAGACAATTTTATTGCTCCAATGTTGTCACTGAACATTTGAATTTTATCAAGTTTGGAGTCGCATAATTCGTTAACTAATTTACTAAGATAAATGGCATTTTTAGTGCCATCTGAGAGAGCCATGTATTCGACCCTGTAGAAGATGGAGCAAAGTACATTGTTTACGACTTTCCCATGTAACAGTACTACCGCTTAAAATGAAACAATATCCAGTATAGGGTTTATGATCATCAGGACAATTACCCAATCAGCAGTATAATCAAAGAGTTGTTCACAAGTGGGTCTATAGATCAGTCCATAATTAATTGTTTTCTTGAGGTAACGTAACACATGTTTTGCAGCTGTCCAATGAGTCTTATCATAGCAATCCAAGAACTGACTCAATTTACTTACAACATTTGCAATATCTGGCCGGGCGGAAGTAGCAAGGCACATGAAATCCTCAATCAACTCACGATAAGGCAAATCCTCTTCACAATGATCGGCCTTTTTTAATTTAATGCTAACATCCATGGGAAAAGCCACAGGCTTAGCTTCAACCATGTCAAAACGTTTTAAAAGATCCTGGATATAGCTCGGTTGACTCATAGCTATACTTCCATTTGCTTGTCTGAAATTTATTCCCAAACAAAATTTTGCAAGTCCTGAATATTTTACCTCCAACTCTTTCCCCCAACGTGCTTTTTAAAACTCGCTAGTTTACTGGGGTTTTGTGACCAAAACAAAATATCATCGACATATACTACAATTACAGTTAAACCTTTTTCGTCTTTGATATAATATATACACGGATCGGCATCGGTTTGCTTAGCTCCAAATAGTTTAAGAATTTCATTTAATTTTGAATTCCAGCATCTACCTGCCTGTTTCAACCCATAAAGTGATTTCTTTGGGAAAAGTACCTTATCACCTTTATTTAACAACTTTATCATATTTGACGCTTTTATGGATATATCGCTATCAGGCTTTTCAGTCTCGATTATTTTCTGAAGAGTTTCCTTAAAATAATCTGGATACTCCAGGAAGATATCCTCTTCTAACTTTCCATTTAAATAAGCTGTAGCTATATCAAATTGATGGATTTCAATTCCTAGTTTAGGTGCTAGAGTATTCATTACACGAATCGACCCTGACCTGGAAACAGAGGCGAAGGTATCATTTTAATCCACGTTATGTCTCTGATCATTACCTCTTGCTATGAATCTCGCCTTACGTCTCATGAGTTCTCCTTTTGAATTATATTCATTTGTGAGCAGAAACCTACTTCCAATGCACTTCCTATTCTCTGGTCTGTTTACAATATCGAATGTATCATTCCGAATTGAGCTTTTGATTTCGCTTACCGAAGCATTGTACCATTCAAGAAGCATCAATCCAATTAATAGCGTCTTTAATTCATACTTCTGCGTTGTAAGAATAAACGTTATGTGTTTCAGCAATTAAGGAAGAATCACCTTTAGTTTCATTTCCAACTTCCTGTTTCACGTCTCTATTTCGAAGAGACAGTACATTTTTGTCCGCTGAAAATACGGGGGTAACAGACCTCTCTGCACTGTCTTTATCAATGTGGCATTATGCAGGTCAAAGTTCCCACCACAGGAAATGCATTCCGTCGGCACTTTCTGTTCGGAAGAGACGGGTTTTTCAATCATTTCAAAGACTCCTTGTTTAACAACTCGAGCTTATACGGGGCACAATTTTCGCTAGCATTATCGCTTTCAAAGAATTTAATACTTGGTGAGAAATAAAAACTTTTTCATCGGGGAAAATACATTCGGAATGCTTTGGTATTTTCAGAAAAACCAACAAAAATACCTTGTTTCGATCGAGGGGAAAATTTGTGATTAGGTCGGTTATTCAAACAATATGCTTTATATCCAAACGTTTTAAAATATCTAACATTTGGTACGACATTATTCTATAACCCATATGGGGCTTTTCCGTTAAGAGTTTTTGTTGGGCATCGATTCCTTACATAATTTTCAGTATTTATCGCTTTAGCCCAAAAACGTAAAGGTAATTTTGATTGAGACAAAAGACATCTCGCGGTTTCCAGAAAAACTTCTATTTTTTCACTCACAAATACTATTTTGTTCAGGACAATACGAAGAGGGTAAACGATGCTCAATCCCATTAACCTTCAAAAAATTGTCAAATTCAGTATTTGTAAACTCTCCCCCATTATCACTCATGAAGGCTATAATTATTTTAGTAGATTTCTGATTTTCCCATAATGCCTTAACTTTCTTAAATGCGTCCAGTGCCTTATTCTTACATTTTAGAAATTTTACTGTATAATCATGTTGTACTGAATAATGATGTTACGCGAATAATCATCGATATATACGATAAAATAGTAAGACTTACCCAAAGATGGGACTTTCATTCTACCATAAAGATCACAATGAACAATATCCAATAATTTAGAAATTTGCTTGCATCGCTTCGGAAAAGGCGCGGGTCAACTTATTAATCGCGTAAATATCGCAATTAAATACTGTTTGGGATTTTAACACATTTAAGCCACGAATATTTCCCGATCCCGTTGCACCCGTAAGATTCCCTATATTTAAGTGTCCCGTTCTGTAATGCCACTTAATAACGTTGGCCATCTTATTTTTACCACTATCCAAAGATTCACTGGTATGAGACGCACTCTCAACGTTTGTTCCACGTAAATAATGAGGACTGTACTTTCTATCAGCAGTCAGTTCCATCTTGGTCTTGGGATTTTTAATGGTAACAACGTTTTTCCAAATGTAACAGTATAGCTAACCCCTGTCAGACAACTTTGCCACTGATAACAAATTCGTTCGCAATTCGGGAACCAGCAAAGCGTCGTGTACGTCAACATATTGTATTTGATTGTTGACTTCTGCCTGAACAATCGCTTTCCCCGATCCAGTATCTTCGGTTGACAGTTCGTTGGCTAAATTTACCTGCGTTACGTCGGTATCAGAAATGGCCTCAAATTTTGATCCATGTCTACACAAATGTCTTGTACACCCGCTGTCAAGACACCAGAGCGTTCGGGTTTCTTCGTTTGGCGTAAGAAGAGCATTGGCACTTTTTGTCGCCGAGTCTATATACATCAATAGTCCAGCGCGCCCCTATTTTTGACTAAAGTCTTCTTTTCTTTGATCGTCACACTGATTTGCCTTGTGTCCCAGCCGCCTGCATTGAAAACACTTTATCTTTGAACTATTACTCGAATACTCGGTAACATTTTTAGATGTTTTTCCAGATTTGTTAGTCCACGGTTTCTTTCTAAGATGTGTAGCGGCATACGCTTCCAGATCACCATGTTGGGTGTCATGGCGGCGCACTAGGCTCTCCTAGGATTTTAATCCGCAGTACATCCAGATTTGGTAAATCGTCCCTGGATTCGATTACACATCTGAAATTTTCAAAGTTCAATGGAAGACTGTATAACAGCATAATAGTCAACAAGTCCTCGTCGATTTTAATATCCATTTCGGAAAATCTGTCCACAATGTCAAAGAACTTTCGTAAATGGTCTCGAACGCCGCCGCTGGAAGAGTCTCATATTTTGTGCTGAATTATAGACTTCAGTAGGGATACCTTTCTGGTGGGGCCCTTGGATTGAAAAATTTCTTCAAGTTTAATCCAAACGTCTCTCGACGATTCACAATTTTTAATTTGCTTTAGTTCCGCTGGTGATATACACAAAATCAGTTGAGCTTTAGCATTTTCGTCCATCGTAGTCCATTTATCACGTTCCTTAACTCTTTGCTTTCTACAACGGCCGAAACTGCCCGAGCTACTTGCTTCCTGAAACGGCCGTACGGCCGGGGGTGAGGCATGTGGAGGGGCTTGACCCTCGTCTTCAACTCCCCCACCTCCCGAGGCGTTAACTATCTGCGGTTGATTTTATGGGTATGCGCTTCGATGATGTAAGCTGACAAATGGTTGCAATTGAAATCTAGGTAGCTCTACTCGACTAAAATCTCGCCAAACTTTATTTGGGAATTTGTTTTGCATTCGCTCAATCTTGTTTTCTTTCGTTTGCAAATTAATTTTATTATTTGCTTGTTTATTTGTTTGCGTGGCATCTTTTGTTTCATTTTATTTGAAATGGCTTCTCGTAAACACGGTTTACATGACGCCATATGCTATACATAATTTGATAATGGCCAAAGTGATTTTGAAAGCTATGATCTTTAAAGTGATTTTTTCAATGACGAATTAGATTGTTCCTTTTTACCCGGAGATTTAGTCGTTGATTTTAAGGAAAGCGATGAGTAAAATGAGCCGGAAAATGAGTGTTACAATTATTCATGGAGTAATGATACCAATAATGAACAAATTCGAAAATTGGGTTTTAGAGGAATTCCTGGACCAATCCATGATTTGCCTACAGGATCGACATCATTTGCGTATTTTTCCCTGTTCTTTATATACACCGTAATGAAAACGTTCATAGAAAATTCAAACCTTTATGCGGAATTTTGCCAGGAGCAATCAGGATAAAAAGATGAAAATTGGGAACCCATATTGGCCATTTCCAAAATTTGGGGATTTTTTTAGCATGCTTTTAACAATGAGCAACAATCAACCCTAGATTACGAGATTATTAGATCAGAAGTCCTATACTTGGAATCTTATCCTTGGTTGTCCAACCTTTCTTGATAGCGGGCCACTTTTAGAAGTTTTTCACCGATCTCGCAAGTCAGCTGTTTCGAAAAAAAAAGGGGGGGGATGAACGCCAGCCTCCCTTCAAAGTTTCTTCTGGTTATTCATTTATTTACTTAGGACATGGAAGGGGTCACACCCATATGGTCACCGCGATTTTTCCTTATTTTAAAAGATCTAAAATTTTTGTTTTGGATTTTTTTTCTAGATAGCTGTCAGAGGGTCGAATTTTGGCCCGCGGGTCGTTTGTTGGACAACCCTGGTGTAGACAGTTCTTTTAATTTATGTCGTTGATAATGAGCTTAATGGGCCAAAAAGGTCCTTGAGCTTGCGAAATTAAAATAGAGTTGAAAAATTATTATAGAATTAAAATAGAGTTAAAATTAAAATAGAATAAAACTAAAAAACTAAAACTAAAACGAAATTAGAGTTAAACTATAGTTGTAACGTTATTAAAAACGTTACGTTTAATGTTGAAATGATAATATGTCACTGAAAACGCTGCCACTCAAAAAAAAAAGCGCTATATAATACAATCGAACAAAAAATATAATTACATCAAATAAATGACAAAGTGTATTTTTTTATTTCGAACTAAATACACTACGCCGAAAAATATAACCACACTCCTTAGATTAAAAAAAAAAGAAAAGAAAGAGAAAATATTTTAAACTTTGAACGACGTTACTTATTATAAAATTTTTGTTTGAAATGGGGGGGAAGGCATAGAACCCTAATACCAACATTGGGGGGACGGGTCCGTCTGTCCCCCGCTAACGGCGCCCTTGGACAGAAGACTGAGGGCCTTTTTGTTATATTTACGGATATTTATGACACTAATAAATCGCAAAATGGGTCAATTGCCTATGATTTGCTATCTTAAAATATACCCTGTTCTATTGACTAAAGCAAATTGATTTTTCTGGAAAATTATCCTTTTAACCGATATCGAACCATTACTACTAAGTAGACTCTCGGTGACATAAAAGTTTAAAATTTGGTTTAGTTTGTTAGTTTTACGTCCCAAAGCTACACTTTGGGCTGTCTTAGATGGGACCGCTGTCTTTACATGACCTCCGAAACACAATACGTTTCCAAAGAAACAAACAGCACGCGGGGATTCGAACTGCCATTCGAGTAAGTTGCCAGGCTAACGCTTTAAACAAACACGCCATTGGATGCCCCACAGATTAAAAAAAATTAAAGAAAGAAATTAAAGCTAATTTACTTATTCGCTTATTAGGGGCCGTTCAAGTATTACGTAAGCATCTTTGGGGTAAGGGTTTTAAGATTTGCTTATTTTTGCTGACAACGGGGAGGGGTGGAGTCTGAATCATGCTTACGTAAGACACAGAGAATAATAAAACCAACACATACACCAATAACAGGCCTATTCCTATAGCGATTATAATACTATTATAATTAATATTGTGCTATCTCACATTAATAGAAAAGGTTACACATAGATGCCATAAACTTTTCGCCTGGCAAAATAACAATTTGCTATAGCAAATACTTGTGAAATTTAATTTTGCTTATTTGTCTAGAAATTACATTCATTTATTCAATCTTTTCATTTAATTCAGGCAATCAATTTTTACGCTTTGCGTCCTTGTGTGGGTCAATTATTTTACGCTTGTTAGATTAGAGTCCCACCATAGCTACAACGAAACGAACACTATAACGGAGTTTAACGAGTATGCTTTAACAAGTATGTATTTTTATGTTTTGTTACAATTAATACAAATATTAATTAAAATATTTATTTTATAATTGGTAATGGGAGTTTAAATTCATGATTGTTCTATTGAATAGGAAATCCAACAAAGTTGCCGATTTCTATGTCTCCAGCAAAAGGTAGGAATAAAAAAAAGTCATTTTACCATTGAAATTCAGATACTGATCTCAAATAAAATAATTATTAATAAAGATAATTTTCAGGAAGGTACGTTGAATACAGTATCCTTTGTTTGGCGGCAAACGTATTTGGCTAGCCCTTTATGTTGGCACTTTTGTCAGTGTTTTTGGAATCCCATTTTCCATTTAAAGTGTTGAGTTATCCACGAGATTACGCCCTGTTTCACAAATTTAGTCGTAATAGTTTTATTTTAAATTTAATTATAAAAGGGTTGTATGGATAAGGCCCAAGATAATGTACAGTCTTTGATAAGGGTCTCAACTGATTTCTTTCTCGCGCGTTTAACTATCTATAGAGTTCTAGATTTGGACGATTTTAAAGTTGTTTCTGTAATGAAAAAAAAATTAGTCGAATAAACTGCAGCGCAGAAAAAACTTAAAACCTAAAGTTCGTTTTCGTAAAAGAGTCTGCTTTCAACGAAGAAGAACGTATTTATGGGAAATGAAATAAGAAGGAAGTACTGAACAATATTTATCCAATATTTTCGATTGAAATTGTTATAAATTATAAAAACCAAATACACTTTAAAAGGTGAATAAAATCAAATAATATGTTTCACTAAATGTCCATACTCTTGTATTAGGCTATAAAATTTTTCATAAACAATTTTTTAATTTTCATAAACTATTCTTTGATATAAATTGTTCTGCCAATTATTTTTATAAATTAATGTATTCTTCGCAAAATATGAATAGAAAATTCCTAAATCCTTCGTAAAATTCACAAAATATCAATAGAAAATTCCTAAATCATTCGTAAAATTCACAAAATATCAATAGGAAATTCCTAAATCCTTGGTAAATTCAAAAAACATCAATAGAGAACTTCTAAATTCTTTAATAATGCTTCCTGTGAAACCCGTAATTTTTTCATTAAAGCTTCCTAAAACATGGTCAGTAAAAACCTGTGGTTTTTTTATTGGCTTTTACCAGGATCCGGAGTATTTGCAAATACATTTTTAAAACCAGTTGATTGCGAAGAACTGCTGCAACTCGGTTTCAATGAGAGTGGAGTTTACAGTATTTGGCCTAAAACAAACTCCTTGATGGGAAACAATTACGAGTTTTCTGTGATATGGAAACTGATGAAGGAGGATGGACGGTAAGTTTTATTCATTATAAGAACGTTCTTCATCGAATGACACGTCTTAATATATATAATTCTCCACAGGTTAAGATGATCCCTATCTTCATGTGAAATATATGTTTTCTAATGTATAGGTAATTGCAAATGATAACTGGAGAATTGTTTTAATCAGTGTTATGTAATTTCAAAATCGTGCAATATAAATAGAGCCTGTTTTTTTATACTTTGGGACCAATTATCTTTTACAACAGTTTCACAACTTTACTATCTTTACATTATTTTTTCCCTTCATCCTGAAGTCTCCAATCCGTGTATTATTTTTAACAGATTTGTTCATCTTTTATGAATTTTTCCCTTTAGGCAATTGTTTTTTTAATTATTTATAATATTTTTATATTCGCTAAATTTTTTAATCTTTAAAACAATATTTCGCTTTCCTAAGAAGTTATTTGTTAAGTCGACTAATATCCTCGAAAACAAAGTAGTTAATATTTTTTTCTACATATAAATTCTGAAGCGACATGTGACATATTCAAAGGATAATGAACACAAGATTTTTAAAAAGTATATATAAATACATTTATTTTTCTAATTCTAACCTATTAAGTTACAACGATTACATAGAAGCATGCATATCATGGCCTTCTACTTTTTCTTTGAAAGGTCTTCTTATACCTAGGTTCTTTAAGTATAACATATATTATACTTAGAGAGGAAAAAGTGATATCCCTCTTTTATTTCGAAGTTTGTGAACGTGGTAGTTGGATAAATAATTTTAACGTCCAGGTTTAATTCAAACTGGACCTTTTTTTTTTTTGCAAAAAATAAAAAAAGATATCATCTCGGAGTGACTATTAATCACGAACTGGTAGTCCTGTAGAGATTGATGGTTATTATCACAGGGTATCACAGCAGTGCTGCTGTACCTTTGCTTCTCTCAAACTGTTTCTGTGTTCAAGAACTGGTCTACGCCGTAAAACAATTTACTGTTTAATAAGAGAAATTAATGGGCTCAAATACATCAATCTTCGTGACAACGAATATCTCAATTATCTTAACATGAACAGAAATATGAAAAAATACAGAGCGGTTTTCATTTTGTCGCTACAGTCGAGTCTCTATTTAACGAAGTGCCATCGTTCCTCTGAAAAACTTCGTTATAAGGAAAATTCGTTAAATGGAAATTAACATAAATGATGAAACTTAATTTCGATAAAATGAAAAAAGCTAAATTTGGACAGTAAACATTCATTTTATTAGACACTTTTTTTTCCAACAAGTTTAAATATTTTTCATATACAAATACGTAAATATTAATAACAAAAAGAAAAGACCGAATTTTACCTTTCATATGTATGATCCTCATACAACATATTTGAAACAGAGAAATAATCACTAATTTTGCTTTGTACAAGTATCTTATAAAAAACGTTTTATTTATAGAAATTCTCACACTTTTGTAAATATCGGAACACGTCATCTGTAACATTTTCTCCAAACTGTAATCTCCGTCGGATTGTTTCGAATGCTTTTATCACTTCTTCTTGTGAAGGTTTATCAATAGTCTCTTCATCTTCATCATCATCGCCTGGTGTAAATTCTTCATTACATTTTTTAACACTTTGCAAGGTTCTAATGCTCCGTAGGATATTCGGCGGTCACAACATTTTCATTAGCGTTCAAAAAAATCAGAAAGCTCTAAATGTTCTTCAACACTCCTATTGTCTTTCGGCTTTTGCCATTTTTCATTTACTAATTTTCCAAGCCCATGTCAGATTCTGATTCATTTTCTTCGATGTCAGCTTTTAAGCTGGCTTTCACAAAGCAGTTGTGGATAGCGATGCAATCACATCACATTCCCAACGTTTCATCATCTCCGATATAGAAATTCTCAAATTAATAAAATTGTCTATTATACATTGGTTCTCCTTTATGGCTAGGAAAACTTTTTGCAGGATACGTTTTCGATTCTGTATTATGCCTTGGTCTAATGGCTGATGTTTCGAAGTTGTATTGGGATGAAAGAAAATGAGTTTTATATTCTTCAATTTGCATTCTTTGGGATGTGCAGGACAGTTGTCTATAATCGACGCCATGTTACTATGTCGTTTTCTCAATCGGACATACCATTTTAATAGCCACTTATTAAAAAATGCAGAAGTTATCCATGACTTTTTATTGAATTCATAATTGCTTTTTTTCGAAAACAAACTCCCTTGAAATTTTGCATTGGTAACATAGGAACAAAACCACAATTTTCAACTTATTCCAGATGTTCGGCAGATGCCCCCACTCCATTGAGGTCAACCCCATGTTCAAACAACGCAACACGTATGTGCGAGAAGCAAATTTCGTGGCTTAGCCATGTTTGCACAGTGATAACACATTTTAGTAAAACCCCACTACTTCTAACTTAAGTTCCCAGTTTAGAACAATAGAATTATTTATCACAACTGGTCATATGTCCACAGTACAGAAGGCTACCTCAACTCCGTCCGTCCTTGATTAAAATCCTCAACTACCCCTTCTACCTAACCGACCCGCTGAAAAATTGTAAAAGGTAAATTAAAAAAAAAATCAAATTCTTTATAAAAAGAACTTCGTTATATAGAAATTGTTTTTCGTAATATGGAGACAAATTTACATGTTAGTGCCATTCAAAGTCAAGGTTCCGCCGAAAATTTCATTAAATAGAAAACTTTGTTAAATGGAAGTTCGTTATATGGAGACTCTACTGTAATTTGACGAGTCGTTTAATATGACGAAAAAAATTTGAATGTCCTTTTGACTATATTTCTTTTACAATCTGTCTAATGAAATGAATTATTCTTAGACGCTAAAACTTCCTTGACGCCTAGACACCCTGATGCATATGGGAGGGTGTACAAGCTGAGAATTAATACGGCGAGCGTTTTTTATAAAATGTAACATAAAATCACAAATCAGCAACTAGTAATCCATATTTTCATCGACCTTTTCCAAAATGACAAATTCTTCCAGCAGTATCGGAATTGGAGAAAATGATTTTCCTACACTTTTGTAGCGAATGCCACTATCGATACATAAACTCAAGGATCGACTAAGATTAACGTAATAACATAATTAATGCAACTAACTCAAATATAGTCATTAACAATATGGTTGTCTTTTCATCTCAAACTTCTTTCATCTTTTAATCTCAGCTTTGAGTTTAAACTTGTTAAAAGCAATGATTGCCACACTACAACAGTTATAATATTAAGATCCATCAGATTTGCGAGACAAGTTGGTACCATATGTAATTTATGAATATATACGTTATAAAGTCCAAAAAGCAAACAAAGGATCCATTGTGACAATGACAGTCAAATAAATACATGCGCATCACCATATTAAAAATTTCCAAAATTTTCAGTAGTTTCCAGTAAACATGCAGGTTAATGCAGATTATTAAGAAGTATTACTATCACCAGTCTAAATGGCTCAAAGATTTCTTAAAAAACAAACAGTCATTTAGACACTGGCATAAGGTTAAAAACACAACGATAGTCAACTACTCCTTTTGTTGAGTGAAGGGAGAATGAAGAGTTTGTGAAAGTCCTAGGCTTATATAACTGCATGTTGGGAATCCCAATCTGATCTCATCTGTTGGATGAGAGAACATTATCCATCTCTGAATTCTGTTGAACGGCGTCTTCAATAACATTCCGCAATTCAGATTTATTTATCTCAGGACACATAACTTTCAAACGCTTGCCTGAGCAATACGGACAACTTGTAGCCATTAGGCAAGTCTTGGCGAAATGACCTTCCTTTAAACAGATAAGACACAGCCTATTCCTTTTAACAATTAACGTTTTATCACTTCAATTCATTTTAACGCTTTCCTGTATGATTTACTCTCATGTGATTTGGAATTAGAACAGAACAAACAATTGTTATACCTTTTCTTCTCACTTGTAAACAATTCAGCAGCTACTGCAATTTGGCATGATTTGGCATCTTGGAGCAGTTCTGGATACTTTTTTTCTTAATTCAAAACGAAAATTGTCTTTTGCCAATCAAACGCGTTCCTCGCTTCTGCTTTCAAAAACATCACAATAGAATCTAAAAGTTGGCCGCTGTTATTTCTACCTGAGCTTTAGTCTGAACATTGTGTTCTGGCGCGTTCCCAAAGTCGTAAATTCTCTTTAGGGAGCCAACTCTCGACGAGTGGATACAAAATAGCTGCGCATTTTTCAGAAGTTATCCCAATAGTACCTAACGCCTAAGTTGCAAAGAAAATTTTTTATATAAAGTACTAAGTGTACCTGTTCTCCTTTTAGACGCGTTACTTAAGACTAAACTCAGCAAATCAAGAACATAAACTTCAATCAGAATGTCTTCTCTACCGAAACGTTCTTTTAGACTTTCAAGAGGTAATTCTCGAGAGAGACTTGCAAGACTTGCAAGAGGGTAATTCCCACAAGTAGTGGGGTATGATTCCACAATTTCTCTCGGTTCGGAACCCGATATTGCTCATTGAATTAGATAATGGAATTTGTCGCTAGGTGTTACATATTCGCTTTCATGGATTCTTGAAAATTGGTTCCAAAAGGACAGCGAATTTCCAAAGTACCCGTCAAATTTATGTAATTCTATTTCAGGGAGTCTTCGCTTCACATATAAATCTGCTTCTACATTTTCCGCGAGGTTATCAGCGTCTTGTTTGAGTTTACTTTTCCCCTATAAAAAGCTTCGAACAGTCAAATTAATCGTTAGAGCTTTATTCCGAATTGTTCAACGACCTCAAATTCCGCTATAAATTCTTCCTGGTTTGTTAAATTGTCTAAAAACTTTTAGTGAGTCGCTTCCAATTGAACGGCTTTATCGTCAAGTAAATGCATTGCCACTTCAATATCATCTGAGTTTTTCTCCGTCGTTTCTAACAGTTCGTTTAAACGGTTAAATGCCTTAGTAAACGCCGTGCGTTGGGATGTCTTCAACCTTTCTATAGCTTCCATACTCTCTTTTATAATTGGAAATTCTCCCACCTTTTTGCAGTCTTCTCTAAAAGCTTGATGTCGAAATAATATGTCCTTGTCGCGGACGCCAGATGTAGAGAACCCCCGGACGATTGCAGACTAATAACTTAATAGCTCAACCAACCTGATCTCTGGTATAGGGTATTATTCGATTATCCGGCCTTGGAGAGATGTTGGCGGTGCAGAAAAGTCCAATCAATACTCCCTTTATGAAACAACACACTCGTGACAAGCTCGTTACAGCTGTCGTTATCTTATTATTGTTGCCAGTAGCAACATATTCTTACACCTGTAGTATCAAAGATAACCATCGGCAGCGATAATCCATTAAGTGCTATTTATTCGTTTTTGAATTTATTTCAATTATCGTATAGTGCATTAAGTACCTAAAAAATTCTGCCGTGACGCCGCCCCACAAATACTGCCGCCCTAGGCGGCCACCTAGTTCGCCTAATGGTCGCGCCGGCCCTGCATATGGCATGACTGCAAAACGTGCTTATGCCCCACAAAGAAGGTACAGCAGTGTTTCTCAAACTTTGGTCACTCACGGACCACTTTAAGCGTTCATTTATTTATCGCGGGCCACCAAGGGGGAGATTTCTCCCCTCCATTAAAAAATATATTGCCTGAAGTTAATGTTGCCAATTATGGTTAATGGTATTAAGCCCTACTTAGCCACCGTTATACCGATCGCCTCCCACGCCTCTCCCAAGAAAAGACATAACCAAAGTAACCCTCGATTTATATGATTTATTGGCAGGTTTATTTATATACGCGTATAAGAACTCCGACTGGAGACATTTATTCATTTCTTGAAATATAATTTGCAGTTAACTTTAACTCCTTTTGTGCTAGATTTTAAGCTTCTTCAGGTTTTTTTTGTGGTTGTTGCTGTTTTTTTGCTTAAAAAAAAACACTAACTTTTGGCAGAAAATCTCTAAAATATCCGACCATGTTCTTAAAATATGGGTTGGTGGCCAAACCCACCTGAAACAAAATAATTTTTAGAGTAACACTATTTGATAAGGAGAGTATAAGTTACGATCTTATTTTGTCAAATTTTTAATGAAAATGACATCATTGATTTAATTAAATATGTTCCTCCGCAGATAAGAAATCCTTACTCTATCAAGAGACGAACCAAAGGCGAATGTCTCAAAATCAGATAAGATATAGAAGAGACCGAAGACAGCAATGCCGAAGGCAGCATGACGAAAGAAAACTACATCTGACTAATAGACCAAAAGAGAAGAGATAGAGCTTCATTTATAAACTCAAGCGAGGTCACCAAGGTTTCTTCCTGATCTTCACCAACGCCATGTAAGCAAAATATTCTAACTCAAAACTTTTATAAATATTTTCCCTTTAATTAGTATAACGTTTCTTTAATGGTTGTGAGTTCTAAATGTTAATGTGTTTATTTGGTTTTATGTTGTACTGATAAAATTGTATGGACACATTTCTATTAAATTTGCGAATTGCTGAAATTGTTTTTTCCTGCCTTTGCCTGAAAGCATGATGATTAGACTTTGGAGAAAAATGTTTGCGTTTCTAACCATCCTTAATATAAAGTTATTTAAGAGGTATTTTGTAATTTATTAAAACGAGAAGAAATTATGCTTTATTCTTTGTTTAAACAGGTACATTTTTACCATGGCATTATATATCCTGATTGGACAATTCTCATATATTTGTTGCGATATGGGAACAAAATACGCAGGTAATTCAAACACACTCCACACTAGTAGATAATAGTATGCAATCCCTGTAATATTTCCTAAAACTAATTTCGCAGGGGTGCACTAAAAGTACATTTTCTTAGTATTTTATGTCTTGCCTTTTAATACATTATATGTTGTCATTCTGAATGTGTATTTTGTAAAGATTTCAATCCAGGCTACTATTTTATATATTTCAAATGTGTTAAGGTTCTTGCGATATCCCACTTTCCTGCAAGAAACCAATAGATTGTGAAGATGTCTTGGAGATGGGGAATACGAAGAACGGTGTTTATAATATTTGGCCACAAAATAAAGTTATCAATGGCAAGTCTATTCAAGTTTATTGCGATATGGAAACGGATAAAGGCGGATGGATCGTGAGTACATTATTATTTTTCTATGTACCTTTGGTAGTGGTTATGAAATGTTATGTGTTTTTAAGGTTATTGGATTTGGAATTAGTTTCGCTAGAACTTATAGTTTATATCATGAATATATATAGTGTCTATTCAATAAAGTTTATTTATATGCTATTGCGCTAATATAAGGAGCATATATATTTCTTTATTTGTATTTGTAGTAAGCTAATACCGTAAAAGTACGACACTTAAAGTTGTTAGCCATACAATTAATAATAATAATAATAATAATTATTTTCATGTATTGTACGTTTACAAATTTCAACATTATTATTTCACATGAGGATATATATTTGTAGCAATGCTTTATTACAATATATCCTTAAATGCTAATATTGTTGATTTTTTTAATTTATTTTTAAATAAATTATTCGATTTACTGTTTGGAATTTCACCATCTAATATATTCCAGTATTTTATCCACATATGATTAATAATTCCTTGTCCATTTGTATTTCGATACTTTATTGGTAGGTATCTAATTAGAAATCTTTTGTTATATAGTCCATGATTTTATCTAAGTATAATAAATTCATTATTTAGCTTATTTCTATCGTACACAAATTTTAATATTTTTAGTTTGTATATATTCTGTATTTCTAATAATTTATATTTTTTCTTATTTGTTGACTTTGTTCATTGGTATGTGTTCTTTATTATTGTATTTATTATTTTATTTAATGCTTACAATCCTTTTGTAAGATAGGAGAAGGAGTTTGTTTTATGTAGAAAGTTAGCTTGTACATTGTGTTAAGGTGCAAAATTAAAAATTTTCACATAATTTTTTACCTTCTTATGAAATTTGAAGTTGAATTTATTCACCAGTAATTTGTGTAAATTTGAAGTTGAATTTATTCACCATTAAGTTGTGTAAATTTGAAGTTGAATTTATTCATCATTTACTTGTGTAAATTTGAAGTTGAATTTATTCACCATTAACTTGTGTAAATTTGAAGTTGAATTTATTCACCATTTACTTGTGTAAATTAGAAGTTGAATTTATTCACCATTAACTTGTGTAAATTTGTTTAGTGACTTAATTGAAATATAAATTATAAATTTATTTTAAACTGATACTAAACCGTTTTGAAAACGCATGTACGTTTAAGATTAAAGTACAAGTGAATACATGTTAAAATTGAACATGATTTTCCTGTAGGTGATTCAGAGACGAGGGAACTTTTTAAGACCAAAGGATTATTTTTATAAGGATTGGGAAAGTTACAAGGTCGGATT
The DNA here is from genome assembly GCA_006491805.2 of Dysdera silvatica. Lineage (NCBI taxonomy): Eukaryota > Metazoa > Arthropoda > Arachnida > Araneae > Dysderidae > Dysdera > Dysdera silvatica. The sequence goes on along the minus strand of QLNU02015003.1, from coordinate 134,745,634 downwards.
TGGAGACCTGGAAAGAGACTTCTGGTTAGGTGAGATTTTCAGTTTAGTTTTTAATAATTTACATTATGCTTGACACTGTCGCTTTGGGGCATATTTTAAAGAATTTTATATTAACCGAATGCTTTATCTTGTTTGTCGTAAACAAATGAATAAATAAAAATAAAAATAACTGATAGAAAATTTGTGGAAAGTAAACAAACTTTTGAGACAGAAATTTTAAATTTAAAGTTTAAACAAAGCTCTAATTTTAAGATGAAGTATGAAGTGAATAAGCAGCTCACCCAAAGAGATCTTCTGAAGCAACTGAAAGAGGGCGTGAAGTATAGGCTCATTAAAGTTATGCTGACCCATGAGGTCCGAGCCCCCCCACCTCCGATAATTTAAAATAAATCGCACACATATTTTGATATATATATGTATTTAATATGTGCTTGCCCCTCCAACATTTAATAATTTTTAGAAATCTACATTGCTGGTGTGTGAAGAAAATAATCTTTACGATTTTGTCCCGGTTTTTATCTTTTATGGAATACAGCATGATCTATTTTTGCCTTCTACTTGCTGAAGAACGAAAAGCCAAATGAAAAACAGATTTTGATATGAATCGTAAGAAAATAAATAGTCTGGCATAATCGTATTAAAAAGGTCATTTAATCATGCGCAAAATTAAGGATTTCAGGGCTGTCACGCACCTAGAGAACCTAGGAAATTTAGAATTGAAAGAGAATTTTAAATCGCCCCAAAAGGTCAGGGAATATCTTCTTAACTTCTGTTTTGAATAGCTGAACCTTCCACAAACGTGAAGCCATTTTCCCCTT
>QLNU02015003.1:134715444-134744716 GCA_006491805.2 Dysdera silvatica | reverse complement strand
GATTTAATACTAGTCTTGCCCAATACATCCAATCCAATGGCGCCACCCCATTATTCCACCATACCAGACTGTTGGCACATGCCGGAAATAGCCTTAAAAGTCTCAGATTCAGGGAAGCACTGGAGATATACCATAGGCGCTCCTCCACAATTAACACGGAACAACCAATTCACATTGGTTGTTCCGTGCATAGCAATACATTCTTAGCAACCCTCCATAACTCATTACACCATATCTTATGCACCTTTCTATCTTCTTAAACGCCATCTTTTAACTTACTCGGCCTAAAAGTATTTGACAAAAACCCTTATTTTTTCGCGCGCGTGGTTTATATTTCTTATTTTTATCTTTGTTCTTACTTCTTTTACATCATTTTTTCCCCATTTGTATTCCTTGATTATATTATCTGCTGTATGTTCGATTCGCTCCATATACATCTGATGAAGGCTGCCCTTTAGCGCAGCCGAAAGCCGGCTCATGTACTAATAATTTACAAACCGCTCAAAGTTGTCTGATTGCTTTTATTATATTTATGTCAAGCGGTGTTACCTACTCAACATCATTTGCGGTTTGCTGATGACATTGTTATTTTTTCAACGGACCCATTGGAACTCCAAGACATGGTACAAGAGCTCTCAACTAGAAGTGAAGAAGTTGGACTCAAGATGAACCTACAAAAAACTAAGATCATGTTCAATAATTTTGTAGAGGAAACAAAAATACAAGTTGACAACACTGAGCTAGAAATTGCTGATTCATATATTTACCTTGGCCAGCTGATTTCAATGGATGGCAACATTATGAAAGAACTCAACAGACGTATTAAACTTGGCTGGAGTGCATTTGGAAGAAACAGTTTTATCCTGAAGGGGAAATTGCCTTTGTGTCTAAAAAGAAAGGTCTTCAACCAGTGTGTATTGCCAGTCCTCTCTTATGGATCAGAGACATGGAGTCTAACTGTTGGAGCAATACGAAAGTTACAGACAACACAAAGGAGCATGGAGAGGTGCATGCTTGGAATAACTAGGAGAGATCGGAAAAGGAACACTTGGGTGAGAGAGCAAACAGGAGTAGAGGACATCATTGTTAAAGTAAAAGGGCTGAAATGGCGATGGGCTGGGCATATTGCAAGAAGAACTGATCAACGATGGACAACAGAAATTCTGAACTGGATTCCAAGAGACCACCGAAGACCTAGAAAACGTCCTCAAACTAGATGGGTGGATGAAATAAGAAAACAGGTTGGGGTGACGTGGAAGCGAATTGCTCAGGATAGACTTGTGTGGAAAGCATTTGGAGAGACCTTCATCCAGCAGTGGATAGATAATGGTTGAATATGATGATGATGATATATATATATATATATATATATATTCTAATTAAATAGAAAATATATATGTGTAATCCCCCAAGGCTACATACTTGGGACATTATTGTTTCTCATATTTATGAATGATATTGCTGACATTGACGATTATGTAAACTCATTTGTTGATGACATAGAACTGATTTTTGGAGATATAACACAACAAAAGCTCTACATCAAGGCAAAATTAAAACTTGAAATTCTAAATCAACGGATGAAAGGTAACAAATTTATAATTAACATAGGAAAAACTAAATATATACTTTTTCATAATATAAATAACAAAATAGATTGTAGCATCTGGCATTGATTCTGGTTTCAATAAATTAACGTTTAATCGATTCATTGTGAGATGACGCGTTTAACGCATGCGTCGCACATCAGAAGTGAAGTTTAAATAACCATGTAACTTGTTGCTATTGCGCACTTTATGTTCACCTTTGGTTTCGTCGTATTCGCTGCGAATTTTACTCTAAGCTGCTGACCAGCAATTTTAGATGATGTTGTTCGCTAAGTCCGCTTTTGATAATTTTGATTTGGTATTTGAGTTTACGCATTAATATAAATTAATTAAAGCCTTTATGTTTGTTTAATTGGACATTGCTTTGTTCATAGTAAGTTATTCCTTCTCGCTAATGAGTAGCATTTTATTATTGCTGAATCATGATATATCAACTTCAATAAAACTGCTCAATACGTTCCGCCGAATTGCTTCTGATAATTCACCCCTTTCTACTGAAATAATATCCCAGCATGACGTTCCACTACAAGCGCATAAATGGAGTATTAACCGATGTAGCCTACATATTAATGGCGAAGTAATAACCTTCCCACATCATAACCACCTATAAGATAATTTGGATATACTAAAGTTAGATAACAAACACATAGGGAAAACGGATGAAATTAAGTTCCTTGGTATTTATATAAATGAACATTTGAATTAGAATAAACACGTAATGGAAGTTAATAAAAAAATTAGAAATGTAGGAGTAATACTAAGATTAAAAAATCTATTGGCTTTACACTTAAAACAAAATTAAATTACATCATACATACATTATACAAATTATATTCATACATACATTATACATATTGTACAAAATTAAATTATATCATTCATTGATATATAGTTATATCTTACATGGAAATATGAATATAAAAAATCAAAAGGTATGCAAACAATATTAATAATGTAACGCAAAAAAACGAAACAAAAAATTAATAAAATGAAAATTGAAAATAATATAATGAATTTAGATCAAATACATGGATTTAAAATTTTGATAATGATATTTAATCGAATAAAAAAAGGGAAGTATATTGAGGAAATATAGCAAATAAACCAAATGTGAATCATACACGATTAGGGGGAACTTTAAAAATAAAAAATATGTGAACGGTAATATAAATTATTATGGAACTAAGATGTGGAATGAAATACCAAACGAATTAAAAAATATTACATCAAAAACTGACTTTAAAAACTAAATAAGATGGTTAATTATAACAAATGGAACTTAAGCCAGGATGAGGAAAGAAGGAATTAACTTTGTGTTTTTCTACGCTTCCTCCATGTGCAGAAATAACAAACCTGTGACATGGAAAATAAAATGAGTTTATTGTATCGTAAGCTGCAGCTTGCACATGACCTTGCCGTCTTACATTACTATTTTCTCTGCCTTTACATCGTTTTGTTGCGTTATGATGCTTTGTTGTTCACGACAACAACTTGACGCTATGTTGTCCATTACAACAATTTGACGCCATGTTTTCAATGACAGCAACTTGATGCCAAGTTTGCCATGTTAACCATGACCCTTTGTTGAGTTAACGTTATCAGGAAGCTTAACTATCAAGACAGTTTTTCTGATCTGACATCGTACTTACAATGAACAGAAGATACGTTTCCTTTTTGTGTTTAATCTAATTTATTTTCAAAATATCTCAATAAATTTAAATTTGGTTCAAGACTTAGCTTTTAATTACAAACAACTAGCAACAACGTTACTAATATTCCAGTACATCATTATTTTTGCTACAAGTTCAGCCGGAGGCTTAATTCGGAGCTGGCAGCCCCTGTGCTGTAAAATTGACAGCTCACCCTCAAGCGCAACAATTTAGTTAACAAGCAATTAATTTATTTTATATAAATCGAACACTACGCAGATTAAATCAAACAACAATGTCAATCAATCAACGTTTATTGGCGTAGTGATACCAACGCCGATGGTATGGCGTGATTAGATGGTGAAACGTTCGAAAGAAAATAAATATTTCTGCCTTCGGTGGGACCTGAACCCACGACCTTCCACTTGCCGGGCGGAGGCTCTACCCACTGAGCTACGAAGGACAATATATAATCTCTTTACGAACGTATATATATTGTTGCCAGTTAGTTACTAAAACACAATTACGATTAATTTTCTTGAATTTTTAATATAAATATAAATTTCACTTGTAAATTAAAATATTGATATTTTAATCGTATGTATCATTCCTGAAACTTACTTTCAATTCAATTGTTACCTTGATTTGTTCATTTATACAACACCTGGCAAAAAGCATCCGATCATTGCATCAAACCGAACAACAGCTAGAATATAATAGAAATTCTTGTGCTTAAATAATCAAATGTAATTTTCTTATATATCACCAAAACGTTTGTTGACATAAAAAAAGCATTTGTCACAGTCAAGCTGCAACTTGTATCTACAAACCAATATTAGTAAGTCAACAGGGGTACACTAAAGAATGCGGCTTTTTAAAGGAACCAGGAGTAGTTGCAGTCAAAGCAGGAACAGGCAAACCCACGACACTCCGGCATATGATTATCAAACAGGAATTCCCTCAGAAAACGCGTTGTGGCAGGAATATATCATAGGCTCTCCTATACGCTCAAAAGGAGTGATTTGTTTCACCTGCAAATACCCTCTGACAATTTACATGATCAGCCGAAGACAGGATTTCACTTGTTCTTACGGTGCTTTTAACTTAAACAGAGGTTCATAGTGAATTTACTATACTCCTGTTCAACTTAACCTGACAGTGGAGGGAAGGCTATGCCTTGTAACCTTCTGCCCTTACAAAATAGTTCGTATTGCATTTTTGTGTTAAATGCATCGTCAAATGCAACCAACAACATGTTTATGTAATCAATCTAGAATTTTATATATAATGTGCGCCCAGTAATATCAAATTTCGCCTTTATATCAGCCTTAGTTAGTACTTTCCCGACACTAAAACTTGTACATAAAATTAGTTTTCATTACATATAATCGTCTTCAGTTTTATGCCTTTCTCTCTAAGCTGCGTTGCTATACATTGCTAGTACACTAAAATATTCAAATTTCAAATATTTACTAATTTTTGGATAACCCTATATATGATGCTTTCAGGAACACGAACTTTTGTTTATCTAAATGCTTTAACTACAATGTAACTATTGTAAAACAGCTAACTGAAATTTATAGGTATAACAATAAATTAAAAATTGAATGGTATATCTATTTATCTAAATATATTAATTTATGTGTTGGTGTTGAATTTCCAACATATTTTAACTGCTCCTAAATGTTATGCTTTGATGTATATGATGGTCCAGGGGGGGTGGGGCGATCGCTCCCCCCACTTCAGTCGGGATTATATAACGGAAAATAAAATGAAAATTACCGGACACTTGTCTAAAAATAGGAATCAGAAAGAAATCGCCCCTACCTTGAAATATTTCAGGATCCGCCATTGCTATGATACTATGTATGTTTGTGCTGTATGCATCCTGTTGAATGGACAAGGCAAACCAGAGAGTTCAGTCTATTAATGGTTTAAAAGATTTTTGCATAAATGAAGTTACTTAACCCATACAACCAAAGGATACTCAGATCGACTTACCTGTGAAATATATTTTTATTATTTTTGTTAATTTTTGCTCTTAACTTTTTATACATAAAAATATACGATCTCTTTTAATTTTGAGTACAAAAACAGTCAGCGCATAGATTTTAAAATCTAATTAAAAATACAACCGAATCGTCGGTAAGGACGATAAATTTTTAATTTTGCTATGAATTCTTAAAACGAGATATACATGGGCGCTCATCTGGATTTTCCAAAAGAAAAGAGTACAGATTTTTTCCAAAGCCCAACCTTTTATTTTTCTTAAAAGTTAATCTAAGAAATGCAAATATTGCATAGCGATGGGAGTTGTCAACCCGAGTAACCCCTTTCGTCCACACTAGGGTATTGTGAATAGTAAAACAATTGCTACATGTTATAATTGTTTAATTTCAACAAGAGGGCCGTGCGTACGTTGTCAACGGCCCTTGGCAAAGCATATTTTAGCGGCCATTAAAAACGTTTTAACATAACACAACGAAAAACAGATTGACCAGGGTTTAGCATTAGGAAATAAAACTCTTCACTGGGCAAAATGCTATATGCAAAGATAAAGAGAATATAATGAAGTTAAATTAAAAATAGGAGATAAAATTAATTAATTATTATTAATTAAATTATTACTATAATTATTAAATTATAACGAATTAATGAAAAGCTAATTCAATGAACAAAGCCGCTTTTATTATACTATTAGAACTTACAAAGTAATTTTTCTATCTTTTTGTGCAGCCAAGTGTCGGAAACGAGGAGTTTCTACAGTTGTCATATGGCGCAGCACTGCCGGATCCACTGAGGGGCGGAAGGGGCGATCGCCCCCCCCCTCCGGGGTTACATAAGGAAAAAAATAAAAACGATGAAGAATATTTTATGTGTTGTTTGTTACAATTGTAGTAAACAAAAGTCTTACACGAAAGCAAGACTGTAGCTAGGATTTAATTTCGGTGGGGGTTCAAAAATTTTTACAACATGCATCAATACAATCACAACATGTAAATCGGTAACCAAGTCCTATTCAAAATTTAGTTTCGTTGGGGGCGGATCCTAGGGACCGCCTAGGATCCTCCCTCCCTGGATACGGGCGTGCACTAAAGTCTCTAAGTCTTGGAGAAATGCGATCAAGACGTTTTTCCACGAATCTATAAGCTACTTGCCTTTCAAACTACGTTTTCAGTAAGTCTTGCTTCAGCAGAACGTAGTTTTTTATCCTTGAAGCGCCGTCAAACTTGGCTTCGAACGCGGATGACAGAAGAGACTTTTAATACACACCCACAGAGACATTCATATTGATGTAAATAAAGTGATTGACAAATTTTCAAAGAAACCAAGATGGCTCGACTTTGCACTATAAACTTCAAGTTTTTTAAAAAGTTGCTTGTTATAAAAAAAGTAAAATAATTACGATGTTTTTGTAGTTTAAATTTAAACTTGTTCTATTAATTACATTGTAAATTATCGTTTTGGTTATTGTATATATCTCCTTTACTAGGTTATCCTTCTCTTTCTGTCCTACTTGATTGTACTCGGCCTTAAAACCATATAGATTAAAACCATAAAACCTTAAAACCATAAAGAAAAGCCCAGCTTTAATTCATTGTTGTAAATTAAATATTTTGGTGAGTATAAAGCAGGGTTGTCCAACCTTTTTGGGTAGCGGGCCACTTAAAGAATTTTCACGGATCTTGCGAGCCAGTGATTTCTTAAAAAGAATAAGAAAAAAAAACTTAGACTTAACAGCCCCCCCTTTAGTGTTCGTTCCACTTATTTTTTTCTGTATTTGCAATATAGAAAGGAGTCACCTATGCTGTACTCATGAAATAAACTAGTTGTTTGGGAATTTTTTTTTATTTCAAACAGTTGTAGGCGGGCTGGATTAATATTGTTCGCGGACCGGATTGTGGCCAGCGGACAGAATTGTGGCCAGCTGGCCATATGTTGGACAACCCTGGTATAAAGGAAGGCAAGTAATATAACAACATTTACCTAAACTATTTAATAGTCCAAAACTAAAAATTTTTCCAGTGAGGGCCTTCGAAACCGCCCCCCCCCCGTAATAACATCCTGGATCCGCCAATGTGGTGCAGCGGTCATATATATACCACAATAAATATAATAACCTATATTGGCTGCTGACGCTAACTCATTTGACTAATAACATATGTATTTATTTTGACCACCATTTAGAAGCTGCATTATGGTAAATGTGACATCACACACGAAAGGTCAGTTAACCAAATATTCTGTCGACAGGGTGTGGGGCCGCTAAAAACTGAATCCTTGGTACTTGCACAACACTTTTTTGGCGGCCATTGGCAGTGGCCCAGCTCGCACCCCCTAAGCCTGGCACTGTTCAACATTTTATATTTTTGAAAACTGAGACATTAAGGGAGTAATATTTCAAAACACGACGTTGTATTATCAGATCTAAAAGGCTTAAATATATTAGATATAAAAGAATGTGTGCAAAATTAAACAATGAAACACATCAAACATTTTTACATTCGTCAAAGTAAAGACTTGTTAAGTAGTTGTTTCGTATGCCTCTGAAAACAATTAGATTTTTTAATTCCCCCCACCCCCCCGCCTTTTTCATTATTTCTCCTGATTTGCTCAATTTTTCCTTTGTTTGATTTAATTTTTTCATGATTTTGCTTCCCCTAAAATTTTGCCGCGTACTCTGACGTAATGCAAAAAACGGCCCCGTTAAGTAGTACTGCCTATGTAGAATGACATGCAAAGAAAGGGGCTATTGAACGAAGGACCTCCTCGGCCCTGCTTACGACGCTACTGTAAGAAGGCTGAACGAACAATTTTCGGCTGGGGTATTCTTCACATGAGCCACAGCGTGCTTAATTGCTTGTTTTAGAACTATTACAAGAAATGCAGTTTACATACGAAATGCTGTTCTCGAAAACGCGTCTGTGAGCTTGGATGTAATACGGTCTTTAAAGAAATTATAAAATCAACACTATCAAACTATAAACAGAAAGAATAAGAATAGAATGAGGATAAGAAATAAATTTATTCAACTGCCTGCATTTATTCAGATCTGCCCGCATGCAAACTTATCATCGTTTAAGTAACACATTTTAGACACTACGCACTAAATTAACTAATAAAACAGATAAATCAACGTTTTTGTGCGTATAATAAATTTGAATAGTTCAAAATAACGAAAAACTCGAAGGCATTTATAGCTGGACTACGTGTTGGACTTCTTCATGAGAAAGACACTGTAAACAGGTGTTTACAGTGTCTTTCTCGTGAAGAAGGCTAGCACTTTGCCTGGCTCGAAACGAAAAACTTAGATTTTTTAATTATTTCTGACTTTAAAAATTCATTATACGCAGAAGAAAGGTTTTATATGTTTTATTATTTTTAACCGCTTAGTGGCGACATCTATTGATAAAGAAATCTACGAAAAAATTCATATGTCGAGTTAATTTTTTTTTTTAAATTTCACAAAGATCATCCTGTCTCTTTGCGTATAAATATCAGTCTGCATATAGATTTTTACCAACCTTTCCACGCTATTAGCAATTTTCTTTCTTTTATCGCAAAATGAACAACATATATTTTTAACAGGTATCACAAAATCGTTCGGATTGTCAGGAAATCATTAAAAAAAAAAACTAGAGAAGTATATATTTCTTCCCAAATTCGCCAACTGTGATAGGCAGCACCGGTTCTGAGTGCCTACGTACCACAGGTAGTTGCGAGTTTGCCAATACAGTACACTTCGTAAAGACAAGGTTAAATTGTTTGGTGAGCAATTGAATTATTAAATTTGAATTGTTTTGTTCAGAGGCGAAACTTGCGTACCCGTATCCCGGGTATCTATGGGAGTCGTCCCCGCCCCCGACAAGAAAATATGTAGCAGGACTGCAAATAAATACGTATATAGTTACTTGTTATACTTTTAAAAACGGGAAAGAAAACATCCCAAACCTTGAATAATTAACAAAATTCTGACCATAAATGATCGCTTTGTAGACCACTAATTTGAGATTACTTTAGAGGAAACCAAATAGTAACCATTTTATTTAAAACGGCGGCATTATAACGAAATAAATTTTTTATTGCAAAACTGCAAGCAAAAATTTATAATGCTGTCTAAAGGCAACATTGTCATTTTCTCATCTATTTTTGTATGATATATTTATATTTCTTCCTTAATAATACCGGTGACACATCTTTAATAAACGTTATTTTGTAAAATTTTTCGACCCCCGAAATGAAGTCTTGGCTACGGCCTTGATAACAAGCATGGACGCCCACATGAGTACTTCTAAGGTGGGGCTGAGAAAAATTAACGCGTACTTCTAGAGGGGGTGCTAAAAATTTTATTACCTCCTTCTCAAAGCTGTCGAGAATTTTAGTGAATGTACAAGATACCAAAACGCTACAAAAATAATTGATACTGCTTGACAATTAGTAATGAGCTAAAAAGTACCTTATTTTAAAATGTGACTGTAAAACTTTTGAAAGTAAATGCATTACAAGTTTCTGGCAAATCATTTTAGAAGGCTGGGGGAGCTCGAGCGCCCCTGCCCCCCTCCATATGGGCGCGCATGGTAACTAGAATTATCAAATGGTGAGCTGCTATGTGCGCCGCATCAAGAGAAGCTGAAAAGGCGAAACATTTGCGAATACTTGCGTAAAGACGAATTTGAAATAACCACCAGCGACATCAAATTAAGAATTTGACTAAAGTGCCAAAATTCCCGTTATGCGTCTAGTTACGTTTCGTAAAACTAGGCAGCAAATTATGTCAGCCTACAGGTAACAAAATATATCAAAGGCCACGGGCAGCAAAAGCATAAATCCGCCTCTGGCCACAGGGTTATTTCATCATGTGAATGCCATTATTTCGTGTTACTGTAGCCACCAAACGGCTGCAGACACTATTAGAGTAGCTGCCTTCGTGCATACACCCACCCCATGCCTGTTAGAGAAGACACTGATGGTATGCACACGTGTACGAATTCACTCTAAAATACAAGCACATGCACATTCCGTTAATTTGCCGAGTAAGTTTATTCCTGTGATAATTTTCTTTTAGGTTAACTCTCTGAAAACACAGAAGCAGGATAGAAGTACAGTGGTCAACGGAAATCGAGCAAGGCTTTTACAGAAAATTCTCTCGCTTGTTGCAATTCGTCGAACCTTACTTCGTTTAATCTCGGTGTAATCAATATGCGGTCCAAAGGATGGGCCGCCTCTTAATGAAAGTCTTTTACAACTCAATTAAACTAAGGACAAAGGAAACATGCTGATCAAGTGGGTATTGAGGTTAAAGCACCCAAAACTCAGTTCTTAACGCACATCCTTATGATTATTAAAATGATAATAGCTTATTTTTCGTATAAATTTGTATGTATGTATGCACCAATAACTATTTAGAGAATTCTGTTGCAGAATTAAGAGGCATAAATTCCAGCAGTTCGTTTTATAAATGAGTAGTTTAATTACTACGGTGAAGCATACCGATACTGTCATGGCTACCTGAATATAATAACATGCACATTGGCTATAGTATCAAACATTTGCAATATAGGGATATTCACGCGCAAGGGTATGATATCATCAGTAAACGTTATTTTGACCGCGTTGGCAGCAATAGATATGTTCGTAGCATTCACTTATATTCCAATCCAGCCAATAATAATAATAAATAATAAAATAAATAATTCCAATTCAGCCTTCCTATCCAAAAGATAAATTCTCCCATAATCAGGTATAGGCCTATATCATTTTATTCTTCCGTTCATTCTTCATATTTCATCATTTTATTTCTCCATGGCTCTCTGTAATGATTCCATTATGAAGGTTTGTCGCCATTTCTCCCCACTTAAGGCTGGACGGTTACTCCCTGTAAAGCTCACAAGGTACACCGTTGTAGCATTGTATTTTGTTTCCTTGTGCACCAGTATTCCACAGTTCTTGCCCGACGCTGCCATAAAGATGGAAAACAGAATCATCACATTATACGACATTGGCTTTAGTGAATTGTCACGAGAAAACGATTACATTTTAGCGAAGCTCGCCATTATTCCATTTGTATAATTATGCAAATTGTACCATGTATTTTGATTGCCTGTTTTACTTTAGCTCTAATCATGATCTTACATATGGCCAAAGCTCGTCGTCGAAGTTTGATGACCAGTCCCGAAAATGACACTGAAAGTGGAAGAATTAATAAAATGCTTCTTGCCATTTTGTTGTTGTTTTTATTTTCAGAACTCCCTTTAGGCATCTTAATAAAGATACGTGAAATTTTGGGTTCCGATTTTGACAACAACGCATACGCTAATCTTGGGAGTACGGCAGATATGCTATGTCTCGTGAACCACGCTGTGAATAGCATTGTTTACTATTGTTGGAATGGGTTTTTTTTAATGCCCTTTTTTTTGGGACCTTTTTTTATTGTTTTATTATTATTTAGTTATTTGATAAATTAATTAGGAATTTGAATTTTTATTATTGTTCACGTTAAATTCAACTAACCGGATCGTATAGTAATTTGAAAAAACCCAATTAAGATTGCGTTGATTAAAGAAACCATTAATAATTATAATCGCAATAACCCACTGTTCATGAACAACAGGCAATGAGACAAGAAATTAATTAATAATAAATCAACGTTTATTATGGAAGAAACATAATAAATAAATAATTATAATTAAAACATTACAATTTCCTTTGAGGACTAAGTTCATTTTTTTTTCACAACTTTAATTTATAATGTAATTTAGTTTCAAGATTTAAAATTATTTCCGTTTTATACAACATGGATAGAAAATGCATTATTTCGTTTTGCAGCTATGGCTTTAAACAATTTCGCAAAAACATGACCACCAAAATAAAAGTACTAATTTTTAACAGCTTAAAAGGAAGATTAATGAAATTTATAAAAATTAAATGAATGTTAATTAGACATTATTTAAGGGTATGGAAGGGAAGTTAGAAAAGAATAAGAAAAAGGGAAATATTTCTTTCTCACCACTTCAGCTATATCTTTCTTCGTTGAAACCCCAGTACAAACTGGCGGTTGATGGCTCGAAAACTTTTCTGCTCTCTATAAGGGGTTGCCAAACTTAGCATCCTTAGTACTACCACCAATGGAGGAGAACTGCTCACTCCATCCGGGGTTGGTCATATTTGATTATATTCATCTTTTCGGTGTAAGTTGGCGAGCCAGATGGGCCCCCTTCTTTTCACCCACTTTTCGGAGAAAAATGAAGCAATAATTCTTCTTTTATGATGATATAAGTTTGTGAAACTTACATTTGCAGCCGTGTCCGGTGGTTATGTACAACTGAAGTGGCAGAGATAATGAGGGTTTCGTCAGGTTTTCGTCACTGGTTGACTGAGATAAGTTCAACATTATGGCTTGAGAGGTCAAAGGTGAAGTAAGGTCCCGCGTTCCCACCATACCTCATTCATTCTAGAGTTGAAAATGGCTCAATCTTGAAGAGGCCTATTTAGCAAAAATGCAGGGGGGGATGCTTGGCTTAACATTTGAATATCCTTATAGCCCAGCTGCACCTCGGAAATAGTTGGAAAGGCGGTTAAACGAGGGTGACGCATACATGAAAGAAAGAACGTTACACTTTTAAGACTTTCGGTCAATACATTGGAATTTTCAGAAATAATTGCATAATATAATACGTACATCAATACTTTCAATTAGTAAATTTTTAATTTAGGAATATTTCTGAAATTGAAATTAATTTATAAGTACAATATGAATCAACAATGATTGCAAAATATATGACGAAATAAAATAATACATAAGAAGACCGATTATTCTGAGAAGAACATGAACATTTTAAATATAGAATTAATTAATTTAATCAAATTCTAATTTTGATTAAATCCAATACTGTTGCACATTGACAATTGTAGTAGACATTCCACGGCAGTCCATAGTCTCCCGATGAAAGTCCTGTTGGTGTTTATAGTCCACGATAGAATATATGGCAGTTATTAATCCTCTAATACACAAATAGTCACATCATTGTGGGAAGCTGAAACATGATTAAAGAAAAGACAGTATCTGGTCTCCTTTTGACTAATGGCAACAATTCATTAATTTCAAGTGGCCCTCGAATGGCTGCAAAACTCAAAAATTGTCAATAAGTAACAGTAAAATATTTCGTATCATATTTTTAAGCCTCTGGTTACAACATGCAAAAGAAAAAATGATTATAAATTGTTACAATTTAAAAACTTAAGACAAAATTTGAACAAAAATGATGAGTTTGCATTGGGATTGCTGGAGCGTAAAAATTTGTTAATTATTTGTATATGTATATTAATGAAAAATAATCTTTAGCAAGGATAATTGTTATGTTAGGATTTCAACCCAACACTATAACATGACTGGCAAATATAAAGGAACATTTAAGTCAACATTTAAATGCGGAAACATTGGACCAGCAAATAATGTCATCGAATTAATAAGTACATGATAAGTATACATGTCGTACGCAAGGAGGTTGATGATTATAACCCCACATAATGATGAAAATTTGTACATATCATCATCATCAACAACAACCATTTTCAATCCACTGCAGACTGGAGGTCTCTCTGTTATCACCCATACATGTAGTGCAATGGAAGAAATGCAGAGAAAGCTGTGTTAAGCTCCCCACGTTGGCCAGACTGGTTGGTAAGCTGAACCTACAGTGTAACGAATATCCCGAACTTTGGTCACCACAGCCGAAATCATGCTCGTTGTGTCACTCTCCTACAGAGTGATATAGATACATAGTTCGCGTACACCTAGAGGAACGCGAGAGAAAATCAAGGGGTATGCGAACAAGTTAGCACTTTACCCTTTTTTATGGTTTCAAGTTCATTGACCTTCTGCCTTTTTTCAAAATAGGAAATGTCAATTTGCTTACTAAACTTGTTCCCCTCGCTTCACTCCTCTCATTCTGCATTTCATTGTTCCCATAGGCTTACCACTGCGAACAAGGTTTTTCAACAATGTGTACGATCAAAACCAAATGCCACCAAAACTGTCAATTGAAAATGACATGTCTGTGTATCTCTCTGAAAGGGTTCCCAGAATTGATTTACTTATTGGAAAGAGCCAAGCTCATCAATCTCATTAAATGCGTAATTATGCATTGACTAAATTATAAAGAAATACTACTTGTCTGTTATCTATTCCATAGTACCCATACATTTTATATCATATTTTCCCCAGGAGGTACGTCAGCACACTCAGGCAGGACGAAAGGATACGCGGGAAAAAAGATTTGAGAACCCTTACCTTAAGGCCATGAACGTAGAGTTTGCAAAATTATTGGGGGGGGTGCAATTGGGGGCCCCACATAACTACGCCTATGCTTAAAGCTTATGGAACTCATTCCCTAACTGCAGGGAGCAGTTAGTCCGTAGGTGCTTTATTTTTTGGCGCTGCTAGTAGTTGAAGCAGGATTAGTAGCATGCCAGGAGAATACGTTACGACCGTAAGGCCACGAAACTCACTGCACAAGCTTCAGTAAGCAAGCAGCATCGTAGCTAAATGATCTTGCGCCTCTGAATCATCCATATTACACTCTATAGCTAAGGACATATTCTCCCCTGCGAATTATTACAGCCGATTTTAAGCCCTTCATCTCCTGCGCCTCTGGCGTGGGTCTTTCACGTCATCTCCTAGCTACGACCCTGAGTAAGAGATGAAGAGCATTAAAGTAAATCGTTTTCAATGATAAATGTATGTTCTGAAAATTCACTGTTTAATGTCAGGGCCTGTTTTTGGGCAGCCGGCAGTTCGCCTTTATTTTTGGCTTCGCTATACGTTACAGGAATTTCGTACGTCTAACACGGTTCATCTAACTTATGCTGAGATGGTCTGCATCCATCTAACATATAGAGCTTTTAATAGAAACAGAGGAGCTACTGTACAATGGTCAAACGATAACGTCTCAGGACCACATTGACTAAATAAAAATAACTATAATCCCATATGTCTGTTTTCTTTTAACTTTTTCAGCTTTTCATTACCTACATCAAGGAAATACACAGGGTAATAATTTAGCTTGATGACAAAAAGATATCTGCTGAAAAGAATGAAGTTTGTGACGGCATAGCAATATTTGTGGATAGGGAAGCGGCATATTTAGACAAGCAAGTGGACAACGTTATCAAAAGTACACATTAGCAAAGCAGACTCTCCTGACGAAGTGTGCAATTGGATGATAAGAACAAAACGTGACAATAAATTCTCTAAATATTAATTTCGCGCCATGACGCCCATGTAACCATATATATTTTAAATATTCTATCTTTGCGATTTTGTTTTCTCTAGTTCGCTGTGTTTAAAGGAAGAATGTAATTTAAGCAGAATTAATGTTAACCAGAATTCTTTCGAAAATATTTTCTGTATTCTTGTTCGAAACTAGAATCCTCCGTGGCATTAAAAATAGTGTCTCATTAGAAGCAAAATAAAATGTCATCAGATTAAATAGCACATTAAAAGAATAACTAGTATGTGTTCGTATATTCAACCCTTTTCATTACTATATTGAAATTGAAAATTAAAGGACGACCAAAAAAAAAAAAATGATAATTAATTCGCCTTAATGCCGCCAAAATATTTCTTATGTAATACTACCGCTATCATGTGGGGGGGGGATACTTTCTTTATGAAAAGTGAGCAAAATTGCGGGGCAATAAGGAATAGCCATTTTGAAGTCATCTGCCCCTTTTCCCGGCATTTAATCCTGTTGTTTTTGTATTCGCATATCATATGACAGCAGTGGCGTACTGATTACCTCTGCAGTAAGGAAAGCCCGAGAGGAAAAGGACCCAGTTCGTCATTGTTCATTTTCCACAAAACTTATAGTAAGTACTTTGAGAAAAAAAAAAATATCTATTATTTTACAATTAATGAGGCAAAAATTAATCATATGAAATTTTCTTTAAAAAATGAAATAGCGATCATCAGTTTCCAAATGGAAGGAAATAGCCTATGGCAAACTCAGAAGCAGCATGAACCTACTCCAAATGGGGAGTGGGTGGAAGTCATTAACAACTCTCTACCGCCAATGAACTTGGTAAAGCAAATGATTTTCAATTTTAGTTCTGTTTAAAATAGCAGTCTTGGATTTTGCATTTCAGGGGGCTGAGGCGCGATTCTGGAGTTCACTTTACTATACTGTTGATAGCAAATACATCGCAAGCCTGTCAGACTGGCACGCGAAGAAATGTCGCTGGGACGCGGCTACTTACAAAATAAGAAAAAGTTACTATTAATTATAATATTTTTCCCACAACAACGAAGAAGAAAATTTTGAATCTAGTACCAAACCCATAGGCGTGCGCAGAAAGTTCATAAAGGAGGGGCTATAAACTAATGGGGGGGTTTACGGCATTCAACATCTGTTAAATATACACCACACATTTTGATCCGTATACTTCCCATGCGTGGTATGAGTGGTTTTGCACGAGAAATCGCCAAATCTGGTGTTTGCTGTTGATTATGACGTAAACAAGCGAATTTTGGGGTGGGGTTTCAATCACTTCAATTTCAGTAACACGTGACCTAAACAAGTTTTAACAAGACAGTGAAATCTTAGCTTCTCATCTTTCTTCGTAGAAGGGCCGTACATGCGCAAACGCATGTGTCGTTGTATTAAATCGATGCTAAATGGGTTGGCTTTGCCTTATTATTGGTTTAACTATGATTTGAAATAACTTATTAAATATTGATTTTAAGCAAAAATTGTACTGGACATTTTTTATTCCTTTTTTCACAAGGAATCGTGTAGTGAACTTCTTTTCCGCCATTTTGTATACACCCTGTATTTCGTTATTCGTTCATGCTAATAAAAATATATGTCAAAATGTAAATTAAACACATTTTGTTTTTGTGTCACACACTGGAGTGGCAATTCAAAAATAATGGACGGAGGCTCGAATACAGAAGAAGCATAAGAAATGAAGAGCAAAATATATTGCGAAATAACTTAAAATATTTTTGATAAGTCGAATGTGTAACTGACTAATTTTAAGTATATTCGGTTACTCAAATTTTTTCTCTTTTCAAAATTCAGTTTTTTCTCTGCAAAAATCGCTTGCAGTATTTATTATACAGGGTGATACGAAAGTCAGTCCCCCCCTCCCCCCCTGTTAATTTTTTGGTGGGTTCAGGCAGGTAAACATCCTTTTGGAAAAGTTGCTTGTTGAAAAGGAAATAACTTTTGCTTTGTGTCCCGACTAACCCCCAGCACAAGGGGGCGATCCACGGGGGCAACTCGAAAATTTCAAATGGCAACACCCATCGAGTAATACCTTGCGGCCCCTGAAGGTCCCGTTAAGAAAAAAAATAATGACGTTTAAAGTATGGAGCTACGATGCCCATAGCACCAACAACATGTCCGCAAATTTCAAAATTAACCTTTCTTCTCCTGGCTTTCGCTCACGCTAGTAAGGTCGTAGACAAATGACAAGAACTGTAGAATATAAAGCAATGGGTGCTCTATCAGAAAATTTTTTAGATTTCGTGTTAGCCCAATGGGGAAAGTTTCAAGGATCGCTTAAAAATATCAATATTCTAACCCTCAAAAGCTCAAATATTTCCATGGCAATAATAGTTGTTTGAAATCACCCACGCGTCCTCACAAAAAGTATTCCTTTTTATACGAACACACTTTGAAGAAATAGCTCGTCCACTTAATCACCGAACGGATGTCATTCTTTTTCAACATAACAAGTTTCCAAGAAGGTGGATTGGCCGTCGTGGGTTCCTGGAATGGCAACCTCGTTGCCCAGATGTGACACACTTGGATTTTTAACTTTGGGATCATTTGAAATCAATAGTTTACGAACCATCACCTGAAAATATAAATGTCATGCGCCAAAGAATATGGGATAAGTACCATAAAATCACTCCACACATTTTTCAAAAAGTCAGAAGGATTTGAGGCCCGGCTCTATAACTGCCAAGAAGTGTAAGGCCTTCAATTTGAACATCTACTTCATTAAAAGGTAACTTCTTTTCTTACTTTTTTTATATTTCTTTTATTTTTTAATATTTTATTGTTTTCTTTTTTAATATTTTTATTTGAGTTTTTGAGGATTAAAATATTGATATTTTTAAACGATCCTTGAAACTTTACATATTGGATTAATACGAAATTTAAAATTGTTACTGATAGAACACACATTGCTTTACATTCTACAATTTTCGTTATTTGCCTATTACCTTACTAGTGCAAGCAAAAGCCAGGAGAATAAAGGTCGATTTTGAAATTTGCTGACACGTTGTTGGTGCTATGGGCGTCGTAGCGCCATACTGTAAACGTCGTTATTTTTTTCTCAACGAGACCTTCAAAAGAAGGTATTACTCGTTCGTATTTGCCATTTGAAATTTTGGAGTTGGCCCCCGTGGGGCGCCCCCTGGTGCTGAGGGTGAGTCGCGACACAGAACAAAAATTATTTCCTTTTCAACAAGCAACTTTCCCAAAAGGACGTTTATCTGCCTGAACCCACTAAAAAATTAACAGTGGGGGGACTGACTTTTGAATCACCCCGTATATGCAATGTTTGATATCCAATAGTGGATGGGAGATGTTTTAGCACCCTTTCTTACGCTACTGGCCTTACAAATATTCCGTACTCATCTACATAAATAGGTGTAACTAGCCTCCTTGCCTAGGGGCGCTTATTTTTTCTCTAGGCGGGCTAATTTTCTTCTTGGTGGGGAGCTAAAGGTCTGATCTCAATTCTGTTTCATTGAATCAGAAAATTTCTAGGGAGGTTAATCCCCTAGACCCTAGTTGCGCTAGTGGTTATATAGAGCGTAATATAATTTCGTTTCCATAACTTCTGGCCCGCCGACCGACAAAAAAAGTCCAAAGTGGCCCGCGATGAAAATTAATTGAGAACCACTGGCATAGGAATTATAATGATTGGTTAAATCATATCCAAAACACTGAACAATTCTGTTCATTTATTATAGATGGGCAAAACTACTCATTGATTTGGCCTATGAATGAGTTGACATACCTGTAATAAGAATCACTATAAGGACTGTATACTTCCAGATAGAGGCGCCCTGAGCCAGCGTGAGCCCCCACCCCCAGGATCGCGTCGAAAGACCCCTTCCCTGGGCCGCCGCTCCACCCCCAGTATAGGTCCTTGGCAGCGTGGACTCTAGACTTTAACCGGGCAATCGGGCTAAAGCCCTTGCCCCTCCCCTCGTCGGCTCTAAGTCCAGGGACTATCATACGTCGTATAAACGCTATCAGGAATTGATATATCATATGTTCCCTTTCGTATATATACTATAATCATGTCAATTTACTGCTATTGGTTGCATTCTAAGTTCATTCCTTGAATTTTCATGGCACAAGGATATCAAAGTCATTTTGACCCATATTCCAGGTTGAATATTTGAGATTTGCAAAAATAATTTGTTTTAGCTGAGAACTCCATATTGGATTTTCTTAACTGCATTTTGAATTATGTTTGCTGTTGTGCAAATTATGCCCTATATTTAAACCAATTTATTTCAGTATTACTCTAAATCTGCAGTTCAAGGGATTTACTAACTTTCTCACGCCGAACACCACTTCGTTGCCTTGACGACGGGAAGCAATATTCAAGGGGCGAAATTTTCCTCCTAGCCAGTTCATTCCTTGTTCATGGATGGACCGTGTCGGACGGTTTATCGGGATGTTTCGATTACGCGAAAGAAACTTTTTGCGCAGGAAATGATCCCCAAAACTTTAAAAATGTTGACAGTTTTTGCAAAATTTGCTAAGACTATTATAAAATCGGAGCATAACATTCAAGGACGATTAATTGCTTATGTGACATAAATAAGACTCATAAATCGATTATTTATCATAGCTCACCAATTAAAGAAGCAGGTAGGCCAACATTTTTTTCTTGCGATGTAATTTCACTTACCCCATTTACTTGTTGCTCATTTACTTGTTGCATATTTTAACTGAACAATTGCCTTTTAGTTTTTTTTTTACTTCATAAATTTCTTAAAATAAATTTAACTTTTTTTTATTTTTATGCTGTTCGATATTTGCTATAATATTATGTACAAACGCTGAATTAATCATTGAACATTGAATCCTAGTATGTTTTCTATACCCTACATTTTGACACTTGGAATTAAGAAGACATTTACCTGAAGAAATTACTTTTTAGCTTTTCTAGTTTTCGCATAAAATATTCTAGTTTCGTGTGGAATATTCTATTTTCTAATCTATTTCGTACTTTTTTGTGCACCCGCACCTCTTTGTATTCATGTTCAGATCTCTTAAGATGTCTAATGGTATTTATTGGGTTGTATAAATGAAAGAAAACTTCGTTGTTACGCTTTTGACTTGGATAATATAAAAATGAACCTTTGTCACGTTTTTATAGTTGTCGTATTTGTTGTCCATGATACGTTTGTGGACCTACTTATACTTTTTATATATTTGAAAAAATATAACATATGTATGTTTATTTATAAGAAATTGTCAATGTCATATAAATGCATCAGAAATTTAGCATAATGGGACTGTGTTGAGAAGACATATATTCCCTTTATTTCAAAGACGTGACTACCCATTACCTCGTAGACAAAATTCACCATTATGGCAGATGTCAATTTTTATTTCATAAAAATTTAAAAAATTGTCAATTTCAGATAAATGCGCGAGAAATTTAGTAGAATGGAACTGTGTTAAGTAGGCATATATTATTCCATATATTTCATAGACGTGGATAACTATCCATTATCTCGTTCACAAAACTCCCAATTTTGGCAAATATCAATTTTTATTTCATAAAAATTTAAGAAATTTTCCATGCCAGATAAATGCATGAGAAATTCCGTAAAAGGAGCTGCGTTGAACATATATATTATATATTATATATTCCCTTTATTTCATAGACGTAACTATCCATTATCTCGTAGACAAAACTTTGAATTATGGCAGAAATTCATTTTTATTTTATAGCCTTAGCTCTCTACTATCCGTATTAGTAATTACAGTTAATGGCAAAACTAAAAGAAAAACCCGTTTTTCATCGTTTGATTTGTAAACCACTCGCGATAAAATTTTAAATGTGATAAACGCCATTGTATTAATTACAGAAATTAAATTTTTTTATTCAAATCTTTTTGCTTATACCAGAGCTCTTTAATCCAGATTTTACGAAGTTTGGAGTTATTGCCCTATCTAGCGTCAGCGATTGACTACAAATGTGTCACATACTGAGGTCAAAGTTTATGCTTAGAACATTGCGTGAGGTGCATGTTCATATACTATATATTATTTGCCAAATTTATTTAAAGATAATAACTTCACATAAATACACGTGTTTAGTAACTATGAAATATATTTCTTTAAAAATGTACAGATGATTCATATAAACATGTCAATGAAATTATAATTAAAAAAAAAAGATTTAAACTGAGTATGCGCAAAAATATAAATAAAGTGCCTTTGTTGTGAATGGAAAATTGAAAGATGATTTCATGCAGACTTTGTCAAAGCATATTAAACTATAACAAAATTCCGAGTAAAAACCCTGGGACAAAATTAAGATTTCAATACTTAAAATCCCATGTTTTGGTTTGTCCGTGCGAACATTCTTCAGAAGATGATTCATTCAGGGATGGTAATCGATTGCTCCTATTTTGCTTGTTCACGGTTAAAATTATATATATTCCCTGTAGAGCGACTTAAAATTATAAGTTTTTCAGCGATTTTCTGAAATGTTTGAAGTGTAGGCAAGTATATAGGCATCAGTCGACTGCCATCCGTGAACAATTTTCTAGAGAAGATTTGTCCAAACCAACAAAACATAAATATTCTAAGTATTGAACGTTTAATTTTACCACATAGGATTGTATCTAAACTTTTTTTTGTAATTGAAATCGATAGATAAAACAACGGTTGGTGTGACAAAATGGACAATTATGACACTATTATTGCAAAAAAATTTCAGGTGTAAATTCATTTCAAGGGACTTTAAAATTTGAGGAGCTTAAAAATAGTTTTATTCTGTTTATTGGGTTGCTTAATCGGTTAATGCATATAGGCACGATTCGTTCCTCGTTCTTAAACTTCTGAAAACGCGAAAACGTATCGCAAACCGAATAATTCTTTCTGTATTCGTCGAAAATATTGTTCGCTTGGTTTACTAATAACCACTAAGAATGTTTCTGCCGTTTTTTCACACAGGAATTGTTGACCTTTTCGGAGCATGTTTCTGTATTGAAAAAGTTCGCTTTCCTCAAAAACCTGGCTTTTGACCTTTTTGCACTCACCGATTTACTTATTTCTTAGCTTTAGTGCCTTTCCACTACTTGTATGGTTTGTAAGATACTTTTAGTTTAACTAACTTTCAGAAATTTGTAAGATAGAACTTATATTTTATAAAAAAAAGGACGCCGTATGGCCGAAATTTCTTAATCTTGTCGACGAGAATATTTTGATAATTGCAAAACCTTTAAATATTTCTAATTGCTCAGATGCTGACAAATGGTACCAAACCATTTAAACATTTCTCCAAGAGTAGATAAACTATTGTAAATTAAAAACGCGTCCATATGGTAAAAAACGTGAAGTATGATATTTTTACGATTAAAATTGCTATAAATACCGCTAAAGATATGGTAAACAATTTTGCGCCAAATTGTATGTTATTGTATTTAATAATTGCCATAATAATCATGACGAAAATATTTTAAGCTTAAGTCTTCGTTTAAGATTTTTTAATTATTGTATTTTTATAAACATAAAATCCTTACTTATTGTCTACTTTAACATAGTGTTTCACTTATTTTTTATTTACACAAATTAGTTTATTTATTGATTATTAAGGAATACATATTTTAATTATTGTTCATCATACTGGCCGCGAAAAAGATATATTATGTCTATTGTTTACTAGTAATATATTGTGTATTATTATTTCTATGCGCAACTTTCTCGATTTTTACAATGGTTTCGAAGTTAGAAAAAAATATATATTCATCGTGAGAACGGCGCCTCTTTTTCTCCAAATAACGAAAAAGCTCTAGTTTGAGCTACATAAACGTGGGTGGCAAAAATTATTGTATAATAAATTCCCCCACGAAAAACTCACAAAAATCTCGCCCCGGAGGCTTTTCTGTGTTGACCATTATTTGGCAATTGTGTTATCCCTGTGAAGGGTAATAATATCTTACATCCTCATATACGGAGAAAAATGCGTTTGTTCTTGTCCTCGTTCGTCTAGTAGGTCAAGACACCGCGTGCTCAATGCGGGGACCCTGGTTCGAATCCAGGATGAGGACGGCGCCTTTTTTTCTCCAAATATAAAAAAAGCTCTAGTTTGAGCTATATGAACGTGGGTGGCAAAAATTATTGTATAAAGTCTATGTCTTGATTTTTCAAAACCATTATTTTCTTATAATATCAAACAAAGCATGGATAAAGCAACGATAAAAGTGAATTTGCAAACGAACCCTTTTTATTCTTGAGGACATTTGCTTTACCCTAAAGCAGTATTCTTCGAAGTATGGTATTCGCGGTGGCCTATCGAGTTTCTCGCTAGAGCTTCGTAAAAAAATAATAGTATAAAGCGTTTAATATTACAGTTCCGAAAAGGGTCTCTCCTAATAGAATAAAAAAATATGCAGAATAATATAAAATTTCCTTTCTCGTTGATGCCTAAGTAGTTTAATGAAATTTAATAAAAAATAAATTTAAATTAAATTTGATAAAATAAATTAAGATGAAATTTAATAAAAAATAAATTTAAATTAAATTTAAAATAAATTTAAATTAAATTTAATAAGAAATAAATTGAATTCAAATTTAATTAAATATACACTTGTGTCCAAAAGTTAAGCATAATTCGTAAAATGAAAAGAAATCTGAGTAAATATTGAAAAAATTGCTCAAAATCACTTGTGGAGAATCGTATGATAAGGTAAAACATCGTGCATATGCAAAATATTTCAGTCGATGTCTCTGACTTGCGCAAAGCACCTGCGCACGTGGGAGCGCTTATAAAACGGCCTCAGTGGCATGGCCAGTTCAGGCAGAGTTTTTGCAATATCTGTGGTATGGAACGTTGTTAACTATCAAAAAGGACGAATTATGTCACAAAGATACCAACTGGACATGTTTGAGAAAGAAAGAATTATTCGAATGCTCTATAATCCGGACGATCCCAAACCGAATCATCCCAAATTTTGAATGTTCCTCAGTGTGTGATCTCAAGACTGTGGCAGAGGTTCCAAAGTACTGGATATGTTACCCGACTATCAGTACCAGGTCCTGCCAAGAGTGACAACCGCTCGGCAAGACCGATATTTGACAATTGCTGCTCGACGTCAGAGGGACTGCTCTGCCAGACAACTGAGTTTAACGCTGACAGCCGTCAAAGGATTAAGAGTTTCGAGACAGACTGTTTATAGAAGACTCGGACACGTTGTTCTCTATGCCCGACGACCAGCAATTTGCATACCCCTCAAGTTTGCACAGAAACGCGAGCGTTTACAGTGGAGTTTGGAACACCTGAAGTGGAATCGAGAACAGTGGGGCAAGGTCATGTTCAGTGACGAGTCCACATTTAGTCTGTAAACTGATTCTCGTCGTACAACGATATGGATAGAACGTGGAATCCGTTTTTATTCGGGAAAACATCACGGAAAGATATAATTTTCCTTCAATGGGAGTCATGGTGTGAGCAAGTATCATGCTGGATGGCCCCATAGATCCACACATCTTTAAAGCGGGGTCCGTTACTGCTCAAAGATACAGAGAAGGAGTCCTTGAGTCTTTCGTTCGCCCGTTCTGAGGTACTGTCGGTCCTGAATTCATATTCATGGATGATAACGCTCCTTCGTACCATGCGACCCTGGTTGACGACTTCATTCAAAGAGAAGATACCCAGAGCATTCAGTGGCTTTCTAACTCTCCTGATCTTAATCCTATAGAGCATGTGTGTGGGATATGCTCGGTAGACAATTTGCAGCCCTTCAGAACGCACCAAAGATTAGTTTAAGAATTGAAACAGCTCATCTTGAGGTTTGGAACTCTTTGAACAAACAACTCATCAATACCCTCATCGAAAGTATGAGAAATTGTTGCGCAGCATGTATAGCTGCCAGGGGTAACCACGCACCTTATTAAACTTCAGCATTACCTTTTTCAACAATTATTTTTCGCTAAAGTTGAAATTAGTAATATGGCCATGCTTCTTTCAAACGTTTTATTTGGATAATAAAAGTCAGTATTAACCTGGTTTTTCATGGTTTCAGTCTTCTGTAGCCTATAACCGTACCACGTTTCTTCCCACTCCGATTTATAATTCCTTAAATATTCACACAAATAGCAATTATCCTTAACTTTTGGACATGTGTGTACATTGAATCGTAAAAAAGCTGAAGGATTCCATTTATGCTTAAATAATGATGCAGAACATGTTATTATTTACCTGACAATAATCAGAATAAAACCTAATATTGTCAATCAGAGTTAGTGACCTTAGTTTTAAATAATATAATTTTTAATTTTCTCGTCAGTTAGACCTCCGTCTCTCTCCCCACGGTGGTTTGCGATAAATGAAGAAATTTTATTAAATGGTTCCATAAAAATGCTTAAAGTGATTCGTGAATAACCAAATTTAGGGCAACACTGCCCTGAAGTTTATAGAACATATAATTTCTCTTTACCAAGTACAGAATTCAGCTAGAGTTTACCCCTTCCCAATCGCCCAGAACAGCCACCGTTCCCCAAGTGTGGTTCGTGAGACATTCCCATTTCTTCGTAAGGGTTCAGAAAAATACTAAGACCAGAACATGTACTCTCTAATTCTAAGCATAAATCACGGGGGAACGAAGAATCCCTTCTTTAAATGGTGAAAATCAGTGATCGAATGCTACAAGTCGATATGCATGAGGCAAATTCCGGGCTTCAAACTTTGAGTTATTTCTTGGGGGTCCGCAAGGGAGAGTGACCTCTAAAGGGAGTTCGCGGTGTAGGAAAGTTAAAGACCCTCTGACCTAGAAAGTTCCTCTTGAATTTAAAAAAAAAATATTTATTACTATTCATGCCCGTATCCAGAGGGGAGGGTCTTAGGAACCGGTCCTCCGAAACCGAAACTAAATTTTTAATGGGACTTGGCTACGGCCTTGCATGCTTTGATTGTATCGATGCATGCGGTAAAAATTTTTGAACCCCCCCTTGAAATTAAATCCTGGCTACAGCCTTGTTACTATTTATCAGAATTGATAATGCTAACAATTTCTTGTAAGCTCAATTATTTAGTGCACCTATTATATACTTTCTGTTCCCAAGTGTCAAGATGCATTCTATTACAAACTTTAAATTTGAAATTTTTCTATAAATTTAAAAACTATGTAAAATATTTCAGTTTTCACTAAGAAATCTGACGATAAATTTAATAATTTTCAACTCTTCACATGCGTAACATTTCTCTCAATATCTAATTTTTTCTCTTACTTTACCATTACCTTATACTTTTTACTTTTACCTTTCATTTTCATCTCATTATTGTCGGACATAAAACTCACAGCCTCTGATAGGTGTCTGTATTTCTCAAAATTTTATTACTAAGCACCATGACGAATATATTTTTATTTGCGCAATATGTCGGTTTGGATTGGACATGGCAATATAGTTTGTCAGAAATATGTGATACCTTTCAGCAAGCGGCTTATAAAATATATTGCTCTGAGAAGAGACGTATATCGGCAAAGTAAGCGCAAAATAGGAACCTAATTTGATTTATAAATCTGGAAAAGAGAAACGAAGATATATTTCTAAATCACTTACGAAAGTGACTGAGAAAAGCCATAAAACTGCAATTGCTCTTTCTCAAAGCATCTTTCTTCGTATCTAACACGTTTAGTACATGTTTAGTCTTCGAAGGTCATAAAAGCTGCGATGACGTGCATTTCAGAAGCTTTACGAACAATAAAAATATAATAGCAATTTATATCAAGATTCTGTGTAAGAAATACTTTTCATAGGGATATTCACAGTTCATACTGAAGAGCGAGCATAGTTTCTTTTCCGAAATTTAGCGAAAACATGCACAATAGAGTAAACCGTTTAATTAAATTATAAGTAAATTTCCGTTCAAAACCATATTTTAAAAATAGCGTGAAATTAGCCTACATTGGCGATTACAGTTTGGTGAGAAATTTGGCATCTAAACGTGACGGGGAAGTGATGTGAAGAAGTCCTGGGAATTTTTGTAGTTTCAAACTTAACATAAATGTGTTCAACTTTTAAATTCATGTTTCTTTTGTATTAAATACCGAAACTTCAATTCTAGTAAATACGCTTTTTCTCGCGATTTATTAAAATACTTTAAAATTTTCGAGTGATAATTGAGAAGTCATTTAAAACTTTCGGTTGTTTAAAGTTTAAACGAGTGTTTGGCCAAAGTTTTATTCTAAACATGTTTAGAAAAATTTTTCAACATGAAAACTTCATCAATCATAATGCGCATCAAATGAAATATATCTTTATGGTTATTTGTGTTTTAAAATTTCAATTATTTTTATTTAAAATATATTTTAAACTGCACACTTTTTATAGGAGCGTATTATTTAAAATTTTATGCACAGCAGAAATTTCTATTCCTGCTATTTATGCGTTATCATAGTAATTATACATTATTATACATAACTCAATTAGCTGTTACTTAAATGATAAATTAAAAAGAACTTTTAAATAATTTCGCTGGAAATAGTTCAGAAAGGATATGTCATTGTGGAAGTTCTGTCTTTATAAAATTAATTTTAATGCAGTTTTCGTGAAATGAACAGAATTTGGGAAAAGTTCGAAAATAATCAATAAATTTCGAATTTTCCTATTTCTACAAATAATGCTTCTGTAAATACGTTATTTGGTTTATTTCGTTAAAGAATAAAAACGGTACCCATTTGAATTTTTTTCTGAAGTCTAGCGTTTGTAGTCTTTAGCTTTTTATAGAGGTGAATCCAGAGAGGGAATTTCTTTGGGGAGAAAGTCATGAATTCTTAATTTAATTCTGAAGCCTTAATTTTTCAATTACTGCCTACTGACTGACGGGCCAATTTTATTATGCATTTTTAAGACATTCCTGCATATTTTCAACATAATCTTGGGCGTTTCTGTTGTCTTTATTTTACAATATCTGGTAAGTATGATTGCAAAATCATAGGCAATTTTTCTTAATGAATATGACTGTATAAAGTTAAATATTTCTTAATGCTATGAAAAATATAAATTCATGAAATGTTAACATTTGTGTACATAACTATCGGTTTCAGAAATATGTTTTCAGCTGTGGAAGCTGCGCTAGTAAATGAACAAACACGTAAACACCATATTTCGCTTGAGTTTTGATTCCTTCCTTGATAAAGATGTGTTTCATAGCGAAAGAGAGGATAAGAACATGATGCGTGAGAATTTACAGTTTTCTAAAGAAGATAACTCTACCTTTTTCTCTCGCCTGAAGAATTAAACACAGTAAAGGAAAATAGAAAATACGGGTTTTCTTCGGTGATAAAACCACAGATTTTTCGCATGGCATAGATGTGCACTACCTTATATAAACTCAGGGCTCTTCGTAAAAGAAATATGACTTAGATTTCTGATCCTGCTTTTTTTCCGCAAGATATTAAGAAAGATTTTGTGCCGAGAAATTCTTGTGCAAATCTTGGATTTTTATTAGAGAGAATACTTCTTAGATTTGGTGGATTATATCAACAGGTTTCAGAGAGACAGTATTGTCCTTCATCAGCAATGGCCTAGAACTTCCTTCAAGTAAACATAAAATATTGGCATTTCATACTAGTGATTTTCATCTCGCGGCAGCGCCCTTTATCAGTCGAAAACATGGAAACCGAAAGTGGAAGGGGGAGGAAACGAAAAGAGTGGAGGACGCCATAGTTTGTTAGCGGAATTTAATAGGGATTTCCAATCAATATTGAAGAAGGGTGTAGATTCATAATCATTAACAAGGCTGTTT
>QLNU02015003.1:134695003-134706658 GCA_006491805.2 Dysdera silvatica | reverse complement strand
TGGAAATTTGTTTCAATTATGGGGTATGGGAAACATTCTACCTGGAACCAACTACAGATATAGAATTTATAAGTACAATTAGGAACCTTGGAGTAGATAAAGGGCCTGGATTTGACGGAGTTGCTCCTAGGGTGATCTGTGCAGTTGCTGACATACTCTCTCATCCATTTACACATATTTTTAATCTAATTTTCTCTACTCGTTACATTCCATCTTTACTTAAAACCTCAGTAATCCTACCTATTTTTAAGAAGGGTGATTCGATGGAATTATCTAATTACCGTCCTATTTCGGTCCTTCCAATATTTTCAAAAATCCTTTAGCGAATGATGTTTTTGAACATTTGAGCCTTTTATCAATCGCATAATATTATTCATAATAACCAATATGGTTTCTTGAAGGGAAATTCGACTGAAAGCGCCCTACTAACATCAACTGATTTTATATATTCTTCTATTGACAACAGGGAATCGGTTTGGGCTCATTTTTCGATCTGACCAAAGCCTTGACATTACGACTAAAATGATTGACTTTGCAATAAAATTTATTTAACGTTGATGTCAGTTCGCTGATTCAAAAGCAAAATAGAAAGCCACATGAAACTATTTAACAGTAATATGTTTTTTCTATTATACCAAGCAGCCAAGTGGCCTGTTATTACATTTGACGTCTAAATTAAAAATAGATGACAAGCACAGAAGGCGGCGCTGACTTTTTTGATAGATGGCAATATGTCATTAGTTGAAAAATACTGAATCGTGGTTGACGTCAGAGGTTTTCGACCTAGGGAAGACCGAATAATAAAATTTATTTGTAAGACATCGGACAGACTGGACAATATTTGTCTTTGTTTTCCCTTTTTTCTGGCAAACATTTTAAACTCTTTAATAGAAAAATTGATTTAATTTATTTTATTTGTAGTTATTTACCTATTTAAATTTACTTTATAGTTAATTATCTATTTTTAAATTTATTTATAGTTAATCAACTATTTCAATTATATTTATAGCTACTAACTATTTGATTATGTTTATAAGACAACATTCAATTAAATTTATATTTAATTATCACTTAAATTGGTTCATACTAATTATCCATTTAAATTTTAATTATTATACCACTGGCCAAATTTTTATTTATAGTTAATTTTCTATTTAAATTTTATTTATAGTTAATTATCTATTTAAATTTTATTTCTAATTAATTATCTATTTCAATTTTATTTATAGTTAATGATCCATTTAAAATTTAATTATTGATTCATTAGCTAAACGAATATAAAGTACCGCAGTATAATATTCTCCGTTTAAAAAGTTATTTTTTATCTTCTACATCAGTGGTTCTCAACAGCGGCGGAGGAAAGGGTGAGAGGGGCTTAGGGGCCCCTTCCCCCCATTAGATATAAATACACAATAATTTTTCATAGGCTGCAACACGAAATCTCCTTTAAAGGCGCTTGAGCCCCCTAAATTTTGAACTACTGCGCTATTTTCTCAAGCCTTTTATCCCAGGGAACCCTTTTCTTATCACGTACCTGGCCACGGAACACTTGTATAACTATTTAAGGACACTCTAAGGAACTATTCTTTATCTCTACTTGGACATAAACATAAAAACAAGTAATAAGTATATCAGTATCACTTTTCTATTGTTGTTGAACATTATGGTTTATAAACTCTAAGTGGTTCTCATGGAGGAAAACTACGGAATTTTCAGATTTTCTTGGGATTGTTGGCGATATTTTAAAATTATTTTTGAAACACTTGTTACGTCGTCGCGGCACCCTGGGATTCTATGGAATGCACTTCGCGAAACACTGCTTTACGTGCATGTATCTATGCATATGAACATTTATATACCCATATGCGGTTGTTGAAATTGAAAAAAAAAATATAAAAAATAGTTCGCAAGGTATTAAGTAAGAATGTAATGAAATTAACTTTATGTTATATGTGGTTATTCAACAAAAGAATAAATAACATATTTACAGTGAATTTAAGAAGAACAACGTTTTAGGTGTAAGAGAAATTTTAGTCACATTAATCAACGTACGTTTCCGGGAACGCTGATCCGAACATTAAAGCGATTACATTGTATTGCACTTTGACATTATAGTAAACAAAAATCCATATTATTTCCCTCGCTAAATCCGGAAACCCGTCACACGCGGGCTTGTTATAAGCGGGGTCCGACGGTATATATGGCATGATATCGTATCATTCCACGGACAAGTACGGACCAGTTTTCTCAATACGTCTCTAAATAAATTATAATCCCTTTGTTAGTTGTTGTTGATTGGTTGTTCTATGGCGCAAGGACAGCAATGGTCAATCTGTGCCAATCAAAGTGAGATCGAACATGCGATATAATTATAATCTCTTAAATTATTTTTAAAATCATTAATTAGCTTCTTCATTAATGGCTTGTAATTATCTCGCCGATAAAGAAACTACATGAATTCTACTGGCTAATTACCACTACTTTCTTGTGAGCTCTTATGAAAAGTGAAGCTCTTATAAAAGTGAGCTCTTATGATCAAACTTTAATTTCAGTCTCCAAAAAAAAAGGAAGAAGAAGGAGGAGGGAGTAAATTGAATCGATGACCGGAATATTTAATACTGAGACTTAGGTACATACTCGTCTATTTGATTACTGTGATTTCTGAATTTGTTTCCATCAGCTCATGCTCCCTAAGCGCAAATATTTAACCAGCCATGTGAAAAACTAGGTAATGATTAAAAGACCCTGATAACGAGGGCATTCCTCTTCTATTTTATTTACTATTTTTTTGCTATCTAGTGGCTTTACTAAGTCTTGAGAAGATGAAGGTCATTATCCAAAAACACATTATTATTATTTTCGAACTTTTCCACGCATGGAAGATGTAATGTCAATAAGAATTGTTATGATTAACTTTAACAGTTGTTATCTTTATTTATATTGAAGTCGAACACTACGCAGTTTAAATTAAAAAACAATTTTTATCAACGATTTGTTTTAGGAGTAGTAATAGTATTATAATTACTATCACCACGCTTAAAAAACATTGATAAAAATTGTCTATGAATTACTTATCTGCTAATAAAAGTATTTTTCGATAATAAATAAATATTATTGAGAGGGTAAATACACACACAAACTGTGTCTTGTTTTATTTGTATCACAGCCAATAAATGGTTAGTGTGGCAAAATATCGATCTTCCATTCATTTAATTCATGTAAGATGGCGATTTTTTACTCCGCCATTGATTAGAATTAAGCAATTTACTAATAGAATTCAATAAATGGGTACAACTTTTCATTCATTTCAAATTTCTTTTTCAGGAAACGATGACGAATACTACAATATTGCCGTCGTTTATCTACGATGTCGACTGGGAGTGTCTATTTTATCCAAACGAAAGTTATTGTGAGGTCTTCGACCTTTTCGCTATGAACGACTCCAATGTCACTGATGAAGGCGTCTACAAGGCCCCTTCGTATTATTCGCTCAGCTATCAGATTGTTGGCACCATTTTCCAAAGCATCATTCTCATAGTTGGAGTCTTGGGAAATACCATGGTCGTGATTGTTGTGACTCGAACAAGGACCATGCATACTCCCACCAACTGCTATTTGGTAAGCCTCGCCGTGGCAGATTTGATGACGTTGGTAGCGACCGTGCCGAACGAAATCTTGGCCTACTACATATTAGGTGACGAGTGGATCTGGGGCAGAATCGGCTGCGCTGTATTCGTGTTCTTGGGGTATTTGGCGATCAACGTGTCTTCTTTGTCCATCACAGCATTCACCTTCGAAAGATACATCGCCATCTGCCACCCCATGAAGGCCCAAATTGTATGTACGGTCAATAGGGCCAAAAAGATCATCATTGGCGTTTGGGCGTTTGCTTTCTTGTACTGTTCGCCATGGTTGTTCTTGACGAAGATTAAACCCTTGCGCTACAAAGGCCTTGAAGATTCTGTCACGTGCACATTTGCTCTGACAAGAGAGAGTTACCTTGGCTACTTCTTCTTGGATTTGGTTCTTTTTTACATCATCCCTTTGGTAGTGTCCAGTGTGCTGTATGGCCTCATTGCTAGAGTCTTGTTTTCAAGAGATATTCAGCGATCGGAGAATGGGCATACCAACGGGCTGCATTGCAATCAGAACTCTCACCTAAGCGCTAATGGGACTAATGCTAGAGTTCAGGTAAGCACACGTTGCTACTTTAACTAGTTTAATAATTTGTAAAATGATTAGTTAAGTAATAATATTACATAGTTAATGTATCGGCGGTGAGGGAAATGGGGATTTTCGACCATTCTAAAGAAGATATTCTTGGAACTTGTTTCAGAATCCATGGTAAAATCTTTCGCATGAGATAGGTCAGTATTTGTGCGTTGTGTGAGTTTGTAAAATCATTCAATTTACACGAGTTGTACTTGATTTTGTGTTATGCTGTAATTCAAACTTTAATTTATAGTTTCGGCTTTTGTCTCGTTCTACCGGTATTCATCCATCATTGGTTAAAAAAAAAAAGATTTCCAGTTTCCTAAATTTGTCCATTCAAACTGAGAATGCGTATTATTTATCTGTTTTTAATTTCATCTCTTCAGTTTGCTTGAGGACTTTCAATAAGATTTTATCTTTCGTAGTTCCTTAATATCACTTTGAAAATTTAAATTAGTATTGACCATTATTTTGGGTGAATGTCTTAGGGACTTTTACTTTAGTAATCTCGTATACTATTATTGTATGCTGTAGCAGTCTAAATCTTTTAATTTCTTATACCTCCTAAAATAACAAAGTAACATCAGGAATATTACCCAAAAGGTACATGACCAAAAATTACAACATAGGTTGAATAAATTCATTCCGCTTTTCTCTCTCCCTCTCTCTTTAAATATTTCAACTATGCGCTTTTTGACAAATTATTTTACATTTCGTATTATTTTCAAACTCCGTGACTTTTGCGAGTAAATTTTAAAATATTTTGATTCAGGATAATTGCCTTGAATAGGAATGATAGGAGGAAATTTCCTTTTTCAAGTGCCGTGGGCTAATAATATTTTATACTGGGGGTCTATATGCTAATAAATTTTATGGCAAAGACAATATAGCAATAAATTTTTCCGTACAAAATTATACTGCTACCTATAAATTTTATAGGAAGGGAATAGATAGATATTTTATAGACAAAGAACATGGACCAAAAGTTCAGCACCATGCGAGATTAAGTAGATAATCAGTGATTAGTCGCACATATTTAATGTAATTCCAATTGATAGGT
Source organism: Dysdera silvatica (assembly GCA_006491805.2). Lineage (NCBI taxonomy): Eukaryota > Metazoa > Arthropoda > Arachnida > Araneae > Dysderidae > Dysdera > Dysdera silvatica. The sequence goes on along the minus strand of QLNU02015003.1, from coordinate 134,701,386 downwards.
TATTTTGTTTTTTGTTTGCTACATCATTAAACGTTCACGTAAACATAACTATAAGAAAAATCTTGTATTTAATGTGTTAGTCATTCGTTATCGTCACTTAATCATATTTCCTTTATTATTTAAAGTCTGATTAGTGTTTGGTTTCTTCCATTTAAGTACCTTTGAATTAATGCACTGTGCGTATGCAAATTTCACTCAATTGACTCACTCGAATTTTTAAGTTGGAGGTGATTACAATATACAGATAAAAAAATAGTTCATGGAGAAGAATTTAGGAAACAGTGGGTGGAACTTTACTTAAGGAGATTTCATTACGACAAAGAATTCAAACGAACAAGAAAAATTCCACGTATCGATGTATCCAGTAACTTAACATTCAAGACATTGATACGTGAACTCAATAATTGCTAGTTCGATTCGCAATTCATTTTTCTTTGAACATTTATGGGTCAAAGCTGATTTCAACTGAACGACTTAGAGTGTAGAAAGTTATTTTTAGAAAGTTATTTTTAGAAAGTTTATTCATACCAGAATAACTTATGATGAACATAAACATATGTATGATACTTTCTAGAAAGAATTTATTGAATTATATGTATGAATCTTTTTATTAAAAATATACAGCACATTTTAAAAAATGGATGTATGATACATAGGCGCTACGAGGGGGTGAAAGAGGGTGCACTTGCACCCCTTGGCTTATGAAAGAAGGGAATAAAAGGACTGTATCTACAAGAATCTGTAGTCCAACAACATTATTCAATTGGAATTTTTCCTGGGTGCACTAAATCTTACTTGCAGAGAAATTTTTATACAGGGTGATCAAAAAGTACTTTGGTAGTTTTAATAAAAATATATTATGATAAAATACAGATAGTCATTAGATTCGCATAAAGTACTTCCTTCCAGTTTTGACAACACTTTTCCAATATTCAAGACACATTCCAACATAGCACTAGATGTTCTCTTTCATAATTGTCTTTAATTTCTCCACCGTGAATGCTTCGACCTCTAGAACTTTAAAAGAAAGTCGAAAGTTGCGCAGTACTAAATCCAGTGAACATGGTAGATGAAGACATATCGTAATATTTTTTTTTTTTTAAAAATTGCTGCATTAAAGATCATGGGTCGCAGGGTCTTTGCATGATAGAGTATTGAAATAGCTTCACATTTATCTTCCTCGGAAAAATAAAACTAATATTTTGAACTTTTTTTTTGTCATTTCTCTAAATTTAAAAGAAAAATTAAATGTCAATTCAATATTCATGACTTAATTTTACTATAATCATAAACATACGTCTTTATAGAATGTAATTCCACAATAACTGACTAAATCGCTAAAGTTGAAACGTGTCACAAAGAGGGTTCTACAATTTAGTTTCATTAAGAAAGGTTTGTCTTTTTTTTCCGATAGACGGAGCATTATGGCGATATTTATGGTTTTATTTAATCACTCCTTGTGGCATCACAAACTATAGAACCGTATTTAACACATATCATATCCGTTAGTTTTTAATTATTTAAATTAAAATATTAATAGCACATGAATCGAAGAAAAGAGGGAAAGCAATTTCTTCCCTAAATTTATCATCTCTTTTGCATATTTGTAGCTCAATAACATGAGAAAATGGATGTTATTATAATAAGCTAATAACTCAACCAAAGTGGATGAAGAATTCGCATTAAGCATAGAGAATATACGAGTATTCCGTGGAGCCATTAAATTTTCTACTTCTTCTAAACCTTCCTACTGCTGATGAAGTTGCATTCAATAAAAATGATGAATTATGACTTAATGATGTGTTCATTCTACTTTGTCATCAGGCAGGACATCGTGAATTTAAATTTACGATAATATTTCAGTTGAATTCTACACTCATTATGCAGTGCAATCTATCATTTAGTACGTAAAATATTTTCAACTTTAACTCGCATCCCTTTTGCTTCGTTGAAAACTTTCTGAAAACTAGTACTTAAATATTTTTAAATAGGGAAAGAATATAATATATTTCACATATTTAAGATCATTTCCTTATCAAGTGTTGGATATGTACTCCTTTATGATGGGATGTATCTTTGATTGCTCTAAAGTGCTAATTATGTGATGATTATGAAGGCCCAAGACGTTCATACACACATATTTATTACAACTACATTTAATTCTTTATATGGAATTTTGCATGTACTTGACTGTATTGTCATTTCTTTAAAGTTAATGTATTTAAAGTACTTTTATTTATTAAAGTTTTAACGAAATAATTATATATTTTTACCATAAAATATTCAATTTTTTACTTATATAGCTTCATGGAACTTATATGATTTTTCAATCATGATTTCATGATATTTTCAGGAAATCTCGAAAGATAAATAATAAATTTTATTTCAATATTCTTATTGTAAGTAATTTTACTTTATAATTCTAATAGTAAATAATAATGAAATATGCATAAAATATCACAAAAGTAAAAAAAATTTGATTGCGTTTACAAAGAACAAAAAATATTCTAAGTTTCACAGACTTAGCCATAAAGATGTGATTCTAATTGAAAATTTTAATCTGCAATGCGCATTGCTCATACAATATCTCTTCCACAAATTAAGAATTTCTGTAAAATATGATATCATTTAATAAACCATATAATAAGAAGTTAACATTATTTTACATTACTTTATTTTAGTGTATCATTGTATAGAATAAACCGTTCTTCGTATTTTTGTTGGCGCAGTATAGCCATAAAAAATTCAAACAAACGAATTTCATATTTCTGAAATTTGTAAATTATTTAAATACGTAGTTTCAAAATAATAACTATATTTTTTCATGAAGATTTTACCTAGAGAACTATATTAGTTTTATCATATTTTTCTATATATTGTTTTCATACAAATAGTTTAATCCATTTTCGCCATCAGACATTTTCTCTTATTTATGATTTTCTGCTCTAGCAGGTCATATGATGGATTATAGGAAACACTTTATTACTTACCAGAAAATGGAAAAATTGCCAGAAAGCAGCGAGAAAAAATTTGACCTTATACAACTATAAAGTTGGGTTTTTTTTCCAAAATTTTAAAGTATATTGGAAAACTGGACACAGATTTATGGTCTACGATATAAAACTAAAAGAAAAATATTTCTATATTAAAAGTTATATAATTTTTATAACGCTTGCACTTAAATTGTTTTCGGTATTAAAACAAGTCAAATAGGCTAAAGAAAAAATCATTTTTAAAAAGAGGAAATATATATAAACTATTACATAGCTCAATATTTTGCGAACTTGGAGAACAAGGTGTAATGGACTATATATACAGGGCGTTCGAAAAGTCCTGGGGTGGTGAAATATCACGAAAAATACATTTCGGGAGGAAAAATAAAAAAAATACGTGTTCAATAATTTAAAAAAGCTATCCAATGACACCAAAATTGTTCCTCTCTCCTCCCTCGGGACTGAGAGGGGACAATTTTGAAATCATGAATAGGATTCTCCAATTTTTTACTTCAGATTAGGATTCTTCAAAAAAATACATAGCTTTGACCTACGATTTTTAATTTTTACTCTTAAAAATGGCGCTATAACCGATAAAAATGGAAGACGCGTACGAAGTTTGAAAATAAAAATACCTCGAGAAATCCGCTTCTGATCGAAAAATACGTATTTACTATTTTAAAAGAATATATTCAATGATGCCGAAATTAACCCCGCCCCCCAGTAGGTGGGAGAGCAAGTTTGAAACCTTGGGTATGAAAACCCCTATTTTCATTGTAGATCAAGTGTTTAGAAATGTCAATGTTCATTCATTAGTTAGGAAACTTGCTCAAAAAACTGATTTAACCAACTCCTCTGTTCATATCATATTAAAATATAATCGCGATCATCCATTGAAATTGACGTAAGTACAACAGCTTCTCGAGGACGACTTCAATCGTAGACTGGAACTTTATGAAGAAATGACGAAACGGTGTGGTGATAATAAGGAAGTTTTATTTTAGACGTGCTTTTCGGATGAAATTACATTTCAGTTAAGTGGAGAAGTTAACCGAAACAATATGAGATTGTGATAGGACGCAAACCCTCATTTGATAAGAGATATATAATATTTTATCTATGAGGTTTTACATATAAAATTACAAATAAAATTATTATGTTTAAAATTTATTGTACATAAAATATTCTATTGCACTAGAATTCGTTTAAACCTTTATATCTGAAAATTGGAATTACGAATGTAAAAAAATAATAATAAGCTCTTTTTTATACTTTCTTTTATTTTTTATTTTTTGTATACGTTCGTAAAGAGAGTATGTATTGTCGTTCGTAGCTCAGTAGGGAGAGCCTCCGCCCGGCAAGTGGAAGGTCGTGGGTTCAGGTCCCACCGAAGGCAGAAATATTTATTTTCTTTCGAACGTTTCACCATCTAATCACGCCATACCATCGGCGTTGGTATCACTACGCCAATAAACGTTGATTGATTGACATTGTTGTTTGATTTATTAAGCTCTTTTTCAATTATTTTTGAGGATTCACCTTTAGTTCATCTTTCACTGCGTTTCAAATGCAAGCCTAGAAATCTTTAAGTAACTAAGAACAAACAAAAACATTGATAAACAAAATAACATTATTTTATCATTAGATTTTAAATTAAATGGAATTTTTTGTACACTTGTAATTTCTTCGCACGCTTTCGCTTTCATTAAATCTTTAGGAAGAAATAAAAAGAAATAGTTACCTTAATAAATATTGGTGTATGCTATATCAACATAATAAGTAATAATATTTCTTTCTTAATTCCTGAAAATTTGTTTCTTTTATGACTTCCAGTTTTGACTTTATGGATTAATTTGCGGAAACCTTTCAAATAATTATTATAATTCATTTCAATTTATGTTTCCTGATAATTTTTGATATCTTTGTAATCTTTCAAAGGAAAAAAACACATTTGCTGTATTCTTTTGGGATGATGCTTTATTTTTTCATCCCGGGTTTTATAATAGTGCTATGCTACACCCTAGCTAGTCTTCCTAGTCTCTACGCTACACCCTAGCTAGTCTTTCTAGTCTCTATGCTACACATAGCTAGTCTCCCTAGCCTCTATGCTACACATAGCTAGTCTCCCTAGTTATACCAATATGCTATAAATATTGATGTAACTAAGGAAACTGAAGTTTATCCATCCTTGCAAAAATTTAGCTTCCCTTAGAAAAACAAAAAATATATATATATATATATATATATGCTGTGTAAAGAGTATTGGGGTTGGTCTATGAAACGCCCTAGACCTCAAGTCTAGAAACTCCAGTGGTGGTGCATCTATATATCACCATATATAATTTGTGAACACTTCAAAATTTCTTAATATCAAAACATGCTTGGTATAAAATGCATTCATTAATATATATACTTAGACAAATTTTGAAGCTACGTTCTCAAAGATTGTGGATTTCTCATATCTCATGCCATGGTTTTCTAAATAAAATTCATTTAGTATATTTCAAAAAAGCAAAGCGAGTTTATAATATTTAGTATTCTCGTATAACAGGGTGAGTTACAGCGGGCATATATGCATAGGCGTAGATCAATACGTTATGAGATTTCATAAAATCAAAGAAGCAACGTTTCTAATAGGACTTAATTTATATTGATAACATGCCATTGTTGAAGCTTATAACGAGTCCCAATTGATATCAATAACACACTCTCCTTAAACTTAATGTAAGTAACTTGTTCCAATTGAGATCAATAACTCGCTATCGTTGAACTTAATATGAGTAACATGTTCCAACTGAGATCAATAACACGCTCTTGTTGAACTTAATATAAGTAACATGTTCCAGTTGCGATCAACAACACACTCTCTTAAACTTAATATGAGTAACATGTTCCATTTGAGATCAGTAACACGCTATCGTTGAACTTAATTTAACACAGCACAAATACATTACAGATGTTATTCTCGAGATGTCACAATTGAGATTTTGAACACGTCATAATTAACATTTCGAATAGGTCATATTTGACACTTTGAAAACGTCATAAATGACATTTTAAACACGTCATAATTGATATTTTGCACATGTTATAATTGACATTTTGAACGCGTCATAATTGTGGTTTAGACGTTATAATTGACATTTTAGACGCGTTATAATTATTTTATTTGAACATGTCATAACTGGCATTTGAGCACGTCATATTAACATTTCCAACACGCTGCAATTCGTATATCTAGCTATACCCTCCCCACAAGCGCACGCACATCATAATTGAACGCAGCAATAAAGAATCATTCTGTTTCTTTCTCCTGTCGCATTTTTTAAAACTATGAACATAACGTTTAATTTAAACGAATTTTATCGTTTTTTTTTAGGCGTAGTGATA
>QLNU02015003.1:134672929-134689357 GCA_006491805.2 Dysdera silvatica | reverse complement strand
GGTTCGGATTCGGAAAACAGTAGGTCCCGGCGCAGCATGACCACTGTAGTCTTTGAGCCGTAAAACCAAAAAGAAAAGAAAGGCAACCGGGATGCCCCAAAATCGTCCCTAAACCAATGTGGTTTTAGAATACTAAGGACACCACAAGAAATGGCGCTATGAATCGAGAAAGGTTAGGAACCACTGCTGAGGTGAAACAACTATCGGTTCTCTGACTTTTTGAAGACAGTGTATATAAAAATATTTGCTTTCATGATACAACCGCACTTCCCTTATTTATGCTTTCTTCGTGCGCTCGCCCTATCTTTCTCTGCTCCTTGCCTTTCCTTAGCTGGCAAACAATGGAAGCAAAAGACGGCTCTGATTTTCGAAAACGAATTTTCACAGTTTACGGTTCAGAAAAAATTGCCGGATTTTCGAGTTTTCAATGCACTATATATCTCCTGCTTCTTTCTGCAGCAGGCTGTAGATTCTCGAAATAACACAACTCCATTCATTCTCAAAAGCTTTTTTCCCCAATTCCTCATTCTCACCTTTACAACCCTTTGTTTTACTGATTTTTTATTCAGTTCTGCAACTGAAAAATCCAATGATTCTTTTTCCATCATTAATTTTAAAGACAAATTTCGTAGTAAGCTCCGAGAAATATATTTCTTCTTCAGTATATACTTCCAACCAGTGTTTTTCCTACTTTTATTCATTTGCATAGCCAACTACTCCACAAATTATTATTTGTGTAGCAATTCTGTGTAAATGTATAGCAATTTTATTTTTTATACAGTTACACAGTTCAATGTTGTACTTGCGAACAAAGACATGTTTACCAGTGAACAACAAAAAAATATGCAGCGTACCTGTAGCTGTACATATAAAATGTGAGATGAAATTAAACAAGTAAGAAATTATCCCTTAATCTGAATCAGAAGATAATGATGGATCAGTAAACTGAGTTTTTGAGGAATTTGAAACTTTTAGCTTTTTGTATGGCTGATAGTCAAATGGTTTGATTTCAGGATGGCGACTTTTTTTTTTAGGACAGCAACTTTTGAACTCTGTGGGTTGAACAAGCTTAAAGATTTTCCTTCTAATAATATTCGAAACAAATGATTAAGCCAAATAGTCCTCAATCTGTTTCTGAAATCAGATTTAACCCTTTTCATTGTAGAAACTGCTCTTTCCTCCTACGCATTGGAAATAGGAAATAACCTGAGAATGTTAATGATGTGCTGAAGATTTGGATATACATTACCATAATTTTTAGAAAAACATTTCTACATTGCACTTGCACTCAAATGAGCTAAATTTGAAAGACGAAAGGCTTTCAAATCTAGACGGTCTGGCAAGACATATTCTTTAATGCTGTGCTGATCCAATAAATCTTTGTAATGTTTGCATAAATATTGTAATTCTTCTAGTGGATTCCATCGAGTGGATAGTGTTCTTGCCTGGGAGCCATAGAAGATGCCATTTATTTATCACAGACTTGTCTCGTCGGGTTTTTTCGAATCATACGCTCTGTCTTCTGATTTTTATTCATAATTTTTTCGATTCAATTTTTATTTTCCGAATTTTTTTCCTGCCGTAACCATTTCGCATCGCAGTTTGCTACGCAAAATCTTGACTTTGTCGCAATTTTGGCGTTTTGAATCGCAAATTGCGATGCGATACCGCTTATAAAAAACGCTGCTTCTAACTGTATTTTATTATTAGATACGTAGTCGTGGTGAAAAGAAAACTTCGCTTGAACTTTAATTGAAAATATTTTATATAAACTAAAAGCATTTTTAAATAAGGGGAGGAAATTTATTAACGCATTTAGGCTTTACTTAATTGCTTAATTTTAATTTCTTGCATTATTTAATTTCCCAATCACTGTTAATTACTAAAAACAATATAAAATATCGATTAGCTTAAGAAAGAGCATTTGTTTTAATTTATTAAGCGAGAGAAGCGCCAAAGAGTTATTCTTTCCTTTTCGAGTATTTGATCATCAAATACCACATTATCAGCAGCTATGGTGAAAATTACTTGAATCAAAAATTATGAAAATTTCTTAAATAAAAAATGATGAAAATTACGTGAATCAAAAATGATGAGAATTATTTGAATCAAAAATGATGAAAACTACTTAAATCAAAAAGGATGAGAATTGCTTGAATCAAAAATGATGGGAATTACTTGAACCAAAAATTATGAAAATGTCTTAAATAAAAAATGATGAGAATTATTTGAATCAAAAATGATGAGAATTACTTGAATCAAAATGATGAGAATTACTTGAATCAAAAATGATGAGAATTACTTGAATCAAAAATGATGAGAATTACTTGAATCAAAAATGATGAGAATTACTTGAATCAAAAATGATGAGAATTAGTTGAGTCAAATTGTTTTCAAAACCCTGTATGATAACATTAAAAATAGTTTAAAAAAACGTTGTTGAACCAGCATTTTTTTTAATTAGTATTTTTATTTGAATTCCTTTATATGCGTATATCTTAAAATTCCTAGCACATTGTGTACAAATAATATTTCAATATACTTTAATATATATATTTGAGTCCCAGCTCGTAAAGTAATTTTGTCTTCCGTTATAAATATCTGAAATGTTCTATTGCCTAATAACTTAATAATGTAATCTAGAACAAAATGTGATTATTATTGTATCCGTTGGTTTCAATGAGTTTAAGATTACCTTGCGTAAATTGTTATGATGTTATGGTGATTGTTATAGTTAATCATAATCAAGTCGTCAACAAATTCAAAAGGAATAACTTTGTTATTGTGTTTTTTTGCAAAGTAATAAAAATATGAATTTGCAGTGTATCTTAGTTGGAAAATTTAGGTCCAGTCGGTATAGAAAATTACTTATATTGGTCTTATAAGCTTATATAATAAATACATTTCTACAGGGCCTACAAATGTGGGCAGCAGGGTCTGAATAAAGTCTTCGGTCCCGTGCTGGCAAGGACCTATGCTGCAAGGTGCCCGTCTCTGCCCCCCCAAAATATTTTTGGTACAATTTTCTTGCTTTCTTATTTAAAAAAATAATAATAATATACCCCTTCCGAGAATTTTCGCGGCTGGTCTTACGATGCCAATATATATATGCGGTGATCTTAAAATAAGTAATAAGTAAGTACAAAAAAATGCGTTCTTATTTTATACTTTTTTTCATTGGGGGTTCAATCCCCTACCCCAAAAAGAAAATATATCTATGCCACTGTTCAGGGAAGGGCTCATGGGGGTACGCGTTGGGTCTCGGCGACCCTGCATCTCTAAATGATATAGGTTTATATTAATATTGTTATTAAGTGCGTGGGTAAGCAGGGGTTAACTTGTAACTGAATCTGGTACTTTTTGGAATAATTATTGACGTATTTGTTTGTTTTGTATATGTACACGGTAAACACTACAATTGATAACCCAAAGCAAATATGGTAAACGGTACTTAAGGCAGGTTTAACTGAAATTTAGTTATATTAAAATATTATATTAAGACCACCTCTGTTCGTAGACCACCTCCCGACCACTTTTTCTTGAAACGGATTTCCTTCTCACCCCATCGATCCAATGCTAAATTTACCTTCATTCAGGGACTACTTCTCTGAGCGACCGCTTTTTCGCGGACACGATGGCCGTCGCCTTAAAGAAGTTTTACTGAAATTTTGTATTGGCTGCGTAAGAGCCTTATCTATTGATTGTCACTTTGTTTATGTCTGAGCTATGATTATCATTGCTATTATATTATTCATTATATTGGTCATATACATGGTGTTTGTATACATGCACACATATAGAAGTACCTGATATGAAAATTCATTTCGTGAATAAAATATATCAAAAATACATATATCTCTATTATATTATATATAGTCTAAATTCGTTTAACGATGCCCGCTTTAACGATTAAACGATTATATTAATTAAACGATTATATCGATTAAACGAGTATATCGATTAAACGATTATATCGATTAAACGATTGTATCGATTAAACGATTATATCGATTAAACGATTATATCGATTAAACGATTATATCGATCAAACGATTATATCGATTAAACACTTATATTGATTAAACGATTATATCGATTAAACGACTGTTCTTTTGGTCCGGAATGAGTTGCATTGAGTTCAGTGCTAAATTTTCTTCGAATTAAGTTTCGTTTTCCTCTATTTAACGATAATTTTCGCCATTAGCCTGTAGCTGCAAGTAGAATTTCAGTTAGAAAATCAACTGTCGTCAGAAAATCAACTTCAATTGAGTTTACTCAATTGAAGCAAATGCTGGTTTACAGTTTGTAAAAAAGTATTTACTGTATTTTGACGTCAACAATGATGCTTTCGATGCATTTGAAAAATTCGAAAAGGCAATGTTAAATGCCAACTCCCAAGAAAAATCAAAACAAACGTCAAATCAAAGATTTCTTTCGAAGTAGTAATTACCTACGCATAAGTATCTTATGTTTATTAAAATTAACATGTATTCTTCAGAATGCTGGTAAGCATTTTTATTGTTCTCCTTTTCGATAATTTCTTATTTCAGTTCCAATTAATAGTGCACCGGGAGAGAGCCGAGAATGTAAGAAATATTGTTAATTTTTTAATGTAATAGTTGTTACTTTTAAAGTATTTTACATGTAAATTTTCAACCCAAGGAAGAGCCCGGAATCCATCGCCCCCGCCCCCCCGGTGGGTTCATAATTTGTTTCAATAACCGTGTTCCCCCCGATTTAAAGAATTCCACAATTTAACGATTATTTTCACTGGTCCCGTGACAATCGTTAAATCTAGGTTAGATTGGATCTATAGGGAATAGTTAAATCGTTCTTTGATACACTATTTATAGAAAAAAAAGATTGCTAAACTCTTCTCTCTTTCTTTCGTTTTTTTTCTTTATTCTCCTAATTCTCTTTTTCACTTGCTTTCTGTATTCTACTAATTCTCTTTTTCGCTTTCTTTCTCTATTCTACTAATTCTCTTTTTCGCTTTCTTTCTCTATTCTACTAATTCTTTCTTTACATTTCTTTCTCTCTCTCTCTTAAGTTTTCAAGTCCCTCATTCATTTTGTCAATAAGGCGCTCAGTCGTGTTGGAAAAAGTGTCCTGAGTAATTTTCTAAAGGATATTATATATAATTATTTCCCAACTTAATTATTTACTTAGGAAGCCGTTAAATATATATATATGCGTGTGTCAATATTTATTTTGTAGCTAAACAAAAGAACATTCCTTTTAATGTGTGTGATTTTTCTACATTCCATCTAAATGTAGCGTAAAACGATAAATCTGATTTTTTAATTTTCCTATGGCATTTTCAACAGGTCTTACTATGCGGTAACTTCATGTAAGGGTATAGTTTACTACTATAAATTTATAGCATTACGTTTTATCGTTCACATAAAATTAAAGTTTTCGGAATAACTGTTGTTTTTATGGCCACTAAAAAAAAGGTTTGAAAGTTGAAGAATTTTTTTTCCTTAAACTTTTTCTAACACCCGTTGTTGCCACCAATTTTGATTTTATTGGTCACTAAAGGGTTACTTCGTGCCTAAAATTATTAATTGGTGTTTAAGCTCCTCAGTAATGAGTTAATTATTATTTAAAGGTCGCTAAGAGTCGCCATCTATTTTAGTCAAATATATTTTATTCTGTGGATAGATTTTCCTTCAAATTACAGATTTTTTTGATTGAAATCTTGAGGTAATTATCCCATTTTTCAATACTCTTTTCAAATTGCTTTCATAAACTGAAATTTATCTATTTCATCGTTGTAACTAGGAAGGGGTTAGAGGCGGCTTAGCCTCCCCACTCCCTTCACAAGAAAATCGAAAATTAGAATCGAATGCTATACGCAAGATATTAGGTTGAAGTGGGGCAATAGCCCCTCCTAAAGCTTTATATCCCTCTCTGGAACTTGGAGCTTGTCACTCCAATATATAGCACATGTTTCTATATTGAATGATTTATACCGATCTATGCAGTCTCATAGTTAGGCGCTTGTTAAAGAGGGGCTCTGAAACTTACAGAGGGTCTTAAAATTCGTAAATGTTTTTATGTATTTTATTAATATATTTAATAATACTAAATATACAAGTAGACTAATATATTTAACGTTAATAAATTTCTTAACGTAAATTTTCATTACAAATTTCCAAATTTTAATATATCATTCTATAATTTACAATATCCTTATTGTAAAATATATGAAGACTCTCTTTCTCTCTCTCTCTTTCTCTCTGGAAAAATATTATGTACACAAGATCTACTGTAGAAAGCTATTTTGAATACATTTTTAACGTCAAAGAACAATTTCCATTGTCATGTACAATTTCGTACAAAACAAAAAATTTAAAATAAAATTCTACAATATTTAATTTTTGAAAAAAAAAATATATATATTCTAGAGGGGCCTGACTACATTTCTAGTAGTTCTCAGCCCCTATAGCCCCTTCCTGGCTACGGATCTGGGTCTATGGGAACTAGATTCAAGTTTGCAAATTATTAGTAAATAAAAATCTGAGCAGAGTTTACAAAATCGTTATCAAAAATAAAAGCTGGAAAATATTTTTTTAGACACGAAGACAAGTTATTCTCATGGTATTAATAAAAAATACCATGCGTGGATTTGCCTGATTTTCTTCATTTAGAAATTTCAAGCCGCTAGCAATTCCCCCGAAAAGCTGGAGATTTCAGCGGCGAAATTCAGCTTTAAAAGCTTTTTAGGTTTCTTAAGACTTCTTTGCTCCGACTTGTTTACTGACTTGTATTTGACTTCGCTGTACTAAGAGAGCAACTTCAAAAAAGATTAATATTTGTTTAGATGCGATTTATTTTTGCTCGTCAGCGATTTTCCCTCACCTTGTTCCGTTTTCACGTGCCACATTTCAACGTTTCTCATTCTATTGAACTTGACACACTTGAACTTGCGTTTGTTTGAAAGTGACAACCGAATGCACGTAGGCGTCTTTTAAATTAACTTCAGTGTAAAGCCGAACCCGTAATACTTAAGCGGTATGCTTATTCCATAAGTCGCTTGGTAAATCAAAGATACATTAACCGCCAATGGTCTAAGATTGGACATCTAACGCCCAAGCCGCTCAATAATTATTATCCACACATTGAAGAAGCAAGAGGCTTTATTAGAGGCAGCATGGCATAACATAGTGTATGTGGGGATGACAGTTGTTGAAATAGCATAAGGTACTTTGCCAAGCTAGTGTACGGTCATATTATTAAATACAGTAGCTTCAATACGCCGTAATTCCTTCGGGTGATACTTTAAATAGTGATCCACTGGAGACTATAAGTTCAGGTTCTACCGACCTATGCATTAATGGTTTTGCACTGCTTTTCCGGGAGGCAAACAGACATCTATAGCATAGATGTCTGTTTGCCTCCCGGAAAAGCAAACAGACATCTATAGCATATATAAATAATCCCAGTTCTTCAGCGTTTGGGCTTACAAACAAACATTTGACTAATAATTACAGTCAGGAAATTATTCTCATAGTAGCCGATGATGTGGTAATATTAGATGATAAACTTCTCACAAAGAAAATAATGATTTCATGGTGCCTGGCGGGAACCGAACCCACGATCTGTTGGTATCCGGACAAGTGCTCTTCCAACTGAGCTACAGGCGACCGATCATCCTCCCCTCTGCGAAACAATACGAAGCCTCACTATAAACAAGTTTTGAAATGGGGCAGTGCTTGGACTGCGTTTTAAACCAAATCGACGTCAAAAAAGTGAAGTCCGAAAAGCGAGATTATATGATATTAAAGTCACTGTTGGCTTTCATATCACGCTATTCTCGTTTTCCAGACCTTCGTTTCTTTGACGTCGATTTGATTTAAAAGGTTGTCCAAGCACTGCCCCATTTTAAAATTTGTTTATAATGAAGATTTGTACGCGCTCGCAAAGGGGAGGATGATAGATCGTCTGTAGCTCAGTTGGAAGAGCACATGGCCGGATACCAAAAGGTCGTGTGTTCCGTTCTCAACAGGCACCGTGAAATCATTCATTTTTTATTTTTTTTTGCAAGCGATTTATCATCCAATAACTATAGATAAAGAAAATAAGTCGCATTTTTTTGTGCTTTGAACAACATTAAACGTATTAGAGAACTAATAATGATAATTATCATATAGTTCAAGGTGTGACGTTATTTAATTATTTTAATTTTTGGAAGTTTATATCAGAGGTTATTTGAGTTTATTTAAAATATGAAAACCATGCAAAAATAGAAAAATTTGTAGTTAAAACGTTTTAGATGTAAAAAAATGCAGATTTGTCTCCCGTTTTTCAAATTATTCATGAAATGACCTTCTATTATAATTAAGTTGACATCTCAACTCATTTTGAAATGAACAGAAATTGCTTTTAATTCTAATTACATTTTATTTCTTGCAAAATGTTTCCATGATTTTGAATAATTTGAGGCAAATAAGTTTTCTAAACTTATTTGATCTTGAATTTCGCAATCGCGACCTATTTTTCCTAATATTTAATAAGTTTTTGGGAAAATCCGTTTACAAAGAGAGAGAAATGATTTTTCTGAAAATATTTCTCAGGTTTGATAGCTTTCGTCCAATATCCCAAAATAGAGTTGGGTAGCTTCTTGAAATGCAAACTTTTTTAATACCAGAGAAGCTCTTAGAAAAGAAATGTAATTGAAAATCTCCTCGAAGGTACTAACGTTGAAAAGGCTGGTAAATTTTGATTAAACATACTTCATGACAATTTTGAAATTAGAAATGGAAATGGGAAAATTTGTACTTAATATTTTAATACGATAAACATTCTATTTTTGTTGTTCAGCTTAAGGTATTTAATTTAGTATAAAACTATCTGATACGTATAAAAGTAGGTTACTATACGTATAAAGTTATTTATACAATTATTATATTA
The DNA here is from genome assembly GCA_006491805.2 of Dysdera silvatica. Classification (NCBI taxonomy): domain Eukaryota; kingdom Metazoa; phylum Arthropoda; class Arachnida; order Araneae; family Dysderidae; genus Dysdera; species Dysdera silvatica. The sequence continues at coordinate 134,680,441 of QLNU02015003.1, read as the reverse complement.
ACTATACAATTATTATATATACACTATACAATTATTATATATACAATTATTATATATACAATTATTATATTAACTATACAATTATATATACAATTTGCTACAATTACATTAATCTGGTAATTATTATATATACAATTATTATATTAATCCATGCAATTACTATATATACAATTATTATATTAACTATGTGCAATTATTATATATACAATTATTACATATACACTATTATATATACACTATTAGCATATACAATTATTATATACAATTATTATGACATACAAATACATATACAATTATTGTATATACAATTATTATATATACAATTATTATATATACAATTATTATATATACAATTATTATATTAACTTATATAAATAATTATTATTATTATTTATATAAGTCAGTTATACGTATAAAAGAAAGTTAAAGTCCAATAAAAATTTAGAAATCATTTAAGTATGTGTTAACCTTTGAATTGTCCAAATAAAAGGTCAGAATTTTGCACTACATAAATGGAAGCGCCAAATTTTGTACGGTGTGCAAAAAGAAGGAGCAAATTTTTGTATTGACCGATTGAAAGCAAGGATTTCTGCATCAGACTACAAATTTAAACCGAAAACTGCTTAGTGTGTGATATTTTAGCTATGTTAAACACGTTCGTTTTTGGTAGGTACAAGTACTAGGCGCGGTATTTTATACTAGGCGCGAAATACAATTGGTAGAAAATATTTTTTAAATTAGTTATTTTATATGTTTCAATCGTAGTAAAAACTGAAATGTGTCGTCTGAAAATGACTTAACCAAAGGAAAATATTCTTAGGTATTACAAGAGGATATGTAATCATTAGTCAATACGATTACGTTTTTGACTTTCTATTTTTCATATGATTTAGAGTAGAAAAGAGTTTTAAAAGGAGGAAATGTATCACGAACTCAAGACGGCATCAAATCAGCAATCACAGCGACACCAAGTACAGTAATACGTGGTCCTTTTCTTGTAAATGTAATTAAATTAAAGAAGGAAACTCTACGTGTGTGTTTGCTAGCATATTTGGACTGTAAATGCCGTTAGACTTTTTAAAAAATAGATGTTGATTTATTTTTCAATAATTCTGCTTTTATCGGGCATGCCATAATTTATATCACTTTTCTACATAGTTTCCACTATTGCTATGAACGGAGTGGGGATTAAACAGAAAGGAATATACCAATTTCTGTATCCCCTTGTCGCAGAACGTAACCACTCATGAAGACTGGCATTTCTGTTTTGACGATGCCACCGTTGTCGAAACACCAGCCAAGAGAAATTTCTTAAAAAGCAGGAAATTGATGACAGTCACTTGACATTAAGTCTATGCTATAGTGAGGCGATTCCTTCATTTCCAGTCGAATGCCGTGATGAGATTTGGGTAGCAGCGTGGGGCCGAGCATTATCGTCTAGCAACAAAACTCCTCGAGTAACTGCATGACTTCTATTGAACTGCTTTGCCCATTTTCTCATCATTCTTTCATTCATTCTATTTTCTCATTTTTACAGTATTGTTTGCTTGTTTGTGAGTTTCACAGTACAAGGATAACGAGTGCCATTTTGTGCAATGCTGTGCCACCTACAGTTTTGCAACGAATCCGAACCTCTTAAGATCTAGTGAACAAACCTCAGGACTGCAATGAGCAGTTGGTAGGTAAGCTTACTTCTTTTGGCATCGTTGAGAAGCGAATCTCGGATAATCTCACGTAAGATGGACGCGTTATCATTGCAGAATCACAGGGACCATTTGGTCGGATAACTAGCTATTAATGTCAGCCGGTTTCATCTTTTTTTTTTCTTTTTTTTTCTTTTTCTGTTTCTCATAAAACAGGTAACACCACATTCTACAGTTGGCGGAATGCTTGATCTTCTTAAACAGTTTAAATGCACAAAACCACACGCAAAACTGGTTTGGTATTTTTGTATCTGTAGCTTGTTAATAGATGGGGGATATCAGTGCGCATGCGTGAAATGAAAATCGCACCCTTGCAGCGGAAATGTTCGCAAGAGGCGCCAGCACCGTGACTAGATAATCTTTCACCCCTGGCAGGACCGTCCAGATAGCCACTAGCAGCTCATATATTTTCCCCTGTTAATTATTTCAACCAATTTTGCACCCCTTCTCGCGTGCGCCCCTAGCGTGTTCCCTACATACCACCCCTAGCTACGGCCCTGAGAGGCGCTTACTTTCTAAATACGCTGATACGATTAAACCCGCTTATAACGAAGTCGAAGGAATCCCCGAGAACATTGGATTTACGTGAACTTCTATAATCCATACTGGCTGCTTACTATGTATTATGAAGTTCAAGGGCCATAGAAGAACTTCAATATATCCATACTGGCTGATGATTATTATGAAGTTCAAGGGCCATAGAAGAACTTCAATATATCCATACAAGCTGATGATTATTATGAAGTTCAAGAGCCATGGAAGAACTTCGATATATCCATACTGGCTGATGACTACTCTGAAATTGAAAGGACGTGGAAAAATTTCTAGATATGCAAAACGTCGGTATATCCCCAGGTCCACTTAATTGGGTCCAAATGTGTATCCTACTGTTTGGTTTTAGCTATTTTGCCAGCAAATATACAACCCGTTATATATTTTTTTATTTTCCTGTTAGAAGATGCGTACTCACGCTGAGAGATTCTTTGGACATCCATATCCTGCTAAGAGTTGTCATGGACATACATACAAAGTTATGTGAAATAAAATAAGATATATAGGTAGGATTTATATATATATATTTCTTCTTGATAGAAAGAAATCTGTGAATTTGTCATCCCATCAAGAAGATGAAAAACGTTTATTCACATTCTTTATATTTTGCCTTCATCTGCCGACATTACAACTGAAGGATAATTAGATGCGTTCTCCCTGTTTATATAGCTCACTTCATATACATATAAAATACTGGTTATAATTTTTGCTTAAAAGTATATACTAGATCTTCATTCAAATGTTCATTGAATTATATTCAAGTTGAGATTAGAATAAAACTCAACTGTAAATGTCTTCTTTTCGACAAATGTATGAACTATGTGACTTGAAGAAGACTTTAGTGATAGGCTATAGAAAAGAAATTTATAATCTGTAGATTAAATACCGACCTGGCTATAGGCGACAAACTCACAGGCACTTTATTGTATGACTGAACAATTTCAATTTTTATAAACGTGGATATTAAAATTAAATCGAATATTTTTGATCATTTGTCATATTTATTGTATTTTTCAGTCCTCTTTGACCGCTTCGTTTCCTCCTGTCGAACCATGACAAGCGTGTCTTGACATTTGTGACCAAGTCACAATGTAATGCCACTTCCTTGATGAATTCCGTTTTCATTGCTTCAATAACCAAAAGTTAGTTTGTCTTTCTCTAAACAAAGTCTTTCAGTCGAATTGCCACAAATCAAGAACGATTTCGATCTGTATTTATTTATTCGTAATGAAACACACATTCAGAAAACAAGACCCATGTTCTACGACAGATGAGTTTACTCTAGGGGCGACTGGGTCTTCTCAAAGGGCGCATACCGGAGGGCCGGAGTCCTGTAACCCATGAGGGTGCATCGACCCGGGGACAGGTTGGTCGGGTTTACTCATAATTGAACCACAATGTTATTACAAACATAGCATTATGAGATCTTCCTCATTATAATTTTAAATCATGTTTTGAAGAGTAGACTTCAGATGAAAAATTGCTTGCAAAGGAAAGAATGATTTAGTTAGTGGACTTTAGTTTTCTTAATGTCTTTATCTTCTCAAACATAAAAAAATTGGAGTAAATATTACCCTTTCTATTTATATATACTTTAGTGATCTTTGATCAAAAAATCAAAAGATAAATGATCACAGTTAGGTATCAGAAATTATGCGTTGCGTATACGGTAAAACGTTTGAATAGAGAACACTTCGGGACTTGAGTATCTATCCGCTATTTGGGAAGAATCTAAGATAACAAGCATTGGATCTGGGAACTAGGAAAAAGAAGGAGTCGTCAAATAGAGGTGTTCGTTAAGAAGGCTTTAATGTATGCGAGGTAATAAATATAAAGAGTGCACCGTAGACGCATTGCAAAGTGTCATCAGATGAAACAGATTGCGCTTTCTATCTCATATTGAAGATGATAATAATTATATATAAGGTTCAAGATGGTCATATGAGGCATGCAATCTTAAGCTGTTGATATTTTATCCATTAGTTATGATATTTTATTCACGAGTTATGATATTTTAATCATGATATTTTAATCATGATATTTTATTCATGATATTTTACTCACGAGTCATGACATTTTACTCACGAGTCATGACATTTTACTCACGAGTCATGACATTTTACTCACGAGTCATGACATTTTATTCGTGAGTCATGACATTTTATTCATGAGTCATGATATTTCATTAATGAGTCATGACATTTTATTCGTGAGTCATGATATTTTATTAATGAGTCATGACATTTTATTCGTGAGTCATGACATTTTATTTATGAGTCATGACATTTTATTCATGAGTTATGATATTTTATACATGAATTATATTTTATTCATGATTTAAGATATTTTATACATGAATTACACTTTATTCATGATTTAAGATTTTTATACATGAATTACACTTTATTCATGAGTTATAATATTTTATACATGAATTATATTTTATTCATGAGTGATATTCTATTCATGAGTTCAAATACCTTAAAATTTCAATAATTTAAACTAATTTAGAAATCTGCATATATAATATGTATTTCTCAAATAAAACAAATTTTCTGGGTAACTCTCTTCAGACAAACCTGAAATGGTGGACTTCCATGTTCAAACTAGCTGTTCCAAAATTAGCAGGACCCAGTGAGGTAGGAAAGGGGGCTCAGGGGTCTAAAGACCCCTTGCATATGAAAACGCATTTTCTCTAAAGCCACGTCACATAATTTTCTTTGTTGCCACTTGAGCCCTCCTCCCCTTGAGTCTTATATTGCTGCGCTACTGACAGAAGCATTGAGATATTTCCAAATGTTCTTTTTTTGCATTTTTGCCATAAAATATTTTGTCAACCTGGGCTATTCCCCTCTTCTTTTCTCACACGTGTTTTACTGCTTGCTTGTCTAAGGTAGTATAATCAAATTTAATCTGCAACGTGTTTCTACGCTCCAAAACAGCATTTTTCGACTATTTCCCTTATTTACATGCCTTTTGTGAAATGAGTTGACAGTTTTATCAAATCTGACAACAACTAAATTTCTATATTCTGTCTTCTTATATAGCTCCTTTTTTCCAAATGAGGCCCAATAAATACCCAATAAATACCCAAAATAATAGTAATGTATGTCATTCATCGGTAAACTAAAATATTGCCCAATTCATTAATGAATTAACAATTGCTCTATATCTTAAATTTTATAGGAAAAAAGGAAACTTTATCAAAAATATAACTGGAACTATAGAAAAAATTTACCCTTCATATCTATATAACAGTTCCACAATTCTGGAAGAGGATCTCTCAACAAGCTTCAGCTTTATATTCTCTTTCAATTCTAACCTAAAGCTTATAACATAAAAGCTAATATATTCTTCCATATTTATCTCTTATAATTCTTGCAATATATACCATATGAACTGCCTTTCAATTTGCGTTAAATAAATTATTATTATTGTTGTTGTTTTTACAGCAAATATTTCTTGCAACCTCAAAATCTTATAAACTCATTGACTTCTAAACTATAAAGCTGAAATCTTCATGTCTAGTTTCATAAATTAAGATGTGCATACCACAACCTCCGATGGTGCAACTACCACACACGTCACGAAAATACTACATGAAATAAAATACAGGGTACCAGGGAGGAAATTACATAAAAAGGTTAAACACTGGTAAAATAGCAATGAAAAAGATCACTCAAGCTTTCGGACGCTTTCAGCAGCAGTCCTTCATCAGAAGTAATCATTACTCCTGATGAAGGACTGCTGCTGATAAGTCCGAAAGCTTGGATGATCTTTTTCATTGCTATTTTACCAGTGTTTAACTTTTTGTATGTAAATACTACCTGAAATTCGTGTGCATAACATTATACCTAACCGGGTGGGAACTGGCTTTATAATAACACACAATGTTTGTATCGGTCCTTGGCTGTCAACAGTACTCCTCCATATATTACAACATATAATTTCACTTTTGCTATTTAAAACATACGTTTCCAAACTAGTCAACTCACGATAGTTATTTATTACTTTTAAAAGATAGGAAACAACTTTGCTATAAACAGTTACATCACTTAGAAATTAACAGAAATTTAGAAATAGAGAAAGATATATTTTAACGAAAAACGTCGGCGAAAGTTTATAAAAAATTCTGCCAAGGAAAACGAATGTGGAGAGTTATTATTATACAAACACATCTAGAAAAACGCCTCTTTCTCTTAAGCTTAAAGTTTTGAATTGAAATTCAATTTTTGAGGTTAAAAAAAATGATGTTTGTTTTCCACGTTCTTTTGACATTGACATTAAAGCGAGTATAAATGCAAATCTATTCTTGAAATTGAAGCATCAGTGACATGTTTGTATTCATATATAGTGTATGTCATGGATGTCTCTATTCATATATAATGTAGTTATGGATGTCTCTGTTCATATATATAATAAAAGTCCACATATGAATCTCATGTCTGTTTTTTCACGATACGGGATCTGATTTTGGCATATGCCTGTGGAATAATGCCAATAATATCGATAAATAGGAGACTTACAGGAAAAATATTAATATATTCAAGAGTAGTTTCAGGAAAATTTGGCCCTTCTGTCAAAAGGAATTTATTTGGATCTTCAAATTTATATATAAAATTCTTAAAGCGTTCCCACTGTGATGAATTAATCTGCTTTACTCAGTCTTTTATACTGCATCACTTTCACGACTTCCATAAACAGTTTGTTTGTTTGTTTGTTTGGCTTTTTTATGGCGCAAGAGCATCTGGGCTATACTGCGCCAAACATGGTAAACAGTTACATAAACAGTATATATTAATTTGTCTCATTTTAAATTAAAAACACATTTCAACACACTTAATACAATTATATGGTTACATAACCTCATGAAATGAAGTAAATTCTATGCAAATTTTTCACATTTTTTCTAATTACAATAAATGCATTTTCAAATAGCCTACTATTAAGTTTTGTACACGTCATCTACTATACGATGTTACTCTTATATTCATATATTTAATTTATTCATACTCATATATGCATGTGTTGGATAAATACCCTGTTCATTTGCCATATGTGCGAAGCGCATGCGCCATTGGGAGCAGCAGCGCGATGCTAGCACCGGCGTTCTCCCCTGGTGTGACGCTAACGAACTACGTAGTCTTTGGCGAGATGTTAATCTGTAAATACGCAAGCCAACGTGCTGAGTGACGTCAATTATTTTACTGCCATTTCTAATAAAGTTAAAACTACTGAGCTTTTTTGGTTATAACTC
>QLNU02015003.1:134629250-134650195 GCA_006491805.2 Dysdera silvatica | reverse complement strand
TTTAACAGTTCGCCGCTCAAAGGCTAAGTAATACATTTACATTCTACATCATATAAACTATTATTAAGTTTAGTAGAAGTGGACAAAAGTTAAATTGCGTAAATCGTTCAATAACCTTTTCCTAATATGATTATATGTTGATAATTATTACCGGATGCCAATACTGAACACGTATCGATGATATATGTATATTGCCTACATTCAAATAGCTACTTAATAGCAAGCTACCGTGCATAATAGCTGTAATTCGAAACTAGGAATTCGTGTCCAATGTTAGTCTGATTCGTGTTCTGTGAATTAGAGGAGATTTGGAGTTCAACTCATTCATATCAATCGGGTTAAGAGGGATTTAACCAACGATTTGCCTTGAACTATGTTATAGCAAACTCGAAGAGAGTGAAGTAGAAGGTTCTATTATGAATGCGTCAGTGTATGGCAACATGGCAAGAATGTATATACATGAATACATATATACAGGGTGTTTCAGAATAACGTTTAGAAAATCTGAGGGTTTGTAAAGGACATTAAATAAACAAAATTGCTTTAACTCTCACCGTGCACGAAGCAACCGGTGTATCTGTACAGCGAATTTACGTTTTACGTCCATCTTCGTTGCTGCGTACGCAATTATACGAATTGAATAAAATTTTTGATACAGATTTTAAGTCATTGGCCTAATAATGCAGCAGAGATAAAAAATAATGCGAAATTCCATTTGCTGATGGTGATATGTATTGCCCTATAGTGAGATAAAACATGAGAATTGCTTTTTTTATCACATTGTACACATTTGGAAATTTGTAAGCATGTGCAATCGGTAAAAGACTTAAGAATTAACATTTTTTGCCCTGATATTTTTTTTTTCTAAAATTTGCCGTTACGGCGCTGCAGTCATTTAATTGTTTCCATCCACTGGGCACAAGGTAGCAAGAATTGGCTACGAAGCGCCATTTGGCGACTTTTTAAAATTGCTTAATAAAAATGGACTTTCTCCGCTTAAAAAGTCGCCAAATGGCGCCTCGTAGCCAATTGTTGCGCAGTGAATGGAAGCAATTAAATGACTGTAGCGCCGTAACAGCGCATTTTAGGAAAAAACTGTTAAGACAAAGAATGTTCATTTTAAGTCCTTTACCGATTGCACATGCTTACAAATTCTCCAAATGTGTACAGTGCGATAAAACAATTTTCATGCTTTTTATCTCACTCAATTACAGGTCAATACAGGTCACAATCAAGAAAATGGAATTTCGCTTTTTTTTGTCTCTGCTGTATTATTAGACCAATGACTTAAAAATCTGTATCAAAAATTGTATTCACTAGTATAATTGCGTAAGCAGCGACGAATATGTACGTAAAACGTAAATTCGCTGTACAGACAAACTGGTTGCTTTGCGCACGGTGCGAGTTCCACCAATATTGTTTATTTAACGTCCTTTACAAACCCTCAAATTTTCTGAACGTTATTCTGAAACACCCTGTATACATGTGTGTGATACTCTAAGCTTATCCAATGGGTTCAATGTATTGTCCATTATATTGTATACTCTACCATTTATATACAAAACGAGATGATGAAAAGGAATCATCCCTTGAGCATTCCTCTCGTCAAACACTAATGAATTTACAGTATTGGAAAACGAAGAATTACGAGTCCAGATTATATCATCAATGTCATTGTAAATACTGAACAAATAGTTTTAGCATTTATCCCGTCTTGTAATTCAATCACTGTAGTTGGTTTATTAATTTGAAAAGGGACATAAATCTACTATGCAATCGATATATGATTTGAGAAATAATTCATCGATATATCTTGGAGCTAAACATTCAGGGTGGTGATCTGACACTAGTTGTTGTAATTCATAAATTGAAGAAATTTATATTGAAATAATGGTGTAAATAAAAATAATCATTTTACCAAAGCATTCACGGTAAGAGTAAGTGTAAGAAATGGTCGGTTTCTGATAAATCTCTTGAACATGGACTCATTTACTCCAAAACAACATATAGTTTATTAAAAATCATTTATTATCTCCGTATAAAAATCCTCATAACCGCACTTGCTTTTTTTATAAAGCTTCTCTTCATTAATGTTCTTGATAAAGCTCTTTTTCATTAAATGTTTTGATAAAGCTTCGCTTTATTAAGCTTCTTTATAAACCTTCTCTTCGTTAAGTTCTTTATGAAGCCTGTCTTGATAAAGAGAACGATAATTATCAAACTGTTGCAAATAATAATAATAATTTTTTTATTTTAAATGATTAAATACTATGCTAATTTCTAGTACAAAATAATTAAATACTAAACAAATTTCTTATAAGAAAGAATAAAAATACCATACTAATTTCTTGTACAAAATATTTAAACGCTATAATAATTTCTTATACAAAAGAATTACTTTCTATACTAATTTATTTTACTGGAGTATTAAATGTTAACTTCGATATAGCAGAATTAAATGCTATACTAATTTCTTACAAGAGAGAATTAAATTTATCAAAGAATTGAATACTGTGCCAAAATATCTATACTAATTTGTTATTGTTTTCTTTTTCTCTATTTTGTCTAAATATTTACAATTCACATTTAAGTATGTTAACTGTTCAAAACCATTGTGTGTCTGACAAGAAGGAATGTGTTTTTTAAAACATGAATGAAATGTTTGATTTAATTCAAATGTCAGGGAAGCTTACATAATATAATGCCACGTGTTATGGATGTCAAGCTTACAAATATGATAACGAGTTTCATGTTGACACTCATAAATTATCTCAGGGATAAACTCTTGGGAATAGTTTCTGAATTTTGAATCACCTTTCGGAAACCTGTCATCTTTGATTCTGGGAAAATTTGGGATTATAATTTCTTTTAATGAGGTCAAAATATTCAATGAATGTTCATTTGTCAATTTTCGCTAACACTCTCTCCTTCTCTTCGTTCATTTTTCTTTCATTCAATTGTACATGAAAATCTGGACTGAAATGCCCATGTTTTGTTTTATTTTACCTCTAATAATTGCTATTTTACAAAAATATGCGGATTTATTGGATTTATTAAATTTAGATTGCAGTTATATAAATTTTTTTATCCGATTATCAATTGCACTAAGAATCATCTTCACTATTAATTAGTTTGTCTATTAATTACACTAGCTATTAATTCAATAATATCTGCTATGGATACTAACGTTATCTACCAATATTAACCAATATATATAACAATGTAATTACACTCTATAACAAAAAAAATCGACGCACCAAGAGGGAATTGTCCGATTGCAAAAATTGGTGGATGTGAAGAACATACATAGAAAAAGAAACGATTAAAATTTCAGAACAATTGAATGAGTTATTGCGGAGTTTGACCGTTACAAAGGGAGGAAGTCAATAAGGCGTTGCTCCACCTCTGGCCTGGATGCAAGCTGTCACCCGGCGTGGCATAGACTGATAAAGATCCCGGATGGTGTCCTGCGGAATTCGCCAAATTCAGTTTGGTTTAAATAGTAGTCCATGTACTACACCATTCTACAAAAGAACCGGCTTCAGCGAAGTCTTTATATACATTCATAAGAGATTGGATATCGTCATTCGTAGTCAGATGGTAAAATCTCAGCCCGGATAGTGGAAGGTCGTGGGTTCAGGTCCCACCGAAGGCAGAAATATTTATTTTCTTTCGAACGTTTCACCATCTAATCACGCCATAACATCGGCGCTGGTATCACTACGCCAATAAACGTTGATTTATATTGTTGTTTAATGCAATAGCATATTGAAGAAACACAATTACCAGAACTATCTACAGGTTTTTAAGTTGCACGCTCTGTCCTTTGATCCATAAAACAGTTTCATGCCATAAATTTCATAATTAGAGACCACACAGCTCATATACACGGCGAATTATAGTGCATGATACAGTGTAATTTACGAAAATCTCCCTGAAAGTAAATATTTATATCTCCAGAAGCAGTTGACTTAATAATCTCATATTTAGGTGTTAACTAGAGTCACTGAAGGGATTTTTTTGTATATATAATCATATCATTTGTTTTTCGTCTGTGAAAGCGGTTCCCCACTTTCTCCTGAAATATACCTCAAGTCGTCCCTACACGCTATTTCCCCTGCATACAGCTATTCACGCAGAAGTGGTGTCGGCCGTTATGTGCTACTTCCCTGCATAGCAGCTACGAATACAGGAAAAGTGTCGCCCCTACTCACGGCTTCCCCTGTGGAAAAATATGAAAATTGAATTTTATAATTCATCATATTTCTTAAACGATTTTTTTTACACCAGTGGATAGGCTGTGAAATTTTGTACATTTACGAAATTACGCTATCATGATTTGTTCAGAAAAGCCACAAAACAAAAATATGGCTGATTTTCGAGGGGTGAGTCACTAAACGTATTTTTCAGCCGAAAACGAAAATACGTATCCAATATTTTGGCCCTCTCTACAAATATACCAAATCTCATTAAAATGGGAGGAGAACACATGGGTTAGTGTCCTTGTTAGTGACGGATCTCCCTGGAGTGGGGGGATTAGGGAAATTTCTCCTCCCAAATCCATAAAAATGCGATAGAAAACGGTCATAATAAGCGCCGATTATAACGACCAACCGCATATAATGACGGAATTTTTACAAAAAGTTTGATTTCCTATTTTATTTTTTAAATTGCTCGTTAAATCCGGGGTCCAAAAAATACTTGTTCTCCAAAAGCTGTTACATTGTATAGCTCTTAATTACTATACCAATGAAAATCCAAAATTTTCCACGCTATTTTCGGAAATACGGGCTTGCTATAAGAGGGTTCTATTGTATTTCATATTCCCCTCCCCCAAAATCCTTCTCTGGATCCGTCTCTGACTGATATTCGAAATATAGAAGGTCTATTTAACTTATGGTTTACATTTAACATGCCACTATGTTCTACCTCTCCAGTTAATTAATGTTTATTTATGGGTGATTGTGTGTTTATAACATAAGAATACAAACAGTGGAGAGTTACTGAAGGTAATTAGGAATTTGATTGATTTATGTTTGGGAAACCCGCACCAATTACGGTTTTAAGTAAGCAATTAATTAATTTCCATAAATTAATCCTGTTATTGAAATATGAAATTCATATCCTTCGCTGCAAAATAGCTTTCTCAGATTTACAATAAAATTGCATAAAATTTTTAAACAATTTGCGACGTTTTTAAACAAAATTTACTTTCGTATAATATTTTTATTTAGTGATATATGTATTCTATCGTATACAGTATTTACATAAAATCAAATTAAGGCTTCACCGAAAAAAATAGTTTCATCTAAAGGAATATTTGTCAGACGTAACATCAAATAATCCACATGCATAAATTTATTTAATTCTTATTGAATATCTATTAATATAGTCGAAACCGCGTATATGCAACTCGCATATATGCAAAAAATATCGAGCCTCAAATTTTCTCCTATCTTTTTAATGTTATCTAAACCCGCTTAATTGCGATTTTATACATACAAAAACCACACATACGCAAGTATTTTCTAAACCAAACTAATGTTTTATTATAGAATCCAAACCGGATATATGCAAACAAACTTTATGAACAAGTTTTCATCCACAGTGAATGTGTAGTTGGCAACTCTATTTTTAAGGATTGGCTTTCCCCATTAAAAATAGCTGTCAACCCTTGTCGAAGTGTCACGTACCAGCTTATTTATGGCTTTGTTCAAGCCTCCCCCCAGCTTTCTAATAATAAATAAATAGATTATATTTATCATACGCAACATACAATGCACACAATCTGTAAAGACATGTTTATATATCACATTAGACAAGTTCTATGTACAATAAATCGCACATATCGACGTACACAATATGCCTGTGTTCAGAATCACTCTCAAAATTTGTTTTCTAACTGACGCAATGAATTACGCGTCTCGTGTTTAATTCATCTACAAAATTGTCGTCTCTTCGTCTATTTTATATTTTATTTTTGGTCTATTCGTCTACAAAATTCCTAGTCTACTCGCAATTTTTTTTTCTTCTTCTGCACTTTTTAGTTTATATTCATTGTGAACTTAGCAGATGAAAAGAAACTGACATATTTGCTTAAATATTGATCAAAAGTTGGCGATTTTAAATTCTTTGAAATCAAACAATAAGACAAAGATATAAATAACAAAAGAGTATGGTTATCATTTGTCCACTATTTTCCGCAAATACAGTCCATGTATTTATGTAAATACTACATTATTTCTTGTTGTTTTCATTGATGAAATAATAGTACTGTGCACTATAAATATTGAAATAAATAATGTAATGATATATATAATTAGGAATAAGAATATCTAATTTAATAATAAAATTCAATAAAAATTTAACAAACAAATTATTTGCACGCTATAGTTCAGAGAATACCTCTTTTATGCGAAACCCGCTTATATGCGAAACTCGCTTATATGCATTGAATTCCGTTGCCACGTCCACTTGCATATATGCGGCCCCGACTGTATGTTGATTGACTACACTGCTTCTCAAATGGAAATTTACATGTTAATTTTACATTCCCACTTTGGTGTTAATTACTTCATTTTAATAAATTTTAAGTGAACCAAGTAGATTCGTTAGAGCATCCCATGGTGTATCTAGGAAGACTATGCACTACTAACTACCTTGGAAGTTATCTAGGAAGACTATGCACTACTAACTACCTTGGAAGTTATCTAGGTAGATTATCCTTAATGGAAACTAACGCAAACTCTTCCAGGAAAAGCAGGTTCAATTTAGAAGTAACTCTAGGGACTTCGGATAACCGGGAAGGTATTAATGAACACCTCGGGATTTACGGAAGTTGAGATTAATAACATTTGGTAGCTGAAGTAATTTAACTCTTGAAACAAAATTTGTGTTACAACATGCACTCTAATTTGAGCTTTGATTAAATTGGACAGGCCCGTGCACGAGATTTAAAAATTGGGGAAATTGATGAAAAAGGGAAATGTTCTGAAAGAAGCAAAATTTTTTCTCATCCGGAATTTTATTTTATAGCTTATGACATTCTTCAATTGGGGAAGATTACGGAAAACTACAGTTCAAATTGAGCTAAAGATGCAGAACTTTGCTTTGCGGCTAATAAATTTAGATCAAATGAAATTCCCCAAAACACTCTCCTTGTGCACGACCTCGTAGTTGATAAGTATTTAAGTAAAACTAGAGGTACAGGGATACAACACTCTCTCTCTAAATATTAATATACAAACTGTGGAATAAACAGACCTAGAAACGGGCAGATAGACAGGCAGACACATATTTTTTAATGTATATGTATAATCCCCATGCAAGTGCCGAAGTTTTAAAATTCAGTATCATGACTACAAAGTTTTAAACATGCCAGCAATAGATAAAGTGCCGGAACAGAGACCTGCAGGCAGCAGAATTGTAGAAATCCTGAAGCATATACTTTTATCTCTTTTTCGACTGTACTCTTTTAGATTAAGCCTAACTGCGGACAAAAACGTGCTCATAAATTTAACAGATTCTTCATTTCAATACATTAACTAACGAAGCTTATAGTAAAAGCAATATATATTCAACAGAAAAACTTAATACTAAGTTTTAGAATAAAGGAAAGTTGTAAAATTGGTATAATTTATAATCGTTGGATAATTAAACAATTTTCATTAGAAAAATTACTGAAGAAAGGCAAATTGGGTGAACAATGAATGGTTCGTATTATTCTCCTTATGAAAGCTACAAACTGAAAAATTCAACGACTTTGAAGTCAATAAAGGAAAACAGAATCAAAATTCCACGCAAAACAAATATTTTTCGATTGGTCGGTTGATTATTTTATGGCGCAGGGACAGAAATTGTTAATCTGCGCCAATCAAGGTGAGATCGTACATACGATACAAAATAATAAATGAAAACCAAAAAAGTACAAATATTTTGGTTGTAATGTATTAAATTTAACAAATGAAACTATAAGAAACGTCAGATGAGATGAGAGAAGCCAATACTAGATAAAAGTTAAAAATGAGTTCATGATTAAAAGAATTGCATAAAATGTCACAAAGGGTAAAATTATTTTGGTTAAAAGCTAATGTACGTTGCTGGTTAAAATTGGGGTAAGTACATAAAATATGTAAAACATTTAATGCTTCACCACATGTGGCACACATCGGGGCATCTTCTCCCTTTAAGAGATGTTGCTGGGAGAAGCGTGTATGCCCGATGCGAAGTCTAGCCAGAGTGACCTCTTTACGACAGTCACTACTATAGCTAGACTGCCACACCTCAATACGAGGTTTAATGCGGTGAAGCTTATTAAAATCTTGCTCGTTCCAACCCAACTGCCATTTTTTGTACAGATGGGATAAGACATGAGTGTTAAAATCTCCAAATGGAATAGTCGTACACCCAAGTACTGCAGTTGCTGCTCTCGCAGCAATGTCAGGCTGTTGATTGCTGGAAATTCCGACATGACCTGGAACCCACAGAATTTCGCAATATACTGTGCGTTTTTTATATCCACGAGATGTTTGTAAACTCTGTGGATTCCAGTGTGATGCGAGACGTTGAATGAAGTCAGGCTTTGCAGAACACTGAGTGAATCTGTACAGATGACAGTTGGAGATACGGCATTATTCAAGATGTATTGTAAAGCTAACACAGTAGCATGAATTTTTGCTTTGAAAACTGAGCAGAATATCGGCAGTTGTTGACTCTGTATGACATCTCCACAGACAAATATCGCACCGACATAGTCATCCGCTTTTGATACATCTGTGAAAACGAAGGAATAACCTTCATATATACTACACAGATCAGCGAATGCCTGCCGATAGGCAATGTCTGGGGTATTGTCTTTTGGATAGATTCAAACAGATGTCTGTGCCAATATCAAACCATGGAGGAATGATGTTTGGCACAGATTCCACTACCATGGTTTTTGAAATGCCCAATTCACTTGCAGCATTTTCCATCCTCAGGTTGGAATACATAAGGAACAAACATTGAAAAGTGAAATGAAACGTGGTTGTTGAAGCGATTGCGATGCGGGATGGTCTTTTAGTGATAGAATTGTGATGAAATAATTGAGAGATAGACGTTGGCGTCGTAAATATAATGGAGGTTCTATGGCTTTAGCATCTAAACTATTGACTGGGGAAGTCCGAAAAGCCCCAGTGCACAATCGTAGATCCTAACGATGTATGGGGTCAAGTTGTTTGAATAATGATTGGCATGCTGTGCCGTAAATCGGACAGCCATAATCTAATTTAGAACGGATTAGTGTCTTATACATTCTCATCAGTGAGCATCGGTCTGCCTCCCCAGGATGTGTGAGACAGAACTTTCAGGATGTCCAGGACTTTAAAACATTTATCCCGCAAACAAATATTTTTCGAGTTTTTTCACATGCACATTGAAAGAGCCTTTTTCCTCTAGCATGTTCTGCTACCAGCGCCAATAGGCGTTGGTTTATATTATTGTTTACTTTAATCTGCGTAGTGTTCGATTTATTTAAATACATATGCTGCAACGTGCATTTCGATCAATTTAATACCAGTCTCTTTGCAATTTGGTTTAAATAGTAGTCTATGTACTACACCATTCTGCGAAATAACTGGCAACAGTACTTTATATACGTTCGTAAAGAGATTATATATTGTCCTTCGTAGCTCAGTGGGTAGAGCCTCCGCCCGGCAAGTGGAAGGTCGTGGGTTCAGGTCCCACCGAAGGCAGAAATATTTATTTTCTTTCGAACGTTTCACCATCTAATCACGCCATAACATCGGCGCTGGTATCACTACGCCAATAAACGTTGATTAATATTGTTGTTTAATTTAATCTGCGTAGTGTTCGATTTATTTAAGAACATTGAAAATGTTTTCTTTTCTTTTGACGCTCGCCTGTTGCCAAAGAAGAGGTACAAAAATAAAACTGCATTTTAGAAAAACGAGTTCACGAAACACAGTTTTGCCACTGAATAATAATATGAAAATAAACATATTTAATTAAAAGTAACGATTATTACACTTACATTTATTATGATATTAATCGATTAATTATATCATTCAAAAGGAACGCTATGACGATATGGGAAAAAGTGATGCAAAACTTGTCGGCAAAAAAAATTACAAAAAATTCACTTTTTATAAATCCACTTCCGTAAAAATATTTTCCACGCTAATATCTATTTGTTTAAGTTTTTACAATTCAAGTGTAGAAAAGGTCACGTCGTATAGAGACGTACAGTGTGTCAAAAAATCCGAACGTCTGTTGCTATGGGAACCAAACCCCGAACTACGGTGGACAAAACAGCAGCATATATTCAAAAATGCCACTGGAAATCGAACTCCGGTTAATGGTAATAGAAACGAATACATTGTCACTAATAGTTGCCACTTTAAGGTAATAAACCTACATTCTCCACAGGATCGAACCTCCTGACTGTCAGGAGGAACAAACCCTTGGGCTACGGCGAGCACAGCTAGTTGATAATATTTCTTTTTTAGAACCGTTTGGAATCGAACGTGTGTATTAGCACGCTAAGCAAAAGCGTTAACACTACATCACCGTAACATCCATAAAGAAGAAATGCAA
This sequence comes from Dysdera silvatica, assembly GCA_006491805.2. Lineage (NCBI taxonomy): Eukaryota > Metazoa > Arthropoda > Arachnida > Araneae > Dysderidae > Dysdera > Dysdera silvatica. Next base: position 134,639,602 of record QLNU02015003.1, on the reverse strand, counting down.
TTTTTGCGTGACACTAAAAGGGCGTAAACTAAAATGGGACGTAATATTTGAAACACGTTACTGTTCATTAAATCACAAGCAAATGAACGTTGAAAGCTTTATTTCTCTCGCCAAATTTCACCAAATTTGACAATTTGGCGAAGTCATGAGGACAAAAACATTCAGATGAAATTTGTAGACAATATGTTACGTTGTTAATCGTTGTTTGATTTAATATGTTACCTGATCGAGCGCGATAAAAGCATTTTCGATGTCGAAAACATTACTTTTAAAGAAGTCCAATGTTCAATTGTTTATTGCAATTATTATTAATTCTTAATGGCAATATGCAAATGAACTGGTAAAAGATCTTGTCTAACATCAATAAGGAAATGATTAATGCCGGCAGCGCGGGAAAGATTTAACCTAAATTTGTTAATAGTGAATCTCTAAAGTTAGCTTAAAATCCAGTTCCCTAGCGACACTCATAGGATCCATTTAATTTACAAACTTTGGACTTTGGTAATTAGCTTGAGGGAATTCAAGAGACAAGTAGCGACACACCGCGAAAACTACGCTCTCTTACAAATTTGGTAATGAAACCGATGCATTATATAACGCCAGAAAAGGATTTTGTTTGTTTTCGCATAGATAAAAATATTTGTTTGCTTTGAATTGATGTAGACTTACGCTACCACGTGTGCAACTAACCGGGAAATTTAAACAGAAATGTTTAACATCGAGTGTCAAATACGTTTCGCAACATTTCATTAATATAACATTTTATTCTATTGTCAAAGACATTTGCTTATTTATATCTTATAGCGTAAGGATAAATAAGATTATGCGCCTTAACTAACTTGCATCTTATGTGTCCTACTTAATAAAGGACATACACACTTTTCTGTGTTGACCATATTTGGCAATTGTGTTATCCCTGCGGAGGGTAATAATACCTTAACACCTTTACATACGGAGAAAGAGAGCGTTGTTTCCTGTCCTCATTCGTCTAGCGGTCCAAGACACTCCGGGCTAAACGGAGGGACCCTGGTTCGAATCCAGGATGGGGAAAGCGTCTCTTTTTCTCCAAAACGAATAAAGCTCTAGTTTGAGCTGTAATTAATACGTGGGTGGCAGAAATTATTGTATAAAGGACATATAGTCGCAGGTTGACTATGGGCAACAGCTTAAACTACTACTACTAAGGACACTGCTTAAACACCCTATAGAACTCAATATCATATGTCAACGCCCCCCCCCCCGCATAATAATTTTAAGGCAAAAAATAATTAAAATTTACAAAGAATTATAATACACAGAAGTGTCATTTCTTGGCATAAAGCTCCAATCAAATCTTTGCTGAGAAAAATACATAGAACTAAGATAAAAATTAGTGAAATACCGATGTAATTAATAAAATTATACGCTTCTTGCCTAATCAAACCCTAATCATGCTTTATAATTCTTTACTTGTATCACACCTATTATATTGCATTCCTGTTTGAGCTGTTGCATCTAAAACGCACCTAAATGAATTAATAAAATTACAAGAAAGGTTCATAAGATCATAGTGAACTGACGGACCTCAGGTGTCAAATGGGACTACTCTATCTCACTGGTATCTACGAACAACGTATTTTAATTATTATATTTAAGAGAATCAGATCTAATACTTACTCAGATTTAGTACCACTAAGAACACCCTCGCGTAGATATCTAACATCTCGACATCTGCATTATATTCCGGCAGCATTTAGGATTGAATTGGAAAAAAAACACGAATCTCATCACTGGAACCAATATTGTGGAGTAGACTACCTGAGGAAATTAAATGCTCTTGCTTATTAAAGTTGCTAATTAATCAACCTAACTCTAAGGGTTAGGTTGATTACCTATTTGTTTGACTGCTGATCTTGTTTAAAACCTTTCAATCAGTTTATTTAATTGATATATGACTCAGTTGCAATGGCATACTCTAGACTGGTTGCAATGACATACTCTTGTGCAGGGGCGGCTCGATGTTGATTTTTAACCCGGGCGGGGTAGCACGAATTGCTTTTTGGCGCCCCCTCCGCCGAAAACACAAGATTTTCACAGATGCACAGTGAGCCATATACCCTATAAAGTGGCCATGTCTCTGAAAGAATTTGTCTAAATTTGTGTCTTTTTAAAGAGACTTTCTGCTATTGGGTCAATTAAAAAAATTCTAACTTGGCTTCAGTTTGGCGCCCTCATCAAACGGGTTCCCAGGCGGTCGTCCGGTTCATCCTGCCCTTAAGCCGCCCCTGCTCTTATGCTACGGGCATATTACTGTTAATTCTGAATTGATTGTTTCATTATTTATGTGTATTTTGTGTCGTGATGTCAATGTATGTTACATGTTTTATACTCGTTTTAATTACTTGTATAATATTTGGGTGGCGTGGGCTTTGTCAAACATCTAGTTTCTTTCCATGTCACCCTGACAAGACGCATTTTATGTTTACTGTTAATTTCGTCCCTTACTCTGAGTATTCTTTTCATAATTTGTTTTGAAATAAATAAAATTGCATTCAAAAACTCATGTACGTTGAAAGTTATACTGAAACGAAAAAGCTTTCTTTGTGAATTTCTCTTAAGTTTCCATAAAGAACTTGTTTAAAAATTGTTATGTGTATATACGCTCGGCCGCACTCATAAAGTTAGGAAAATTGAAGCTTGTTTTCATAGAACTAAGCCAGCCGTCGTTGAATAAACAGCTTCGAAGATTAGATGCATCATTTATTATTATTACTCCTCTCTCAAAAATTGTAGTTCGTCGATTTTCTTTCCCAAAAATTATCAATTGTTGAAGTATTTTCTTTGGAAGCGTGCAAGAAAATTCGATAGACGTTGCTTGATTTACTTCGAAAGAATGTTTCTCTCTTTTAGGGTTTCGAAATAAATTGAAAATATTTAAATTTGAATCAATTTCCTAGTCAGAAATTCAGATTTGTCTTGACGTTTGAAATATTTCGCGGATAGAATTCAAAAGCAATTTTATTTTTTTTAACAAATATAATTTTTGAAAATTTCATCATTTGACCTTTCTGCTATTTCGTTCACTTTTATCATATATAAATTGGTATGCTTTTTTTTCTCGACTTCGGGTTTTTAACAAAGTTTTCGTACAGAATTTCTGTATTCATTTTCAGCGATATTAAAGCTACATTGTGGTAATACCTACCGTGATAACCATGAATGCCTTTAATACAAAATGTATACTACGCACAACAAACTTGCGGCAAACTCTATGCTTTACGTAATTTATTACACTGTGTAAATATTGATATTTTGCTACATTTCTTACTTTAAGTATTATTATTATGAGAAAACAAAAGGGGTGGAGGGGTTTCCATAATTATAAAGAATTAAATGGAAAATTTTGAGAAATGAGACGAGGTTACTCAGAAGATCATAAATGTCGTTTCTCCAAAAGTTGCAAGAAGAAAAATATTTAATTTCCTATAAAAATTCTAAACCAAAATACAAACAAGAATTTAAAAGATGCATCAAAAATATCTAGAGAAGAAATTTTAAAGTATTAGAAATGGTTTAATATAAATCAGATGAAGGTAAATGTAAATAAAACTAAATTCTATTTATGAATAAAAATAAAAAAGTTGATATTGATGTAACAAATATAAAAATCGAGATTGAAGGGAAAAAAATAGAAGTTGTTGAAAAATAGACTTCCTAGGAACAACTCTAACTAACAGGGTCGGATTTGCTACAAGATTGCGCGGTGGGGAAAATATTGCACGAGACGCCAACTAGCTTAAAACATACTGAGGTGGATGTTCATGTAAGAGTGTTTGCACATTATGCTCATTTTCAGGTATTTTCAGTCAGTCAACTAAAACGTTGCTTTTCAAAATTTCCGGTTTTTATTAACAATAAACTACCAAACAGCCTAATTTGAGAAATCATAAATGGTAAGCGCCTGGTAACGTCAGTTTGATTGAGATTAGCTTTGGCAGCAAATCAAGACATAAAGTGAAACATTTTGAATCTAAGTCTTTGACTCTTTGACAAGTTTTCTTTCTTGCCTATTTAGCTAATATCTAAGACAAATATACACAGCATACATGCATATAACACTACAATTTAATTTACCTTGATAATTCTGGAGAAGTCTCCGCCAACTCCAATAGCTTCGTTGTATGTAAGATAATTTGACGTAGCATTACGCAGCTAAGATCAAAAAACAACATTAAAAAACAACATTCTAAAAACAACATTATAAGCGTATGCAAGGTTGCCTTACTTACGCCCATAACGTTGCCTTTATTTATAAAACTTCGTTGTGGTCAAACTCAAAGTCTCTGTTGTCATAGAACAGCATGAAACTGTCAAGGAGTTCTTGTCCAAGTGATGATCGTAGACGATTTTTAACGATCTCAAGTACAGGGAAGACTCTCTCACAAAAAATTTAGGTGCAAGATATCGTACTAAAACTGAAAAGCACTTAAAACTATCCGTTTAAAAAAAGGATTCTGGTGGAAAAGCCCATTTTGTGGCTTCGACAGCTGTTGTTTCTATCTTTTCCACCTAACTTCTTTTTGTGAATGGAGAGGAAGTATGAACTTATATGCCATACGTAATGAATCATACACCGGACAGTCTGACTTCAAATTATGTAGCAATTCAAGAATGCAAACTGAACACTATGTCTGGATAGTTTTAATTAGCTCATCGTAGTCGTTATTAAAGACTGTTTCCACAGACTCTTCTGAGATGGTTTGTTCACCGATGTTGTTGTTGTTGGTTGAGTTCAGGAATAGGATAATCAAGATCTCCTTCACCCTTAGATGGATCATTTGGGTGACAATCCACTGAATCCTGACGAACAAAAGCCGAATTCGCATCGGATGCTGAAGACATTAAGAATAAATCTGGACAGTAATCATCAAAGTATATTTCAATCTGACACAGTTCTCGCTGCAACTTCAATTTATCCTTACCAATCAGTGATAACAACTTTTCAAAAGCATCTTCAGGCAACTTACTATTCCTGCCTTTAATTTGATTGATGTTCCATGGATCCTTCCTGGCAATAGCAACCAAAAATGTTTTCATTATGATGGAACCTCTCAGATGTTTACTGCTATGCTGTATCAAAGATTATATTGAAAACACCAATTTCAAACTCTTTTACAGGTGATGCCAATATTTGTCGTGCTTCATCATGAGCAAACTCTCCGGCTTGTCGTTTGACAATTGGGACCCGACTGGTCCGGAAGGTCTACTTCAATTATGATGTCAAGCCTCTTACCTACGAATTTCTCCTGCATGAATTCGGAGAATCGTCTGTCACTTATGTAAATTTGTTCAAATTCTGCTCACATTCAATCCCCTATATAAAGCAGTCTTTAAATACGTTCGTAGGGGATTGAATGTTCGTCTTTCATAGCTCAGTTGCTAGAGCTCTTACACGGCAAGTAGGAGGTCATAGGATCGTGCTCCACTGAACGCAAAAACATTTCTTTTCTTTACGAACGTTTCACCATCTAACTAGGCGGCGTTACTATTACTACGCCTAAAAAAGTTGATAAAAATTGTTGCTTAATAACAACAAATTATTTTTAAAAAAAGATTAAGGTTAAAACTACTAGAAGATGATGTAGATGCTGGGGAACACTATTAAAGTGTCCTAGCGAACAAAATCTCCAAAAGGTCATAAGCTTATTATACGTTCTCAGTATTTACTTGTGACCTACTGTAACGGTAATCCATGGCGAATTGACTATACACATGTGTATACAGGGTGATTTAAAAGTTAGTCTTGCCCTGTAAATTTTTTGGTGGGTTTAGGCAGATAAACGTCGTTTCGGGAAAGTTCCTTGTTGAAAAGGAACTAACTTTTGTCCTGTGTTGCGACTCACCAGCAGCACTAGGGGGCAACTGGAAAATTTCAAATGGCAACCCCATCGAGTAATACCTTGTTTTAAAGGTCTCGTCAAGAAAAAAATGATGACATTTACAGTATGGCGCTATGACACCCATAGCACCAACGACATATCCGCGAAGTTCAAAATCGACCTTTATTCTCCTGGCTTTTGTTAACGCTAGTAAGGTCGTAGACAAATGACGAAATTGTAGAATATAAAGTAATGTATGTTCTATCAGAGAAATTGTTAGATTTCGTGTTAGCTCAATGGGTACAATTTCAAGGATCGCTTAAAAATATCGATATTCTAACCGTCAAAAGCTCAAATGAAAATATTAAAAAAAGAAAGCAGTAAAATATTAAAAAATAAAAAATTGAAAAAATAAAGAAAAGAAGTTACTTTTTAATGAAATAGCTGCTCAAACTGAAGGCCTTGCACCTCTTGGCAGTTATAAAGCCCAGCCTCGAAGCTTTCTCTGACTTTTTGAAAAGTGTATGGAGAAATTTTATGGCACTCATCCCATATTCTTTGGCGCAGCACGTTTATATTTTCAAGTGGCGGTTCATGAACTATTGATTTCAAATGACCCCAAAGGGAAAAATTCAAGGGTGTCATATCTGGGCTACAAGGTTGCCATTCCATGAACCCGCGAAGGCCAATCCACCTTCTTGGAAACTTGTTATGTTGAAAAAGAATGACATCCGTTCTGCGGCTGAGTGGATGGTACATTTCTTCGAAATACGTTCGTATAAAAAGGAATACTTTTTGTGAGGACACGTGCGTGATTTCAAACAACTATTGTTGCTATTGAAATATTTTTTTTTCAAACAACTATTATTGCCATGGAAATATTTTTATTTGAGTTTTTGAGGATTAAAATATTGATATTTTTAAACGATCCTTGAAACTTTTTGGACATATTGGATTAATACGAAATTTAAAATTGTTACTGATAGAACACACATTGCTTTACATTCTACAATTTTCGTTATTTGCCTATAACCTTACTAGCATGAGCAAAATCCAGGAGAATAAAGGTCAATTTTGAAATTTGTGGACACGTTGTTGGTGCTATGGGCGTCGTAGCACCATATTGTAAACGTCATTATTTTTTTCTCAACGAGATCTTCTAAACCAGTTATTATTACTCTATGGGGTTGCTATTTGAAATTTTGGAGTTGGCCCCCGTGGGGCGCCCCCTGGTGCTGAGGGTGAGTCGCGACACAAAGAAAAAGTCAGTTCCTTTTACAACAAGTTCCTTTTCCCAAAAGGACGTTTATCTGCCTGAACCCACTAAAAACAGGAACACTTTTGAATCACCCTGTATATACATAATGAGAAAAATGGTATAAAAAATCAAAAAAGGGTTTGAAATGTATGTATGCTTGTGTGTAAAATGTAAACCATATCCGTCAGAACTAAATAAACCTGATTATTCTTATTATATTCCTGAGAAGAAATAATGCCAACAGCAGTGATAAAATGCTGATATTTCAATGTATTCCAAACGGAGAATATTATTATGTTTTGAGAAAGATGGTGCAATAGCAATTTAGTAAGTTTTATTCTTTACGTGTATCAATATTTTTTCCGGTGCTACGGTAAGGAATTCTTGAATATATGTGTATATATTTGTATATATATATATATATTTGAAAACACATTTATAGAATAAATATATGGAAAAAGCTTTTTAGATGATAAAAACACAAGACTGTGCAATATAAAAGATAACACCATTATGAAACTGCGCATGATACCGCATGATTCCAACAAAAATCCGAATATTAAAAACACTTTAAGTTGAAACATGGAGAACAATGAAAAACATTGAAAAATACACAAAATAATTTTACTTACATGCTGGACGATATATGAAAATCCAAAGCGTGTTCTTGCACGTTTTTGAAAACTAACGGATTAAATTATTAAAACAAAGCAAATAGGATACAAAAATGAAAAGCCAAACCAGCCAAACAAAGAACTAAGTGAGGATCAATGGAATAAAGTGTTTGAAACACCCTACAGGCTCTTTTTGAAGGAGAATCGCCCATGAAATGTTTCCAAATATTTGCATGTTTTTGAAGGAGGTACGCTTAATAGCAAATATCTCCTGATCCCCCGACATTCCATGTTATAAATTATACGCTATGGATATAATAAACGGAATAGAAATTGGATTGAAGAGATATAAATATACACTGACACACGACAACAGGTAAAAGAAAACCTTCGCTCAGCACAGGCTACTCAAGCTTCTTTGGCTCCCCAACCCCCGCCTTAATTTACGGGAACAAGTTTTTCCACTACAGCGTGTTGCTTAGCGCGCCCTACAGTAACAGATTCAGATACTATATTCCAAATTATTTTAATGCCGATTATACTCGAATACCCCTCTCAATATGTAGGAAAAAAAATGGAAAAGTACGACCTTATTGAAGCCAACAACATTTTTTCTGCTTTGACTGCCTGCTTCCAAAGACCTAAATATCGGACATAAACCAGCACAAAAAATCACGTTTAATAAAGCCAAACTTATTTATCATTCTCTATACCTAAAAATTGCTTAAACAAGGCTATCAGCTATCATAACAAATACACTAAAAAGAACAAACTAATACATTAAAGTCTAACTAGTTAACTAGTTTAAAAAGAACAAACTAATACATTAAACGGGGAGAATTTTCTACTCCACATGTCACAAAATCTCAGATATGGATATAAATTAATTTAAAAATAACGTTTAATAAATGCAAACGAACGTATAATTATCCTACTTCACATATCGCAGTTAGTCAACTGGAGGCGTAATTTAACATAACAGTGACGTTAAATAAAATTAAACTAATTTATAAAAGTGGGTAATCACCCTACTCAACACTTAAGATTACTTAAACGTAGCTATGAACAAACAATAAATAATGAATTAAATTGCGTTAAATAATATTTATTTTTGTAATAAGGCGTTTTACTATTTAGTCACTAGTCTTCAAGCTTTCCAATATTTATTAGGAATATCTTGAGAAGCTTTAGCACGTTCGCTGCCAGTCATATGAGGTTGTGTTGCTAGTTAGTGCCTTGCATCCCTCGCTGGCGCGAGATCAGCAGTCGATGTGTTATGTGCATTCCACATACATTAAGATGGTCCGATGTCATTGGCTGGCTGCTGTTCCACAGCTTGCAATTAGTGGTTTCAGCAAGACCAATGCAAGATATTTAGTCACTTGCAATATGGCAAGGGATCTCACCCATGCTGTCCGCCACAGCGTTTTCTTATTTCTGAATAAAAAAATCTAAAATTTTTAATTTGGAATTTTCTTTATTCCAAAAGTTGGGGCGGACCGTATGTTGGACAATCCTGCTCCATACCGTAAATGTTCCTGAAGCAAAATTCGTTAAAATAAGAATAATCTGCATCGTAATGTTAAGCATTAGGAAAATTTTTACCAGTCTTTTCTTACTAAGCTGCTCAAACAACGCACAATTAATAAAGACCCGTTTTTCGTCTAAATATAGAAATACTATACATATCGCTAAAAGTGCGGACAATGAAGGATTTGGTGTCTTCGTTCAAACCATTGTAATGTTCCTTAAAGTAAAAATAATGGAAGCGTTTCCGCAAAAAAGGAACTCAGCTTCTCACCAACTCCTGAAAAAGCTGACGCTCCATGAGAAGCAGTATTTTCCAGTAACAGTCGGCTGAGATTATATTTACTGACCTCATAAAAGTTTCCGATTGGGAATTGAAGCTATTACAAGAAAATTAAATCACATAAAAACTTCCAACTTGCAATTCCCGCCGTATTTATATTTTCCGCATTTCAGAATGGAAGACCTGGTAGATTTCCTTTTTAAATTGGAATTCCTTGTGTTGTTCCGTCTGCTTCTCACCAAGGTTCAAACCTATGATATCAAGAAATTTGCTACTTTAATGAAAAAGTGATTAATTTCTAATAAGTAGAACTCGGATTATACGCACAAACAAGTTATGCCTATAAATATGTAATACACCTCCCCATAATAAACATTCAGGTTTGGATAAATTTAAAATCATCTATTTAAAGTGAACATGTATTTAAAATGAAAAAAATATGCATTTAAATAATTTTTTCATTTACCTTAAATGTCCTGTCGCTTAAAACAATTAAATTTATACTTATTGTTAACTAGCTGAGTAAAAATAGTTTATATATGCAAAATGATGTGCCTTATATACAGCATGTATTTTATTATAGTTACTGGCGTACGCATGGGGGTTTATGGGGTCAGAATCCCCCATTACGATACAATTTCGTATATATATACTCATACATACATGAATACATGCATGCACACACGTACACACACGTACACACACACACACATACATACATACATACATACATACATACATACATACATACATACATACATACATACATACATACATACATACATACATACATACATACATACATACATACA
>QLNU02015003.1:134555788-134629150 GCA_006491805.2 Dysdera silvatica | reverse complement strand
GATCATTTGGATTGTAGATTAGCTTTTTCAAACTTAAAAAAAAATTTAAGTGGTACCGAGGATGCTTTAAAAGAAAACTCTAGGCTATATATTAAACCCTTCAACGAGAATGTGCAGCTTAATAGACGTTTCATTCAATTGCCCGCCCATTCGTGCTGTTCTTTACTTGGGGAAGCAAGAATTAGCATTTCATGGTCATCACAAAGATGTAACCTCCACTAATCATGGTAATTTTAAAGAATTGTTAGAAAACTGCATTTCGATAAGCCCTGTGGACATTCATGAGCACTTTTGAAAAATCACACCCATGTTTGCCGGCAATTCTAAGACTATTCAGAATGAAATAATTGACTGCATTTGGCAATATATCAATGAACATATCGAAAAAGAAATAAAGGATTGCATTTTTTTCTATACAAGTAGACGATTCCACAGATATTGTCCAAAAATCTCAATGTAGTATCATAATTAGGTATGTTATTGCTGGTGAAAATTTAGTGGAAAGATTTTTGGGATTTTATGACGTCAGTTCCAATCGGACTGCCGAAGCATTGTTTAACCTTGTATCAAGATGCCTCGAAAAATTTAACTATAAATCAAAACTTATAGGATTACGTTTTGATGGGGCAAGCGTAATGTCAGGGCACTTAAATGGTCTTCAGTCCAAAATTAAAGAAGTAGCGTCACAGGCAGTTTTTATTAATTGTTTGGCACATCGTCTGAATTTAGTGCTACAACAAAGCTGCAACAGCATTTCACAGTGTCGCATATTTTTTGCAACTGTAAGCGGCATACCTGCATTTTTTCATCATTCTGCCAAACGAACTCACGTGGTCGATACAGTCGTCGGAAGACGAATTCCTACTTCTGTTATTACGCGATGGACATCAAACTCTAAAATGTTGAGTGTTATAAATAAAGAATGGGATTCTTTAAAAGAAGTATTTACTGAGATTATGAACGATCCAACTTCCGATCAAACTTCGCTTAGGAAAGTGGTTCCCAACTGGTGGTCCGCCAAAGAGTCCCAAATGGTCCGCGAGACGGGTCATTATTTAAAAAGAAATAATAATTAATAAAAACGCTTATAAAAATGATTATTAAACATTAAAATTAAATATAAAAATGAAATTGATGGTATATTTGTAGTATTTTACAATCTGACGGAACTTCAGAAAACGGTTCGTATTAAAAGTAATTCGTCTTAAGCGTGTTCGTATTAATGAGGCTCGGTTGTATTATCATTAGATCTAGTTTTTTTTTGTTTTGTTTTTTTTCTTCCAAAGCACGATTTTACAAACACATCCCCCCCAAAAAAGACCCGGACTCCCTTTTTAATTAATGTCTTACAGTCAACTCATGAGAATTTTTCAAAGTGGTCTGCGGGTACAATTGAAGTGGAAAAGTGGTCCGCGGCTTAAATTGAGTTGGGAACTACTGGCTCACGCAGGGTGTCGGCTATTTAAATATATTTAACGACTTTGAATTTTCACTTTTGGTTGTTGTTTTTAACAATATTTTGTGGACTTACGGATGTTCTCTTCAATGTACTACAAAATAAGTCATTTGACATTAATTTTTGCATCTCACAAATTAAAAATACGCAAATGGTCTTAAACAGCAAACTAAATGAGGATACGTTCATAGAAATTTTCGAATTAGTGATTTCGAAAACAACAGTTCCAATTGAACACCGTGAGGGACAAAAAAAAAGTGACGCTCACACAAAATAAAGTTCTTGCAAAATATAAAATTTATATTTTATGAAATATTAGATACTATTTCATTACAAATTACTACACGTTTTCAAGATATGGAAAAGCTTCATTTTATTACATTAATGGATACTTCAAAATTTGTAGAGTATTCCAATAAATTTCTTACAAAAACAATAAATAATTTAAATGTGTACTACCCCAATATATTTACTGACTTCCAAAGATTGAAAAATGAATTAAAACACATATATCTGGATAAGCAGTATAGAGATATGAAATTACAAACATTCATGGAAATTTTAACAGAAAACAGATACATTTTTAAAGAAGCTTATAAACTTTTTTGCTTAATAGTGACTATTCCGTCCACTAGTATTTCCGTAGAACGGAGTTTTTCTTGCTTAAACAGAATCAAAATCAGTCTGCGTAATACGATGTTTGAAGACAGACATAGAAACTTGTTAAAAATTTCAATTGAAAAGGAACTATTAAAAGAGTTAATAGAAACTCAACCATTTTTTCACATCATCGACAAGTTTGCAAGTCTAAAAGAATCGAACTTATATTCAAAAAATAAAGACTGGGTAAGCATATATTGCATATTTTTATTTTGTTTGTTGTCTCTACCTATTCTCTCTGTCTGTACAACATGTATTACCATATCACAGGTCCTATATATATATATATATATCATCATCATATTCAACCATTATCTATCCACTGCTGGATGAAGGTCTCTCCAAATGCTTTCCACACAAGTCTATCCTGAGCAATTCGCTTCCACGTCACCCCAACCTGTTTTCTTATTTCATCCACCCATCTAGTTTGAGGACGTTTTCTAGGTCTTCGGTGGTCTCTTGGAATCCAGTTCAGAATTTCTGTTGTCCATCGTTGATCAGTTCTTCTTGCAATATGCCCAGCCCATCGCCATTTCAGCCCTTTTACTTTAACAATGATGTCCTCTACTCTAGTTTGCTCTCTCACCCAAGTGTTTCTTTTTCGATCTCTCCTAGTTATTCCAAGCATGCACCTCTCCATGCTCCTTTGCGTTGTCTGTAACTTTCGTATTGCTCCAACTGTTAGACTCCATGTCTCTGATCCATAAGAGAGGACTGGCAATACACACTGGTTGAAGACCTTTCTTTTTAGACACAAAGGCAATTTCCCCTTCAGGATAAAACTGTTTCTTCCAAATGCACTCCAGCCAAGTTTAATACGTCTGTTGAGTTCTTTCATAATGTTGCCATCCATTGAAATCAGCTGGCCAAGGTAAATATATGAATCAGCAATTTCTAGCTCAATGTTGTCAACTTGTATTTTTGTTTCCTCTACGAAATTATTGAACATGATCTTAGTTTTTTGTAGGTTCATCTTGAGTCCAACTTCTTTACTTCTAGTTGAGAGCTCCTGTACCATGTCTTGGAGTTCTAATGGGTTCGTTGAAAAAATAACAATGTCATCAGCAAACCGCAAATGATTTAAATATTCACCATTTATTTTTATTCCCTTGTTATTCCAATTTATCTGCTGAAAAATCATCTGTAAAGCTGAAGTAAAAAGTTTTGGAGAAATGGTATCTCCCTGCCTCACACCTTTACCAATTTTGATAGTTTTGGTATCTTTATGTAACCGAAATTTTGCACTTGCATTTTTATACACACGTTTCACCATGTCAATGTACACATCCTCAATGTCTGTTGATCTTAAAGAGTTGATGACTGCTGATGTTTTAATAGAGTCAAAGGCCTTCTCATAGTCAATAAATGCCACACACAATGGAAGTTCATATTCATGTGTTCTTTCAATTAATTCTCTTAATACTTGAATATGGTCCACTGTACTGAATCCACTTCGAAATCCAGCTTGTTCTCTTGGTTGAGCTGCATCTAATTTTTTCTGCAGGCGATGTGTTAGCACTTTTGTGAAGATTTTATAAATAGCAGGTAACAAGCTAATTGGTCGGTAATTTTTCAAATCCTCTTTATCACCTTTTTTATGCAAAAGAATTACTGTTGCAGAATCCCATTGGTTTGGTATGTTACCGCTGTTAAGACATTTGGTAAAGAATTTTGCAAGTATGTCTTCTACATATTCTCCAGCTTCTTTTAGGATATCTAATGTAATACCATCATCACCAGGGGCTCTTCCTTTCTTCATACTTTTTATTGCAAATGAAACTTCTTCTTTTAAGATTTTAGGAGCTGTTCCTTCGACTATTTCAATGTCTTCGTTTAATCCACTGTTACTTTCGTATAGATTTTTGTAGAATTCTTCAACTCTTCTAAGTATTTCTTCCCTATTTCTTGTTACGGTGCCATCCTCTCCTTTTAATGCAATGATGTGTTTCTTCCCAACAGATAAACTTCCTTTAACAACCCTAAGGCTCTTGTTGCTTTCAATGGCCTTCCTTACTAACTCACAATTGAATTTTCTTATGTCTTCTTTCATGTTTTTGCGCAAAGTTTTACAAAGTTCTACATACTCGATCTTGCAACTGGTACAGGGTTTGTCCCAGAAGTTCCCGGAATGATTTTTTGTAGTTGGCAACGCTGGCTGACGGGGCGGAGGGAGAAGTTGGTGGGGGATCTGAGCTTGGAAACGAGACCGGTATCAGTCGCCTGCGGGCAGTTGTTGAGGCAGGGTCACGCTCCGCGCAGAGGTATCTACTGCACCCTCGTCGATCAAAAAATGGACCAGTTTTTGGAGCAGCGTTATGCAATCAAATTTTGTGTGAAACTGGGTAAAAACGGGGCGGAGACACTCGAAATGCTTCGGAAAGCCTACGGTGACGGGGCGATGAAAAAAAGCCAAACTTTCATGTGGCACAAGCGGTTCCGGGAAGGTCGGGAGTCCGTCAACGACGACGACCGCTCTGGACGCCCGTCGACATCACAAACGGACGACTCGGTGCAAAAAGTGCGTCAAGTTTTGGACAATGACCGACGATTAAGTGTTCGGGTGATTGCAGAGGAGTGTGGAATACCCAAAACAATCGTTCATCGCATTTTAACGGAGGATCTTCAAATGAGGAAAGTCTGCTCGAAAATGGTGCCAAAAGTCCTGACGAGTGAGATGAAGGAGCAGCGTTTGTTGAAGTGCCAGGAATTGCATGAACGCTACGAAACGGACCCAGAATTTTTGGACAGAGTGATCACAGGGGACGAGACGTGGATTTTTCAGTACGATCCCGAATCAAAGCGCCAGAGCAGCGAGTGGCACACCAAGGAGTCTCCTCGCCCGAAAAAAGCAAGGATGAGCAAATCGCGAATCAAGGCAATGCTCATTGTGTTTTTTGACAGAAAAGGTGTAGTTCACAGTGAATTCGTGCCACAAGGACAAACAGTCAACAAGGAGTTTTACTGTGAAGTGCTCAAACGGTTGCGCAACAGGGTTCGACGCGTCCGAAACGAAATTCGCGACAATTGGATCTTGCACCATGACAACGCGTCAACCCACACCGCGCTCATTGTCTCCGAGTTGCTGGCCAAAATGGGTGTGGCAACGCTGCCCCAGCCGCCGTACAGCCCCGATCTGGCACCAGCGGATTTCTTTTTGTTCCCAAGGATCAAAAGAACCCTGAAAGGAACTCGGCATGGGACGCTGGAGGCGGTAAAAGCAGCCGCGACGACCTCACTGAAGGAGATTCCCGTTGACGACTTCCAGGGCGCCTTCAATGATTGGGTGAAGCGTTGGCAACGGTGCATCGAAGCAGGGGGAGAATACTTTGAAAAGTTCTGAAAAGATTGTAAACTGATATTGAATAAATGATTTTAAAAAAAATCATTCCGAGAACTTTTGAGTCAAACATTGTATTTTGATTGTCCACCTTCATATCTCTTCGCCTTTTCATGAGCTGTTTCGTCTTCTCAGATAATTTGCTATTGTGCTTTTTACAGGTTACACCACCAATTTCCCCAGCAGTTTCAACTATTGTCTTAACAATGTTTTCATTTGCTTCTGAGATATCACTTTCATCAATAAGTCCTTCCAGTGCAGAAAAGCGATTTTTTAATTCCAACTTGAATGCCTCGGTATTTTCTTTTAATTTCTTTAAATCCACCCTCTTACTTACTTGTTTCCTAATGAGCTTCTGTCGTTCTAATTTAGTATTTAAGTGCACTTTACATCTCACCATTCGATGATCACTTCCAGTATTAAATCTGTTCAGTACACTGCAATCTTCAATAATTGATTTCTTGTTTGCCAGGATATAGTCAATTTCACTAGTTCCCCCATTTGGGTGTTTCCATGTCCATTTTCTTTGCGGTTTCTTCTTAAAAAATGAATTCATGATGCTAAGATTTTCAGCTTCTGCAAATTCGATGAGTTGATCGCCACGTTCATTCCTTTCCCCATATCCGTATTTACCAACCGATGTCTCTCCTTGTTCCTGTTGTCCAATTCTTGCATTGAAATCCCCCATGATGAGCTTGATATGTTGTTTCCCTTTGGTGTGTAACTCTTTGATTTCTTCATAAAATTCTTCAACCTCTTCGTCGGTATGGCTTGATGTTGGTGCATATACCTGTACTATTTGAAGTTGGTATCGCTGGGTTAGTTGAACAACGAGCCTCGCTGCTCGATCTGACGTGCTTTCGACTTCAAGAAGGTAGTCTTTAATTCTTTTGTTGATTAAGAAGCCAACACCACTTGTTCTTCCAGTTTCCGTTCCTCTATAATAAAACAAATGTCCACTTTTAAGTTCCACCAACTCTTCACCTTTTCTTCTAACTTCACTGAGTCCTACAATGTCCCATTTGATCTTGTCAAGTTCTTCTTCCAATTCCTGAAGTTTTGCTTCAGAAGCAAGGGATCGTCCATTAAACGTAGCCAAGGTCAATAACAAACGGCAGCCTGGGCCATTCCAGTGATTCTTAGCACCCCCTGCTTTCATGCCACACTGACCGCTGCCTTGATCAGGAGCACTCCAGCACCTGGAGACTAGGGGCCATGGTTTCTGGTGTGTCAACATAATGGAGGAATTAGCCATAATTTCACCACGCTGGCTAGACGGGTTGGTGAATTAGCCCTCCCCTTCCGCCTTTCTATCCGTGTAGCAAATATTAATTTGCCACATAAATAGAAAGCTCAGCCTGCACCACTTGAAGGCGGGGTAGGACACTAGGTTACTGGCCTGGCCGGTTCCACACATCGTCACATACGTTCAGCGTGTGGGTCTCCTTCCAGTTAGATACCAGCAACCCTTTTGCAGGCCATATATATATATATATATATATATATATATTGAAAAGCCATTTATAGAATAAATATATGGAAAAAGCTTTTTAGATGATAAAAACACAAGACTGTGCAATATAAAAGATAACACCATTATGAAACTGCGCATGATACCGCATGATTCCAACAAAAATCCGAATATTGAAAACACTTTAAGTTGAAACATGGAGAACAATGAAAAACATTGAAAAATACATGAAATAATTTTACTTACATGCTGGACGATATATGATAATCCAAAGCGGGTTCTTGCACGTTTTTGAAAACTAACGGATTAAATTATTAAAACAAAGCAAATAGGATACAAAAATGAAAAGCCAAACCAGCCAAACAAAGAACTAAGTGAGGATCAATGGAATAAAGTGTTTGAAACACCCTACAGGCTCTTTTTGAAGGAGAATCGCCCATGAAATGTTTCCAAATATTTGCATGTTTTTGAAGGAGGTACGCTTAATAGCAAATATCTCCTGATCCCCCGACATTCCATGTTATAAATTATACGCTATGGATATAATAAACGGAATAGAAATTGGATTGAAGAGATATAAATATACACTGACACACGACAACAGGTAAAAGAAAACCTTCGCTCATCACATACTACTCAAACTTCTTTGCCCCTCCCAACCCCGCCTCAGTTTACGGGAACAAGTTTTTCCACTACAGCGTATTGTTTAGCTCCCCCAAAATAATAGATTCAGATATACTATATTCCAAATTATTTTAATGCCGATTATACTCGAATACCCCTCTCAATATGCAGGAAAAAAAATGGAAAAGTACGACCTTATTGAAGTCAACAATGTTTCTTCTGCTTTGAAGGCCTGCTTCCGAAGACCTAAATATCGGACATAAACCAGCACAAAAAATCACGTTTAATAAAGCCAAACTTATTTAGCATTCTCTATACCTAAACATTGCTTAAACAAAGCAATCAGCTATCATAACAAATACACTAAAAAAGAACAAAGTAATACATTAAAAATTTAACTAGTTAAAAGAACAAAGTAATACATTAAAATTTAACTAGTTTAAAAGAACAAAGTAATAATAAAATTTAACTAGTTTGAAAAGAACAAAGTAATACAAAATTTAACTAGTTTAAAAGAACAAGCACACATTAAAATTTAACTAGTTTAAGCAAGAACAAAGTAATACATTAAAATTTAACTAGTTTAAAAGAACAGTAATACATTAAAATTTAACTGAAGTTTAAAGAACAAAGTAATACATTAAATTTAACTAGTTTTAAAAAGAACAAAGTAATACATTAAAATTCTAATCCAGTTTAAAGAACAAAGTAATACATTAAAATTTTAACTAGTTTAAAGAACAAAGTAATAATTAAAATTTAACTAGTTTAAAAAGAACAAAGTATTAAATTGAAATGAACGAAGCTTTAAAAAGAACGAAGTAATACATTGTACCAACTAGTTTAAAAAGAACAAACTAATACATTAAACGGGGAGAATTTTCTACTCCACATGTCACAAAATCTCAGATATGGATATAAATTAATTTAAAAATAACGTTTAATAAATGCAAACGAACGTATAATTATCCTACTTCACATATCGCAGTTAGTCAACTGGAGGCGTAATTTAACATAACAGTGACGTTAAATAAAATTAAACTAATTTATAAAAGTGGGTAATCACCCTACTCAACACTTAAGATTACTTAAACGTAGCTATGAACAAACAATAAATAATGAATTAAATTGCGTTAAATAATATTTATTTTTGTAATAAGGCGTTTTACTATTTAGTCACTAGTCTTCAAGCTTTCCAATATTTATTAGGAATATCTTGAGAAGCTTTAGCACGTTCGCTGCCAGTCATATGAGGTTGTGTTGCTAGTTAGTGCCTTGCATCCCTCGCTGGCGCGAGATCAGCAGTCGATGTGTTATGTGCATTGCACACATTAAGATGGTCCGATGTCATTGGCTGGCTGCTGTTCCACAGCTTGCAATTAGTGGTTTCAGCAAGACCAATGCAAGATATTTAGTCACTTGCAATATGGCAAGGGATCTCACCCATGCTGTCCCCACAGCGTTTTCTTATTTCTGAATAAAAAAAATCTAAAACTTTTAATTTGGAATTTTCTTTATTCCAAAAGTTGGGGCGGACCGTATGTTGGACAATCCTGCTCCATACCGTAAATGTTCCTGAAGCAAAATTCGTTAAAATAAGAATAATCTGCATCGTAATGTTAAGCATTAGGAAAATTTTTACCAGTCTTTTCTTACTAAGCTGCTCAAACAACGCACAATTAATAAAGACCCGTTTTTCGTCTAAATATAGAAATACTATACATATCGCTAAAAGTGCGGACAATGAAGGATTTGGTGTCTTCGTTCAAACCATTGTAATGTTCCTTAAAGTAAAAATAATGGAAGCGTTTCCGCAAAAAAGGAACTCAGCTTCTCACCAACTCCTGAAAAAGCTGACGCTCCATGAGAAGCAGTATTTTCCAGTAACAGTCGGCTGAGATTATATTTACTGACCTCATAAAAGTTTCCGATTGGGAATTGAAGCTATTACAAGAAAATTAAATCACATAAAAACTTCCAACTTGCAATTCCCGCCGTATTTATATTTTCCGCATTTCAGAATGGAAGACCTGGTAGATTTCCTTTTTAAATTGGAATTCCTTGTGTTGTTCCGTCTGCTTCTCACCAAGGTTCAAACCTATGATATCAAGAAATTTGCTACTTTAATGAAAAAGTGATTAATTTCTAATAAGTAGAACTCGGATTATACGCACAAACAAGTTATGCCTATAAATATGTAATACACCTCCCCATAATAAACATTCAGGTTTGGATAAATTTAAAATCATCTATTTAAAGTGAACATGTATTTAAAATGAAAAAAATATGCATTTAAATAATTTTTTCATTTACCTTAAATGTCCTGTCGCTTAAAACAATTAAATTTATACTTATTGTTAACTAGCTGAGTAAAAATAGTTTATATATGCAAAATGATGTGCCTTATATACAGCATGTATTTTATTATAGTTACTGGCGTACGCATGGGGGTTTATGGGGTCAGAATCCCCCATTACGATACAATTTCGTATATATATACTCATACATACATGAATACATGCATGCACACACGTACACACACGTACACACACACACACATACATACATACATACATACATACATACATACATACATTATTGTTATACATGTGATGCATGCATGATGCAGCGCACGCATCGCACGCACGCACGCACGCACGCACGCACACATACGATATGCTGCGGCTACATACATACATACATTACATTACGTTATTACATGCATGCATGGGGTTTTAGCCCCTAACTCTGATATAACCCTGCAATCCATCTTATGCACTTTCTGCGTCAGATAGTGATTACCAAGAGTTTACAAAATTATTGGGGGAAGGGGTAAGCACATATTATGTACATTTATACATTACAGTATATGTAAAATTGCAATTTATTTCAAATTATTGGGAGGGTCTCAGGCCCCACAGGCCCATATCACTCTAAGCCTATGGTGATTACAGTATATCGCAAGTGATAGGCAAAATTTATCTATCCTGATTTTTGAACAGAAGGATGATTTAAACTTTTTTTCTATCATTCGATAGCATTTTTATGGCTGAAAAAGTCCTGTCGACATCTACCGAGCTCATTTGACAGTATTTATATGAATTTTGCTTCAGTGCCTGGATCTGTTTGTTATCTGTAACTTTATATTTTCATCACTAATAAAACTATTCACTTACTTTAACTTGGAAAATGCAGGGTTTCTGTTAACACGAACTTAAACCTCCTTTATCTTTCCATCTACCACTCCAGGCATTTCATTGGCTGCTTTTTCAGCTTTCCTTGTTTCCTTCACAGGTTTATTCAATAAAAATACTCTGTAAAAAATACTGTCTTCCTAACTTCGTTTTAATAGTTGGCAGCCAAGAATGATGCATTTCAATATTTCAATTATACACAACTGCTTCTAAACTATGTTGTTGACGAGAATTATTCTACTAGAAAAAATAACAGAGGAGCATCACTCTAATCTAAGGCATTAATCATATTTTATAGGCATCTACGAAATTACTCAATCTTATCTTAGGAATAGTTGAAGTATTACGTAGGCACCTTGGGAGAGAGAGGAGGTTGCCGTTGATCATTTTTCTGCGTTAGCCAAGGTTAATTTTAGCTCACTGGGAAGGGTTTGAAATGGCCAAAATATTGCTTACGTAATATTTGCATTCTCCTAGGTCAATATCTTGTTTATTACATCATAACTAAGCCTCTTCTTCTTCATGACCAAGATAGCTACTAATTTAGCTATGATGCGAAAACATGTTTTGATACGTCATAAAGTATATTTAAATGAGTATATTTGCAAGTCCCCTTTCCTTTCCGCTCAGAATGGAGTAAAAAAAAGAAATGGGAGAAAATTTTCCTATAAAAATATAAAAAACATGCTTAAAATTGCTAAAATTCCTGAATATACGCATTCATTTTGAGAATTTAGAGTTGTTGGCATTTACTAGTATGCTCATTAATACAAAAAAGGATCGAAATGAGCAATTGCGTAGATGCATAATCACTTGCATTTAATCCGAGCTCTTTTAATGAGAGTGAAAGTGGCTGCATAAAACATGCTGTCAGGAATATTAGGGACAGTGGATATATAATTAATGTTGCATTTGCTTCCAAATAAAACAGTCAATTTAAAAATCATTATAAGTCAATCTGGGTCCTGGAAGTCCAGAAATGGAAATTTTAAAATTTTTATTTCTGGATTCCCGGAAGTCCAGAAATGAAAATTTTAAAATTTATAAGTATATTAATGAACTAGCCTATTTTTATTTCTTCATTCACCTTCTATTAGCTCACACTCTCCCTATATATATTATATCTTGTTCAAATTTTCAATCGTTAATAAAATACTTTCTATCCATCCAATCAAGTTCAAATAAATTTTTTTAAACTTGTAGTGGATGACACTTGATGTTAATACAGTTTTTTCAAATATTAATTCATTAATTAAATTTAAATGATTTTTTTTTTGCTTTCCTTTGGTGTATTTGGCGATTAATGCTTGCCGCCAATTACAGCCAAATGTTGCCAAATGTCGCCAAAATTGCTTTTCGCAATTTTTCCCTTTCTTCCCTTTTATTTGAGCAGCGCATTGAAGGAATTGACTTTAAAAAAAAATTTTTTTATTATACTTGTTATTTCCCTTTCGTTTATAAAAGTTATACCAATTGTTGAACTAAGCGCTCCTTCTTTAAATTATTATCAAATAGTTAAATTACATTGTTATATTTAGATGATTAATATTATTAATAAATTTCCTTCAGAAATCGCACTTCTTAATGAAAATTCAAAATTCATTCTGTATGATATTTGTCATATATTTTTTACAGTTGTGCACTTGAAGTTCGGACAAGAAAGTTAAATTCTTCGACAAATGCTCGGAAGATGTTAATTCGGACTATGTTAACTGAATGCCTTCGTCTGAACAAAGTAGTTCGGGAATTCCGTGTGTAGCGAACACTTCTTTAAGTGGACGGATCACTTTCGAGGATGTGAGGTTGGAAAGTTCTTTAATTTCGAAAAATCCTGATCAGCTGCCTGCGATTATGAGAAAATTTTCTTGATTTAACGTATAAACACATACAATCGCCGATCGCACATGTGATTAAGAAGTATGGGCAGTTCTCGTAGTCTTTGGCGATCGCTAGGAGTAACGTAATATCGCTTGTTCATCTTTGCTAAAAACTTCTGAGAGCTTTAGAAAGTGATTTCTGAATTTAATATTCGTGATCTTAAACTTTTAGTCATCACTAAGCGGTACAATCGAAAACAATTTTGAGGGACCTCGAATTAACTGGTGTTTCATTTCAAGAATAATATACAGAGTGCAGTTAATCTTCATTCTCTTAGTATATTTCCGTAATAGTAGGCTTTGACCTAGACATCGGAAGCTCACATGTACTGTAATTGAATTCTTGTATCCTTCTTTGACAGTTGCAGTCTCTGCTAAAGCATTGCTATGAACATTTTAGTTATTAGGAGAAATAATGTTTATCGCACTAAAATGTCCATCCAAATCGCTGTAATCTAACTCAAGGCACTATCAATTTCTTCTTCGCTATGAAGTGAGGGTTATGGTCGGACTCGACCGAAGTTGTTTGTTTCCCCCACAAGTTTGATAAATTTAAGCAATAAATTAACAGAAGAGCTTCTTTTGCTCGCTGTAGTGCTCTGCATTTATCCAGTGCTGATAATCGGTCGGTCAGTTGAGTAGTCTGCTCTCAAAGGTGCTTACTTACTTCCCTCTAGGAAAATGTTATTGGGCGTTACATAAATTTTTTAGCGTAACTAGGCTTTTCAGAATACTCTTTAACTTTGAACGTGCTTCCCAGGCTATCTTTCCCCTACCATCAAATCTTTTGGCACTGGACCTAAGCGACCTGGTTCGAACACGAGTTGTGTATAAATTTTGCAAGGTATGTGACCATGCCCAAGAATCTTTACAGCATTGTAACATTGGTCGGCTCCTTTATGCTGTTTATGACCTCTACATTAAAAGGATCGGCTTTTTGTCCTCTTTGTGTAACTAGGTGATCAAGAAATTTGACTTCATTGGATGCATAAAGACACTTACTCGAATTTAGTGTTTAACCTGCTTCTTTTAATATTTGAACAACCCGCTTGGTAATTTTAGTTACTTCACTTCTTGAGTGAGAGTGGATCAATATGTCGTCTATTGCGCATTCAACTCCTTCCACTTCTTTAAGCAAGTTCTCCATTATTTATTGAAACATTTCAGGGGCGGAAGATATACCTAGCGACATTCTTAAGTATTTATACCTTCCCCAAGGAATTGCCATCGTAAGCAGTTTACTAGTGCGTTCTGTAACTCCAATTTTATAAAATCCTCTTTTACAATCTAATAATGAAACCACTTTGACCCGTTAATGCAGGGTATTTAAAGGATAGCGACGTCTTTTAATATTTATGTAAGATATTATTACCCTTCACAGGGATAACACAATTGCCAAATATGGTCAACACAGAAAAGCCTCCGGGGCGAGATTTTTGTGAGTTTTCGTGGGGGAATTTATTATACAATAATTTTTGCCACCCACGTTTTAATTACAGCTCAAACTAGAGCTTGTGTAATTTTGGAGAAAAAGAGACGCCGTCCTCATCCTGGATTCGAAAGAGAAACCTGGTTCGAATCCGGGATGAGGACGGCGTCTCGTTTTCGAATCATAAAATTGCTGTAGTAGATGAAACTCGCGCAGAATTTAAATTAAAAAACAATACTCATATTTATATAAATCGAACACTACGCAGATTAAATTAAACAACAATATAAATCAACGTTTATTGGCGTAGTGATACCAACGCCGATGTTATGGCATGATTAGATGGTAAAACTTTCTAAAAAAAAAAAATATTTCTGCGTTCGGTGGGACCTGAACCCACTACCTTCCACTTCAGGTCCCACCGAACGCAGAAATATTTATTTTCTTTCGAACGTTTCACCATCTAATCACGCCATAACATCGGCGCTGGTATCACTACGCCAATAAACGTTGATTTATATTGTTGTTTAATTTAATCTGCGTAGTGTTCGATTTATATAAATATGAGTATTATGTTTTAATTTAAATTCTGAGCGAGTTTCATATACTATATCAATTTTATGATTCGAAAACGACAACAATGCTTTTACGTTCGATAAGATTACATTCAATTTTGCTTTCTTTGAAAGATCAACTGGAAGTACATTGTTGAGATGAAACTTAATATTCAAAAAAAAAATTATCTTTTACGTAAACAAAAACAACAAAAAAAGTTCTTCACCGGACGACGCGTCTCATTTTTATTACTATTTTTATATTAATGTGTTTAAATTCAATGTTACTGTCTAGATTTATTTTTATCCCCCAGAAAAAGTCCAAGAAGCGATACTTTTTAAAACTGGAATATCTAATCCATTTCAAGTAAAACTACACCTAGAACACCAGTGTCAACAACTTGCAAGTTATTTTATTCATGGACATTAGGCATACATTTCTTTTGGACATTGATATTTTTTATATATGAGTGAAGATTGTACTATTTGGGAAATTACGAAGATTGTTGATTATTTCGGATATGTTATAATACATTTTTGATAATTGTGGTGATAAATACGATAATTAATACATATTTTTTACATGATAGCATGTTATTATTTTGAAATGTAGGTCGGTATTAATACTTCTCTCATATGTTAATGTGTTATAATTTTCAATTTAATTAACTTCATATAATCTTATAAACTTTAATTAATTTCTACCCTTCTTTTGGCATTATCAGTTTACTATCTTTATTCTGGAATCTTTTCTTCCACTTCAAACTAAAAACACCCTCATGGCAATGTGGATCCTATATCTGAAACTTATCTATCTATACCCTTTGCCATTAAAATATCTTCAAACTCATTCTCTTCTCGCCTTCCACGTATTTTGCCATATATCCACTAAGAAACGTCGTAAAAATGCCAGCGTAATTTCAGTCTAGCTTAATAGCACCTTATGGGGAAAAGCTCCAACTATCAGCGGCCAACCACATATGCTTCATGTATATAAGAACAAATTCCAAACCAAGAGGCATGATGCACGTGCAAGATTGGCGTGTGAGAAGGAATGACTCATCCGCCAAATGGAGCCAAAGAATATATCGGCCAAGGTTGGGGGGCACATTGCCCATGTTATCGAATGGCTTGTGGTAATGGGCTATTGGCAATAATTTTGGCTCCGTTTAGTTCTCGAGTGGCCAAAATACTTTCTTCGAAAACTAAAAAGTTTGCAAGATCTGGCAGATGCATCGACCACCTAAAAATATAAAAGACGAATTTTCTGGGGGCTATGCCCCTGGGTAAATATATATATTTTTACTTTCTACTCTTCCTGTTTTCCCTTTAAGCTTTAAAGGTTTAATTTTCCTTAGTAACTTAACATATAATATTCTGCATGTTTTTCTTCTTTTAAAATGATTATTTTGTGCGGGCCAGACCCCGTAAAAAGTAAAGTTGATGGGATTAATAATTTGACGTGGAAGTTCTTCCTAATTATATAAAAAGTTAAATGAAGCTCATAATGCTGAAGTTGACAATTTAATATCTAAACATTTTGATAACTATTATTATTAGTTATAATTAAAAACGTTTCTTGAAAAAAATATCCTGTGGTATGCTCAATTAAGTTTTAACTTGTATTATTGAATGTAATACATTTTATTAAAAAGTAATTATCTAAACAATTTGATACAAACATGTTTTTGAATGTTAAAAAAAGAAAGATAATATTATTATTATTTATAATGAAGGATTTATCTTGGGGAAATTATTTTAATTATTGTATAATGAAGGACTATGTTACTTGTAATGAAATCTTGTGTTTTATTAAATTCAATTCTATTAATTTGAGTAATTAATTTTGCTTTTTATATTTCTTTTAAAATTCTAAGTGCATTTTAAGTAGTAAATAACTAAGATTTTAATCAAACACTATTTTAAATGGTTGGTTGTAATACTCGTATTAATTAACTTAAAAATTGTTTAATTATTCAGCTTACCCGGATGCATCGTTCTTGGAAATTTGCGGGTTTATAATGTATCTATCCACTAAAATTCGACACGAGCCTTTATAAATTATTAAATTTTATTCTTTTAACATGGATGTTTTAATGTAAGTAGGAATTAACTTCCTAAGTTCAATTTAGGAAAACGAACTCTTGTATATTTTAATAGAAAATCAAACCCTTTCATATTTTAATGGGAATGAACCTAAACTCAATTTCGCAGAACCAAACCTGGAATAGTGGACGTTTTTAAAAGATTAAAACATGTGGGGAGTTCATAATCTCTTGCCAAGTTGGCGACTTAATAATCTAAATAACAAACTATATCTCAAATAATTCTATTACTTATTCAATATAATCAACACTATTGTAATTGGTTAACCATAAACCAATTTATTAATAAATAAATAAAAATAATAATAATAAAATATTTAATGAAACTAAATTCTCCAAAAAATCACCCCTACAATGTTATATTGCGCTTCCGTATCTAATTTGAAATTTATTACTAGGCCATTGTTGCATTTCAACTTTTCGAACCAGTCTATATTTGATTTTTCATTGTTTGCTCTATTCAGCTCGTTTATCGAAAATTCTAAGGATGCCTTTTCTACTCCAATACCTTGACTTTGAATTTTGCTGCTACAGTCGTTTGCTCGAGTCACCTGAGCTCATATTCCTAACTTTATCAAACTTTGCGAAATGATTAAAACCATGACAATCATAACACTCTTTATTGAGCGCTGGACATTCGTTTTTTATTTTTTTTTATGAATTTTAGTGCTGCCGCATTAATAACATCGCTTGCGTTCATTATGTTTATTAAGTTTGTTCCCTCCTGGTTTATTTTGTCTCCACCTTTGGTCTGCCGGTTGTGGGTTGGATTTATTTTTACTTTTATACCCTTTTACTGCTTCTATCTTGAGTTCATTTTTCATAGTACTAATTTGGGATCTAGCAATTTCGCTGGCCTTACACATTTGGATCGCTTTTATCTAATGTAAGGTTATCTTCTCTCGATCAACATTCATTATACACACCTATTATTATCTTGTCTCTTACCAGGCTGTCGTGCAGTGCGTCAAATTCACACGATTTACTTTTACTGGGTAATGCTGTTGCACAGTCACCGAATGTAATTCCTTCAACTTGCACTTATTAAAATTATCTTATTAAAACGGAATCTTTCGTAGGTTACATTGACTTTCGGCGTAAAATACTCATTAAACGCATTTATTTTCCTCGACGACGACGACTTCGATTGACTGGGATATGTATTATACAATGACGAATCAAAAAGTCTTTGCCCCTATTTTTTATTAGCCAAATTAAAGTACATACAGGTAATTACAAATATACACACTATTCTACGTATCTTACACTATTTTTCCACATAGTCCCCACATCGGTACAGACATTTGTCCCATGGCAGCACTAAATTTGAGATGCCCCTGTGGTAGAATTCGTCCGGCTGACTGTGGAACCACCGTCGGACTGCTGTCTTGGCTTCATCGTTGCACGTGAATCGCTGTCCTGCCAGGAACTTCTTCAGCGGACCGAAAACGTGGAAATCACTAGGGGGCGAGGTCCGGACTGTATGCAATCAGAACCGCCGACAAGTCATTTCACTGGGAGAGTCTGGACCACCCACCACACAATTCGCTTCATACGATATCAGCAAAACACAGGAAAAAAACTATATGTAAATAACACATTTAAAACATTTGCACATGCATGTCCGATGGAGATTGAGCACGTGTATTTTATATATGTACTCCTTGAATTCATTCTTTCTTTTATCGCCATCCAGATGGTTCAAAAATGTTCAAGATTGCATTTCCTTTGCTAAAGACGCCAGGTCCTTGTACTTACAGAGCCACGAAGATTCAACAGCAATTTAGTGAACACAAAGCCATTGATTTAAATGCTACACAATCCCATGTCACTAAAAACTACTTAAAAGCACATCTTTTGCATTCGCTGATCTGAATTTAAACCCAACCAAGTTTTATCTTGTATGAATATATCGAACCAAGAAAACTTTATGGCAAAACATATTAAACTCATGTAAGAACAGAGTTTTGTTCGTTAGTTAATTTGACAACGCATAGATATCAAGGGCCATGTTGGGTCAAGGTCTACAGTTTCTCAGGAATCCAAACCTCCTGTAGTCTGGGGAACAAACCTTCGGACAGTGATTCAGTAGGCGTTCATTTTATTGGAGGAGGGGGCCACCGCTGGGGATCAAACTCGGGATAACGTCGAGCAAGGCTGATACCTTACCGTTGCACTACTGCAGAACCTCAATTTTGTCACAAGTGGCTTTTCAGTCTGGAAGCGTAAATCAGAACAAGAAAATTAATCAGCATACGCATTCATAAATAATTTTAAGCAGAAAAAAATTTACGGAATTTCCAAATAAAAAAGAATCTTAGACAGAAAATTATTAATTTGAACAGATTTAATTTCAAATCGTTAAGTAATTTCCATTAAGGGCTCAAAAACCAAGCACTTTCTAATCTGGAAAAAGAAATACAAAACTAAGGCTCCTTTCACGTGGAACACGATATATTTTATACGCATGAAACGTATTATATAAATGCACTTTTTAACTCATTTGATAAAAAAATTTAATTAACAAGTAACTAATTAGGAGCGCGCAATTCCTGAATATGCTTGAATAAACATGAAATAGCAAATAATATATGCAAAACTCGAGATGGGAAGTTGCAGTGCCAAAAATCATTACTTACGACACTCTGATGAATGGTCTTCACTTCTTCGCAAACAAAATGTCCTAAATTTATTACCGCTAAGTTCTTCGACCTCTGCAACAATAATATTTACCAATGATTTGCAACAATGTGCGATTTTAAAACAAATTCTAAAAACTGTTGTATTTGAAAGCTAATATTTACGTTCCGTGCTTAAAACGATGTTTAACTAACGGATTTTGAACTTTATATTATAATTCATGTTATATATTAATAAATGTATTATAATTATTATTAGACGTGGGCTATATATATATATTGTATATTCAAGTATATGTTTTTGTATATTCAAGTTTACTGCTTCTATTACTAATACGAATAATAACTAACACAGTATCGTATTAAAATCGGGGCTTATATCTAAAACTTATTTACAATATGACTTTTATAACTATTTATTTCTACTAATATTATATACGGATAATTTTTTTTATCTACTTTTAACGTAGACAATTGTTTTTGTTAGTTTACACTACTGTTTGTTATGATAAAGTGAATGCAGCGTTGGCATCCGTTACGTTAAGCGTCCTCCACACTGAAGGCGAAAGTTGAATTTTAGAAACGTGAAGCATTGTGGAGCAAGGCTCTAGTCGTTCTTCTTAAACTCAACTCCTACTAAAACAAAACCTAAATTTAAAACTTCTAAGTTAAGCTATCTAAAGCATAATTAAAGTTTAGGCAAAGAAAAACATGACATAGAGCAACTCTCTCGATCGTCGATGCAATTTAGGAAAATATCTAAAAAGAGAGAGAGAACAAAAGCTAGCATATATATTGCAATTTATATCTAGATGAGAATGCGCCACCTATATTTACCTAGGTGAAAATGCGCCACCTACGTTATGTCACAGTTCCGCATAGCTCTTGCGTCATAATTTATTCAGGAGCTGCATTTTCAATCTCAGTCGTTGAGAGTGAAATAGCACAATGAGAAAAATCTTTAAGTCGTTTTCTTTAACCTTTTTCATTCCTTTGCATAATCAATTCATTTCTTTTGCATATTTTCTAGATAGAGTCTTCATTAAAGTGTCTTTCTTCACCCTTTTTTAGTTCTGATAAATCCATTTTAGATGAAGGTTCCAAAACGAACTTTATTATCATAAACTTCCAGACACAGACATCAAGAACTACTTTAATGTACTTTGTTCAAAAATAAATACGCACCCCGAAATATGTTTAGGCTTTAAGAATTCTTGCAGGTCCAATGAGTATATCAAGATAACGAAATTATTACATTTCCATTTTATAGAGACATTATTACAGAGCAACGATAATTTAACAGTCATATATTAAGATTATACTATATCATAATAAATCCATTTCTGGCAGTGAAATAAGCCCATATGCAATGGGGCAGCATATGCTCTTTTTAATATTGCTCTGAAACCAGTACCGGGTTTAAAAATTGCCGCCTATAGACGTAGGCTGCAGAGCCGCCCCTCGACATAGGCTGCATAACCGCCCTCTTCCTCCTTTACAAAGAAAGAACTACTTTCAGGCGTTCACGTACATCGAAAGCTACCCTTAACTTCATATATGCGAAGCTAATTATTCATGCAATTATATTCAGGAGGATGTTTTAACTAATAATTTTACATTGATATAACTAATAATAATAGTTACTAATTATACTAATAATAATAGTTACTAATTATACTAATAATAATTGTTACTAATTATACTAATAATAATGGTTACTGATTATACTAATAACAATGGTTACTAATTATACTAATAATAATTGTTACTAATTATACTAATAATAATAGTTACTAATTATACTAATAATAATAGTTACTAATTATACTACTAATAATAGTTACTAATTATACTAATAATAATTGTTACTAATTATACTAATAATAATTGTTACTAATTATACTAATAATAAGAGTTACTAATAATAGTTATTTTATTGATATAACTAATAATTATAGTTTATAGTGACAATGTAATACAGTTATAGTAACAATGTTATACTAATCACACATTGATATAACTAATAATAATAGTTACTAATAATATTTACTTTATTGATATAACTAATAATTATATTAGGTCCTTAGCTGCCGCTCCTGGGTATGCATCTTATATGCTTACTCAGAAACACGCCCCTAACTGAAACATATTATGACACATGTTTTGCAATTATTTGCTTAAGGCGCGTTTTCCTAGATGCGCATATGTGGCGGCGCAACAATATAAAACGCCGAGATGAAACTCAAACAATAAAAACCAATAGAAGCGTCTTGCGCGTCTAGGAAAACACTTCCAGTCGTTTTCTATTGTTTGAGTCAGTTCTTGACGTTTTTCATTGTTGCGCCGCGAAATATGCTCGTCTAGGAAAACGCGCCTTAAGTTTGCCAATATTTCGTGATCGCTTAAATGGCTTCCTCAGCATATTCAAAATTGCCAAGAATGCTTATATGATGCTTATAATATGCTGAGTGAGCATATTTTAAATGTTAGTTGAGCAGGTTTATAGTATGCTCTTTCATTAATTCCAAAGAAATATTGATACGAAAATATAAGATTTAAATTAAAACATGCTGCTGCACTTGAATAAATTTTGAAATTTTAATAAAGTATATTAATTTGTTTTGCCTAAGAGGTAAATAAAATAAATTCTGTTTCAATCTTTACAATAAATTATAAACTTTTATGTTTAGGAAAATAAATCGTTTTGAAATCATTAAGATAAAAATAATTATACCATTTCTTTTGAAACTCCATTTCATAGAACATTAAAATTCAATGAATTTAATTACTAATGAAAATATATAAAAAGTTATTCCCCTTTGAGTACATGTTTTCCTAAAATCTTTATCGGATAATATGATTTTAATTAAATTTTGCCCATCATTTGATCATAAAATAATTTTTAAGAACGTGATTTGCAATGAAATGTTTTTTAAACCATTTATCCATTTGCGAAAAAAAACTAATTTTGTTAAAACAACAATTATTATTTGTTATTGTCAGTTGTAGCATAAAAAGTTATTAAAATTTTATACGAAACCTATTCGTACTTTCCGTAAATTATTTCGAAATTTATAAAAAACTTAAAAAATCCAATTTGTTTACTTATTATTAAAAACAAAGGTGATTTTTATTGGAAGAGATGAAGAAATCAGTTTATTTTGAAGACAGGTATAGCGGAGTGCAAATATTGTATTTATGTACATACTCAAATTAAATTATTCTACGAAACCAAACATCACACACAGGACGCTATAAACAAACTAAATAGTATAATTCAAAGCGGTTTATCAATAAACAATTTCAGAAATTCCATAAAAAACGGTATCACTCCCATGGGAGGTGTAGGAAAGTGCAACAAGAAATCTATTCTTGAAAATTTTCTCTATACTTACCACACCTATGACCATAATATCATGGTCGTGTCCACTTTGAACTCTACTAGCCCAATCTCAATTTTAATATCTGCGTTCAAGCGATCTTCAACTTTGTACTCAACTCATCTAGCAATAATGGTTTCATCGAAGTTCGGAGTATCAACGTCAAAGCTATTGATTCTCCTCTGATTGCTAACTTTGTTGCAAGTGAAGTTTGCATTTTTGGCAAACCAAATTTCTCTCATTCCTAACTGCCTCCAGCTCCTCTAACTACTACACGACAGACTTTGATATAGACATGATTACCTACCAGTTCTCCTTTATAAAAAAATGGTTACTTTATATAGAAATAAAATACAGGGTACCAGGGAGGAAATTACATAAAAAGGTTAAACACTGGTAAAATAGCAATGAAAAAGATCACTCAAGCTTTCGGACGCATCAGCAGCAGTCCTTCATCAGGAGTAATGACGATGTTATGTTTCTGTCTCTTTTTATACTTGAAATTTCTGGAAAACCCTTCATCAGAGTAGTCCCGCAGAATGGAAAAACCCAATGAGAACCAATGGGAGGCCTCCAATAGAATCATGGAAAAACCCAGTGTGAACCAATGGGAGGCCTCCAATAGGAATCATGGAAAAACCCAGTGGGAACCAATGGGAGGCCTCCAATAGAAATCATGGAAAAACCCAATGGGAACCAATGAGAAACCTGTGCTGCGGGGCACCTAATGTTGTGGTTACTTTATGACACCAGTTATTACACCAGTGGTTACTTTATGTCGCTTTATGGTTACCAGGCTCCACTGTATATATAATTGTTGTTTACTATAATACAGTGGAACTAGGTAAAGGAACCACCTTGGTAAGCTGACCACTTAATTAGGGGGGGGGGCACTTTTTATAAGAGAGAACTCGTAGGAACTTAATCACGTCTATATGTCGTGTATAGTAACAACCTGTCTATGGTCATCATTGCAGTCCAGTCCCAAAGATCTTCACTCTAGGCAGGCCTACTGCATAAATAAATATTATTTACCATAATATATGTAAATCTTTTATAAAAATATATAATTATTGTTTTTGTTGGATGAAACTGTTACGTGGTGCATATAAATGTTGTAAGTAATATATTTGGATAAATTTTGTATGGGTGAATGTGCCTATGAAACTCGTATACGTGAGTATAGAAAAAATATTTATGGATATATTTTCTTTAATAATATGTAAAATCTATTAATTTGGAAAGCCCTAGGCACAGCTTCACCTCGTTTGGATCAGCACGTCCTTCTTTGTCCGTACGCCATTAAAATCTAGCCAGCGAACCAATAAATTCAATATTCAATTTTACTCAATAGCTCTGCTATTGCTAAGCGAAAAGAAAATCACCAATCCATGAAATAAAATTACAAATAAAGTTCTTGAATTATATTCGCTTACTGGAAGGATAATTGAACAGCTACCGCCCAATGAACATCCTTTTCATCTGGACGGAGTGAGTACTCTGAAAGGGCGCATACCCTGGATTATCAGAAGGGGCGAACCCTTGTCTATTCGGAGGCGTGTGTCCTATCGTCCATGAGGGAGCACCGGCCCGGTGGACGGCTGCCTAGTCCGCCCCTGCTTTTCGTGCATTTGAAATTACTGATGCGTTCACTTTTACAGATAATTTCTTCAGTTAGCTAGATGTGCGCAATTACTAATAATATATACAACTTCAAAAAGATATAATATCTTATAACTGTTTTCATATAAAATTCAGTTTGGGAAGTAACATACATTTTTTTTCTTATTTAGGTGGTCAAGATGCTGGTGGTTGTCGTGGCAGTCTTCGCATTGCTTTGGTTACCTTATCGACTGATGGTGGTTTACAACTCATTCGCCCGCAAACGGTACATGGAGCTGTGGTTTCTGATGTTCTGCAAGACGATGGTTTTCATCAACAGCGCCATCAATCCTATCCTCTACAATGCCATGTCGGTGAAATTCAGACGAGCCTTCAAGAAGATGCTTTCATGCCGCAAGCCCGAAGACAAACCACCAGGATATTACATGAGCGTTGCTGGATCCGTCTTCCGCAGACACCAGCAAACTGTGACATCACAGATAACCTCATGTGCTGTCGAGCCACTCCAACAGCAGTTGTTGTAATCACCACGATGTCGTGTAAACGTTGTGCTTTCGGTTATCCTCAGAAATACTGCATGTATTAAATTCAACTCATTAAATGTATGATGCAATGAAAACTTGTGGACTCTTTTTAAACTTTAGACACGTGCGATGCACATATTCGGCGAAGAAAAACACCACAACTCTAGTATGCAAACAGTTAATTCATACAATTAATTTTCAAACCTTGTGTACATAATTTTTTCCACAAATGACGCGGACACCTGCAAATAAACCTGTTTAAAAAATTACTTCCAAATATTTAATTATTTACTGATGTAACAACTTCCTTTGCAAAACTTTATTTAAAGAACTTTTCTTATTCAATTGCGAATAATAATATTCAATTTATAAGACGTTTAAACATTCATGTGTGAATCTCAATCTAGAGCTGTAAATACAACCCACCGTCGCAAGATTTGTTAGACTATAAAGAAAACAAAAGAGAGCATCCATTCCGAGCCAAATCATCAACAACTGCTCATGGACCAGATTGTCATGGCAGACAGACCACAAGGACTAAAATAAATGATGCCTACTCTTCGTATATATATTTTTCGAGATACTTTGACCCTTTTCAGGGGGATTATACAATTACCCAATTGGTTAACACACAAGCCTCAGGGACAAGGTTTCTAAAATTTGTGGGGAAATTTGTTTATAGGACTTTCAGAACACCTGCATGTAAACTGTAAATACAAGCCATCATCGAAAAGTTTGGTTAACTACAAAATAATTGCTCAAGAAGATTATGTATCAATCACTGTGGTAATTATGAAATACATGAAAAGGGTAAAAATTTCTCGAGAAACAATATTTAAAACAATTTGCAACTTCTATATCGTTAGGCCACTTAATAGCTTGACACTGCGCAGTTTTTAATGAAGTTGAAATTTTTAAATTGATTCTATAGAGATATTAAATTTTTAAAAATTCACATTATCTTTTCAATGAAAACACCTCCTTCTTTAATAAACGCAAGAATATTTTAGATTCCAGTCTGAAGCACTGAAATTATTCATTTTCTAAGCCATTTAAATTTTCTGAACCATTCACATTTTCTAAACTACTAATTTACCTTACTTTGAGGATTGAAGCCGAGATTAAAGGAACACGAATCCAATTCTCTTCGACTTGCATTCCCATTACTGGTGTGCAAATCTCAGATAGCAACCATCGTCAGAGGGACGTCCAGAGGATATCCAGAATGTCCCCAGGGCGTCCCAAGGACGATCTTTACTATCTGGGATATCGTTTGTCGAACAAATGAATGAATAATTTTGCCCATCAATCATAAGCGAGAAGACTCATTCAATTACTTGGTCAATGAACCGCTTTGACGAGTGCCTGATTTATGTATAGGCCAACTAGACCCAGGCCCGAGGCCCCTCGATTTTGGGGTCCCCTCAGGGACTTATAGGGCTTGCTATTATTTAAGCTTAAGAGTTATTTCAATCTCGTTTATTTAAAAAATATACGAGTTTCACTACTGATAAACCTGACTGTTGTAGATAATAGATTTCGAAGAACAACGCATGATTTATTAGCTAACTATAGAGAAAAACTCCATCCCTTAGGGGCCCGTTCTCTTCTTCCAGCTTAAAGCCCACAAAATCCTCAATCCGGCACTGGATTTAAGACAGCGCTAATTCCCACAAGGCTTTACTAGACACGTTTAAAATTGGGAGCTTCCATTGTCTTCAGTTTAAATGAGATCTTTAGCCAGAATAAAGGGCAATTGGGGTAAGACAAGAGCACATGGGGCATGGGGCAACTGGGGCAAGGCAGAGAGCATATGGGGCATGGGGCATCCGGGGATTGTTCTGTATATATAAATAGCTCTATGGGGCAACTGGGACTGAGCCCCTGTTGCCCTCGGCTTGGCTATGGGCCTGGTTTAAATAAATCCTCACAATGTTTGTCATTGTTTCAGGAAAGTTGCAGCTAGCCCACGGTAAGACAGCCATTTAGTTATACTAGAAGGTGATTTGTATGGAAGAAACTCAATACCTTTTCTTATGGCAGACCCAATAACTTAAACAAGAATATAGTTTGAATGGTACGCCATGCAAAAGCCTAAAAGCGGCGTATGACAAAAAAGGCCGGACACGATCGCTTCAGAGAAATGGAAACTGACTAGCATCGAAGATTGAGCAAAAATTTCATGTACATGCAAAGGCGCAGCGTCCGTCAAAACACCCATAGGATTCACAAAAATCTTCAATTTCCCTAATTTCTCTTTGCAATCCAAAAGTGTACTGGGATATATAGCTAAGTGTAACACAATGGACAAACAACTTAAAAAGACTGTACACAATTAACAGTACATTTTATGGTTCACCCCTTCTGAAACCTATGCTATCATCCTCTTGGAGTTATTACTGTTTGCTCCAATTTTTAATGTTTCTGTTTTATTTGTGACTGAAAGGGGCAAGGATGCCGAGTCATGCTAGGCCGAAACCTATATTTACCCGAGGAATTTAAATCGTTTAAGCCTTAGGAACCAAACCCCGAATGACAATGGGCAATTAGTCGATAAGACTTTTTATTAACCACTGGTGATAGAACCAGAATTAATGACTTTAAAATGTGTTATCGCTTAGCCACTGAGGAGCTTGTTTCTGTACTAAAGCTACGCTAAACAAAGGATATATGTCTTTAAAAAAAGTTAATGTTAATAAAAACATTAACCAAAATGAAACAGAAATGCATACTAGTAAAATATAACACAAATACGTATTAGTAAAATATAATACAAATAAGTATTAATAAAATATAATATAAATAAATATTAGTAAAATATAATATAAATAAAATAATATAATACTAGATATTAGGAAAATATAAATAATGAATAGCTATGAATAAAAATATAACACAAATACGTATTAGTAAAATATAAATAATACATTGTTAGTAAAATACAACACAAATAATGGTCCAGTAAAATATAAACAATAAAATGCCTGCTACTAAATAAACAATAAATTGCATACTAAAATGCAAAGAGGAATGTAACACAATTGCATTCTAAAATGCAAAGAGAAATGTAACACAATTGCGTACTAAAATACAAAGAGAAATGTAACAACGTATACGTGTTAAGACAAGGATAAGACAAAGAACGTTGGACAGTACGCTGAGAAAGCTGAGAATTTATGGTTATCTGCCAGAAAGCCTAGATTATCATCATTAGTAGAGATGGGCGAAAAATAGCCCCATAAGTAAGTCAGTTCTCAATACCATCCACAAATTGGTTCCATAAGAATTCAAATTATTGTTACCAGATATTTGTTATAGTTCAATCACTTGCGAAAAGCCGAGAAATGTAAGCTAAAGAATTTACAATCGAATTTGGTTAGTGATGCCATTATAAGACAAATTTTTATAATATGATTTCATATATATATATTGATATATATTGAACCATATCCCACAGCCGTTCTCAACCAAGAACACCGGTACTTGACCGATCGCCTCTGAAAAGCGCCATCGGCAGCGGACACTCCCCAAGGTGGGTATCACAACGAGTCCCGTCTTAGCCACTGCACCCTGGATTTAGAGGGTAAATTTAGGAGGCAGTGTCTTAGTGCAGAACTTTGGCTGTGGTGACCGAAGTTCGGATTCTTCGTTAAACTGTAGGTCCAGCTTTCCAATCCGTCTAGCTAACGTGGTGAACTTAAGTCCGCTTCCTCCGTATTTCTTACATGTATGTGTGTGATGACAGAGAGACCTCCATCCTGCAGTGGATTGCAAATGACCGTCGATGATGATGATGATATAGAACCATGTGCTAAATGTACACCTATAAGGGGTTTATCCTGATCAACACACTATTAACTCTTAAATTATCGCAACTTTGAAAACATGCATTAACTAAATTCAAATTCAAATTGTAACATTTTCCAATAATTATCATCATGAAAAATTTTTGACTTCACTTAAAATAAATTTTTATTCGCAATTAAATTACATATATATTAAGCTTAATAAATTCCTATTAAGTATGGCTTCCACTACAAAGCACATTTCCCTCCCTTTCCCCTACACAGTTTAAGCATCTTTTACGTTTGATTTGAAATGAGTACTAGTACTGAACCTTGAGTATACTGAATATGCAATTCGAACTCGGTATACAAATTTTTTGTCCAGTATTGCACGTTGTTATGATGAATATTTTAAACATGAAACATATGTAAAATAAATAAAAATATGAAAAAAAAAGGAATATGTGTATGCCCTTATCTCTGTATTTTTTACGATAATATTTTGTACATAGAACGAAAGCTATTATAAAAAAAACATTGAAATATTCTTTCGGGAATTTCGGAAAATAATTACACTTTTAAAAATGTGCGACATCCAATCTAAAAAAAAACAAGTTCATTAAAATTTAAATAAAATAGAAGCTCTAGAGAACGGGGTCGCAGTTAGAGGGTGGCGTGAAACGAATAATCTTTTCAAGCCAAAAATAAAAAGTATGGGTGTAAAAAGAAATGAAATAAAAAATATCATGAAAGTTTTCAAATGTTTTCCCAAAGAGTTTCAAAGTAGCGCAAATGGTAACTAAGATACAAATGTAAATGGTAACCAAGAAACAAATGTAAGTGGTAACTTAGAGACAAGTGTAAGTGGTAACTTAGAGACAAATGTAAGTAGTAAAAAAGAGGTAATTAAAAGATAAATTATAGGTAACAAACAGTTATTTCGACACTGGCGTAAGGTTTTTAAGTGTTTTTAAACCTTACGCCAGTGTTGAAATAACTGTTTGTTATGGAATCTCCTGGTGAAACTCTGTATTGTTTCGTTATAAATTATAGGTGTCGCATCCACTACAAAAGACGAAAATGGAAAAGTAATAACGAAAAACAAGTGCCAGTTGAAGGCAGGTAAGAGAAATAAGAATTAAAATGGTGACAGCTGAAGTGTTTTGTGACAAAAAGATTTCAGTTATACTAAAAAAATAAGCTATAAGAATATGTTCAGACTGGCTAGGATGTATACAGTTGAAACACTATCACTCAAAAAATGCAAATTTATTGTTTGTTTGGTTTTACGGCTCAAAGACTACAGTGGTCATGCTGCGCCGGGACCTACTGTTTTCCGAGGAATCCGAACCTCTTAAGGCCTAGGGAACCAAACCCCGGACTACAGTGAGCAGTGCGATCTTTATGAGATCTCTGAGTAAGCGTTCTTTTTGCACTGCTGGGAGTCGAACCCGGATTAGCCGCGCAATAGGAGAACGCGTTACCACACTGCGCCACCGCAGGGCACAAATTTAATAGGATGCGAGTAACAAAACTGAGAATGCTGAGATGGTATGTGGAGTGACAAGAAAGGGTCGAATAGGAAATGAACAAATAAGAGGGAAACGGAGAAATAGATTTGTGGAGAAAAATACAAGCGTAAATACTGAAATGATATAGACACTGTGAGAAAAGAAGAGACTTACGTACGGAAACTAACGATGAAAATAGATAACGATAGGAAGCATAGGAAAGAGAGGCCAGACGAAATTGAAAAGAATGGTGAATGAAAATATAAGAGAAAAGGATTTAAAAAGATAACTGGATTAGAAATATCGAAATCTGAAAATAAAATTCAGCAGAAGCATCAACGTCATGAAGAATGGTATGAAGACGATAGAATAATTTTCAAAAGCAAAAAATTACATAAAAAGAAATATTAAAAAAACTGTAAAATAATAAAAAAGTGATAAAAACCACACTAATTAATAATTAATAAAATGATAGAACACCGCAAATGGTAATGCGTGCGAAAAAAAATTTAATTCCATCTTATTATCGTCCTGTCTTTTAAAAAACTGATCTTGAATTAAAACTTTTCTTAAGTAAATATCCCATATATAATTTATTATTAATCATAATAACATATTTTGAGAAATTTTAGTAAATGTGACATAATTAAAGACACGTAAAATAAGTACAAATTAAACACTCAATCAGCACATCATACATCAATGCATCAGTTATATAAATACCTATATGCAACATGTCTTGTCACAACGCATGTCTACATTATACAGTAATGTACATTTGCATCATATCATATCTCTGGAGTACAAAATAATTTTGAATAGAATATGCTACGTTGATATAAGTGGCAGAGTTTTCAATA
This sequence comes from Dysdera silvatica, assembly GCA_006491805.2. Lineage (NCBI taxonomy): Eukaryota > Metazoa > Arthropoda > Arachnida > Araneae > Dysderidae > Dysdera > Dysdera silvatica. The sequence continues at coordinate 134,598,121 of QLNU02015003.1, read as the reverse complement.
AGTAATGCGCATTTCACAGTCTTTAATGATGCTGACATACAAGGATATGTACGCAAACTTCGACTGCATTTTATTACTCTTTATTTTCAATAGAAATCGAAGAAAAATTGATATGTCTTGATCAGTTCCACAAGCCAAGAATATATTCCAAGAAAGAACTTGTTGGTTCCAGAGGCAGACTGTGCTGGTGGGTCTTCTTGGGCGATAGGGCTCGCGCCTCTGTATGGGCAAACACTCGCGCCCTTCGAAAGTCCAAGTTATGCGCCCTTCGAAAGTCCAAGGTATACGCCCTTTGGGAAGACACAGTCCGCCCCTGGTTAGTTCTTTAATAGGGGGATAATTACTACCCTTCCTTAGTTTTTGTACTCACATTTTATATTCATTTGAAGCCCAAAGGCCATCATGGAATTTTGTCATAGTTACTCAGCTCATTCCACTTTGTGGTCTTGATGAAATGAACGTTACTCCGTCCAAACTTATAAATAATAATGTATTTAATTTATCTTAACCTTAACGAAATTAAAAATATTAATAACTGATTAACAACAGTATACTATGTGATGATAAATGTGAACATCATTGCATCACGGCCACGCGAAATTAACGACTAACCCTAACTAAATATCGGCAAGCATAAGAAATAGTTAATTTCCTTTTACGCACTTTTTTTCCTTCGAATGAGTTCATAAAGTCAAAAGTCCACTGCATTTGAAAAGGGCCCTTTTGTAAATTCATTGAAGTGGAAATACTTTGAATTTTTTCTATTTTAGATAGAAAATTACGTTTATTCATCATCTTAATTTAACTAATTAATTCGCGCTTCCTCTTTAACAAAAGGATGCTTTTTAAAAGGTTATTCCTATAGATGAACTTCAAAGCTTTATATGGGACAAAACATTTGCATCTTATTGCTTTTTTAAATCGAGTAATCAAAGAACTTGGCCTTTTGAAGTAGTAGTATTGATTTGGCTATGTGGAACCCGCTAAAGCGAGAACATTTTAGATAATTTTCTTCCCTAAAAAGTATATGTCGACTCAAATAATATTTGCACAATATTTCGTTTAAATATGTTAAAACCTGTCGTATTTGCATAATTTCTACTTCAATATATACTTTCGTAGAAGCTATTACTATATTTGTCGATGGGTAATTATACACAGGATTTTGGGCTAATATAAGTTTTCCATTAGATGATATTGTTTTTTATATATGAGATATTATTACCCTTCACAATGTTAGCATAATTGTCAAATGGTCAATTATTGGTAGCAATTTACAAAAAAAACCTCCCCGGCGGCCTTGTATGCCGACCATTTGGCAATTGTGTTATCCCTGTGAAGGGTAATAATATCTCACATATAAAAAACAATATATTATCTAATATTACCACATCATGCTATGATGAGAAAAAAAATTCCCATTTTTAATAATATTGCCAATCTGAGTAGCATTTTTTACAAAAAAAAAGCAGCAATGTTAGTTTTAACTTACCCTGTACGTGGAGTATAGAAATACACTACTTCTGTTTGGTAAACATGTATTACGATACAAAAATTATAAACACATTATTACTTCCACACGATTATTACTTTATTTTATTTCCTATATTCTTTAGATCCACTTCAGACGTAATGTTCTTTTACAAAAATAAGATGGTATCTGAAAAAATCTACATTAGATCAAAAAATATTTAATAATATCTGAAACATTACGAGTTATAAAAAATGAGTTGCAACTTCTGCAAAGCATAAATGTAAATTTAAACATACGATAAAAATTAAAAAAAAGTTGCTATAAGTATACTCCAAAATCAGAAATGGTTTAACTGAAAGCAATATCACTGTTTCTGTAAATAACTCGAAAATAGAAGTAAAATAATAAAATTGTGGAATTTATTCGACTCAAAATTTTGCAATGCGTTCTGTGATCATGGAAATAAGAATTAAACAAAAATGAACCTTTCAAACGCTCCAGTGGAAGATTAAATTTTTAATTAGATTTTTAGTTAGATTTAGTTTGTTTAATTTTTAGTTAGATCAATTTTTAGTTTAATTTTAGTTAGATCAATTTTTAGTTTAATTTTAGTTAGATCAATTTTTAGTTTAATTTTAGTTAGATCAATTTTTAGTTTAATTTTAGTTAGATCAATTTTAGGTAGACTTAGTTTGTATCTTTATGGCGCAAGGATAGCAAGGGTTATTCTATACCAAACAAGGTGAAACCAGGCATACGGTTTTAAAACGAAAATAAAATTGTAGTGGTAGAAGTGTATTAAAGGTATATTCAAACGGAATGGTGAAATAAAATCAGATGAGCGTAAAAAAGCCAATATCAGATGAAAATTAAAAATAGCAGTATAAAATGTCACGACCGTAACCGTTTTGATTAAAAGTTAATGAACGCTTTTGGTTAAAACTGAGGCAAGTGGACAAAATTTACCAAAGGACGGTCCGTTGTGTATGACACATATTGGGATGTCTTCTTCCATTACCAGATGTTGATGGCAGAAGCAGGTGTGGCCGATGCGAAGTCTAGCGAGAGTGACCTCTTTACGACGTTCACTCCTGTAGCAAGACTTCCACATCTCAATCCATGTAAGATAATTGGACGTAGCATTACGTAGATTAGAGTTATAAGTAAAAAATACGTTATAATCGTAAGTAAGGTTTATTTACGCCTATAACGTTGTTTTCACTTATAAATCTCAATCAATAGTTTGACATGAAAGATCATCAAAAAAGCAGAGAAAATGCTCACAGATGAACGAACTTGGTGGAACATAGAAATGAATTATTCACGATTGACACGTAAGAAGGGATATGGAAAGATTTTCATCCAACGGTGAATGTTAGCCGATAGTGGTATAAACATATATATCGATTGCTTGCGATTTACGGAGCAAGGACAAGTAAAGTTATTCTATGTCAGCACCTACAGGAATTCGATTCCCTGTTGCCCAAGACACTAATCTCCAGACTAAGGTGGGCAGAAAAGTGGCACACGTTCTACGATACCATTAAAATCAAAGCCGGATACACGACACTATACATGAAACCGTTATCGCGATGCAGGACGGAATACGTGGAGGGTTAATACAACGTATGCAGAAAAAAAGCGCAAGTTATCAAATACGGTGAAATCTATTTATGAGGATATTCTATGGATCGGAAAGAGGTACCGTTATAGGCAGGTCATCGTTATAGACAAGGTTTGAATCTAATTGACTTTAAACACAGGGTGAGTCCGTAAAAACTTTTAAAAATCATAAAAAAAAAAAAATGAGGATAATGGTGGTAATGATAATGCGGTTTGTATGAAAGGATTTCCAGAAAAATCTGATTTTTTTAGTCACAAAAAATATTTAGTTTAAAAGTCACCTGCAGATGGTGCAAGGTATTCAGCAGAAGCATGCAATGCAGGCTTGCAATTAAAAGACCTGGATGAACGTGGACTGTTCATTCGAATCCAACAGTACTGCATAATTTGCGAATGTCATCGTTGCCAGATCAAGCGTTGCTTATGAAGTTCTTTTACTTGAACGTAAAACAACGTAAAACAACTGAAGACTAGAAATGGCCACATGTCTTATATTGTTCGCCTTAGTTCCGTCATACAATGTATTGGAGGCCATACTAAACAAGTGTTGCAATAATAATCTCTATTGTCTGTTGTCCTGTCCATTGTCTTTTGGAGTTTTCAGCACCATTTGTAGGTGATTTTTTGAACTAAACATTTTTTGCTACTAAAATAAATCCGATTTTCCTACAAAAAATTCCCTGTTCCTTATCATTATTTTTTCTTTATCATTATTCTTTATCATTATTCTTTATCATTATTCTTTATCATTATTTGTTCTTTATCATTATTTGTTCTTTATCATTATTCTTTATCATTATTTGTTCTTTATCATTATTCTTTATCATTATTTGTTCTTTATCATTATTTGTTCTTTATCATTATTTGTTCTTTATCATTATTTGTTCTTTATCATTATTTGTTCTTTATCATTATTTTATCATTATTCTTTATCATTATTTGTTCTTTATCATTATTCTTTATCATTATTTTTTCCTTTTTTTATGATGCTTTAAAGATTTATGAAAGTTTGGCGCAGACTGTATATGTCGGGAGCTCTGAAATTATTCTTATTGACAGGTTATTCTTATAAGCAGGTTTCAATGTATATAAAATGAAAAATATAAAAGGTATGAAAACTTACCTAAAGGTAATGAAGTTTGGAAATATAAACCAACTATATATATATTTTTGTGCTTCGTCAAATTACCAATTAGACGCACCTCATGAGCGAATTTCTAAGCATAAGTTATGGATGGTTTTGGGCAAGGGCGAACACAGGGGAAGGTCACAGGGGTCATGACCCCCAAAATATATTTTTTCACTGTAAAAAATTCCAACTTTCATGATAAATGAAGGGTGTTATTCCAAGACCATGGCAAATTCTGTCCTTAACCCCCCAAATGAAAGGTGTGTGTCCGCCCTGGTTATGGGATAATCTCTTCATACTATCACATAGTTTTATTGTACCTTGAATACTGCTACAAATGGAATACTGGGAACTACATTTCGTTATCTGTTTCACAAGCAGTATTCCTCATTTTCATAGTGACATGAATTTTTACATTATTTCTTTTAAGGTTCTCCTTGCTGAAACCAGTTTAGCTGTTGTCAGATAACTTACTTTGCGGCTGAGTTATCCAGTCTTTAATAAGTTACATGTCATTACCTGATCAAAAGCGTAAAAACTGGGAAATACACGAAATAATATCCCACTTTCTGCAAGGTCTAATTTCATTATTTTTGCAACACGTTGATGGCATCTGATTGCTTAAACTTTTATGAATAATGATTATATTTTTTTACTTAAATTGCCCTGGTATTTTTAAATTTAAATATGGAATAACATTACGACTGAAATATTTTATAAGTATGGTCCCTTTACCGGAAATGCTGAACAAAACGTATTTAATTTTAAATGTCCTTAATTTTGTTTACTTGTTTTTTGAAAAGCATCATTAGAATTTTGGACACCATTAAGAAGATTTATGCTAGATATTGTTTTCAACAGATTTCACAAATTGTTATACAGAAACAAGATCGATTTTTTGTTTTAAGAACTATAGTTTCATTACGAATTTTCCATCAATCAATAAAAACAGACGTGGCTGTAAAATTTGAACGAAAAAACTATTCGCGTATTTCCTTATTAATAGCGATTCTGAAAACAAACATTTTCGCAGGAAGTTTCGAGAAAATTAAATCAAAGGAAGTAGCCAAGTTTAGAAAAAGTTATGGCGAATTTTGATGAACGGCCTTTCAGTTTCATAAACTTCCATCATTTTATAACTTATTGGATGGAAAAGAAACTCAAAACAAAAACTAGTTTTCAATTCGTTTCTTAGTTTCACGTCGTGAACTTTCATACAATAACGGCATAATATCATAATATTTTATTCAAATTCAAGCATACATAGTATGATGACATAATGCGGTCATCATTTTATGGCATAATGAATACACTATGCACGAAATAAAACAATCAATTAAATTGGAAACAAATTGACGTCGAAAACGTTCTTTTATTTTTTACGATTGCCAAATTTGGCAAGAAACGAATTCGTCATTTGGCGGAGGTTGGCGATAACTCTGGCATAGAATATGACGAAAAATCTTACAAAAAATGTGATGACTAATATGGGTTTTTAATTCAGTAAAAACGTGTTCAGTGTAAAAAATACATGTGATGAACACGTGAAGCACATTTCTAAAACTGAAGTGTAAAGTACTCTTGTTATGGCAAGTACCACACTTTGTATCTAGAAGGTAATTATTGCCATGTAATAAATATATCGTTATTTTGACGTTGTTTTAGTGTTGATTTATATATCGTATTTTAAAAAATTATGCACATTTTAACTAACTATAAGTTTGATAGAAAAATTAAATAGTAAACCGTGTAGAAGAGTAGTGGTTTTGTTCTGAGAGCCCCAGCAAAGCTGCTTAATCACTACTTTTTTATATTTTATACAATATTCAGAGGCATAGAAATCATAAACGTACGCAGAAACTTGGTAAGGGGGGGTGTAGATGCTTAAAGAAGTTTAGTTGGTTCGAAGGTTCTGAAGTGAACTGTATTTTATTTAAAAAATTGTACGTACCTTTGTTTTTTTGTGAAAATCCAAATCCATCTGTATGTTGCACTGAAAATCCAACTCAAATTGATTATCCAAGATTGAAAAGTACAGTAACTTTGAAATAACGCAAGTGCAAGGAAAAACTGGATGATTTATTTCACAAGAATAAATTTCACACGAATGAAGTATTCGTAAAACAAAATTCTTTGATTTAGTGAAATAAAACTTCGAATATAAAACCACTTAGGTTAACGGATTAACATAACAAGATTCAGATTTACGCCATGAACGAGGCCGCACCCTGACACTCATTTCAAAAGTAAAGCCAAGCGCCTTTTAAAATACAGAAAAAAAACACACGAATAAAATATCCCAGTTGTGGCGCCATCTATTGTTCTGAGAACACACTTAATCAGCTCAAGACTAAACATCCTCCGGCCCCGGGAGAAGCACCAGCCGGGATATTGGGGGAGTGAGTTCTTCTGATTTAGTCTTGATAATCACAACTCTAGAATGTTTATCAGTTCTAGGAAATGCTTTTGAGATTCGATTTAAGGTCCACTGAAGAGGCACATTACCTGGATCTCCAGGATTCAGGTCACTAAATAAGGAAATCCATTTTGTCCTTTGTTGCAAAGGATGGAGATAATTTTGTGACCAGCGATTCCAAAAATAGTTTCGCATGTATTGAATTCGCTGCCAACAAGAAGATGGAGGAATACTTGTGAAATTTGAATTAGATTTGATAAAATTAATAGTGTAGTGCCGATTAAGAAATATCCAGGAGTTAAAGTTTGAAGATCTGAAGGATCAGAAGAGAGAGGAATTACTGGCCGTGAGTTGATACAGGCTTCAATTTAGCACAGGAGAGTGGTAAGTTCTTCAAAATTTAACAGAGATGATTTACAGACTTTAGACAGATGAGCTTTCGTGAGTTTCACTTTAGCCTCCCATAAACCGCCGAAAGTGGGGGCACAAGGTGGAATGAAGTGCCACGAAATATTATGGTCGGTACAGAAATGTTGGGTGTTTTGTTGTTGAATCAACTTCAACAGAGCATTAAAATGGTAAGCAGCACCCTTAAAGGTGGCACCATTGTCTGAGTGCACATCAGAAGGCAGTCTACGGCAACTAATGAATCTCTTAAATGCAACGAGGAAAGCTTGAGTAGATAGATCTGATACAAGTTCCAGATGCACTGCTTTTGTGCACATGCAAATAATTAAGCAGATATAACCTTTCAGTTTGATTTTGCTTCTAGGAAGATTGGGCTTGATCAAAATGGGGCCAGCAAAGTCTACCCCAACCTTCTGGAAGGTTCTGACCATTGTGATTTTGTCCGCAGGTAAATCACCCATGAATTGTTGACGTTTTCTTCTTGAGTTTAAAACAAGTTAAACACTTATTGATTTCTTGACGCATAACCGATCGTCAATTGACAAACCAAACCTTTTGTCGCATGAGAGATAGCACTAGCTGAGTACCAGCATGCAGATATCGAAGATCATGCTGTCTGATTATTGCTTTAGTAATATCATGACGTGATGGAATCAACAGAGAAAATGTTTGATCCATAGTCAGAGTTTGATGTTTTCTGAGTCTTCCTCCAACGTGTAAAAGTTCATCTAAGTCTAAGAATATGTTAAGGGGTAACAGTTTACTTGGATTTGGCAGTGATTTGTTTTGCTGTAAGAGCCGAATTTCCATACTGAATTCACAACGTTGAATAATTTTTACAATGCAATGAATAGAACTGGCTAGTTCTTTTGCTTTTAAGTTTCCAGAGTATTTATCTGACATGGTTTTACAGTTGTGAAGAATCTAAGACAATAAGCTACGATTCTTGTCATTTTCGAGAACGATGATTACTTTGAGATGAATGAAATGAACAGGTTGAATTTCATTTGTGTTTACCACACATTCCAGCAAGTTTGATTCCAGCAGGTTTGATTCAGAGTGTTAAAGTTTAGTAGATCCTGAAGAATTGACAGTAGGAAAAGAGGGCAAGTCTTTCTGAAAGGGTCAGACAGGACCTTCTCACCAAAGTGGAGTGTTGGAGAGCTTTTCGGGCAAAATTCTTCGTGAAGCACTGTCAGCGAGATTGAAACTCCAAGGAATATGATTCCAGATGGCATGAGGTGTTAATCTATGTACCTCTGCAACCCTGTTCAATACGAATTGGTTTCCTGTCGTAGGAAGTGATGCAATCCAACTCAATGTAATGGTTGAATCCGACCACAAGGATGTCTGATAAATATGTACTTGAAGTGAGTCAATGATGCAGTTGTATACTTTTGCCAATAATAATGCAACACACAGTTCTGGTCTTGGGAGAGTGACAGATTTCAATGGTGCAACTTTAATTTTTGCCATCACTAGATTGGTCTTGATTGTTCCTGAGTCATAAATGATTGAGTCATCATAGAAGACGCATGCATAAGCTTTGGAAGAAGCATCACAGAATCCATGCGGTTGAATAGTTACGCCAGTGAAAGATTGCATTAGCATGCAAGAACCGAGAGAGTTTGAATGATTTCAAAAACACCAATCGTGCTTGAAAGTTCTGCCAAAGAGTTTGAATAGCATCTGGAATGTGATCATCCCATGTGAGTTTCTCTTTCCATAAATCTTGGATCATAATTTTTAGAAGTATTGTAATTGGAAATAGGAAGTCCAAAGGATCAAAAATCCTAGCGATAAAGGATAAGAGTTGTCTTCTCGGAAGAACTTCTGTCCGTTCAGCAATCTGAACTTGAAGTGAATCCTCGAATGAGTTCCATCTAAGCCCAAGTACCTTGATTGATGATGCCTCATGAATTTAAATAGAATCGGAATTTGACTTTAGTTCTTTGGGAAAATCAGAAACCATATCTGGAATATTAGAAGACCATTTTCGCAGTGTAAAGCCACTGCTTTTCAGAATCTGGTTTAAATCACTGATTAAAGATTTTGCTTGTTCAATAGAGTGATCATCAGAGAGCGGATCATCAACATAAAAGTCATTCAAAATGGTTGTTAAGGCCTTGGGAAATTCACACACTCTTTGCAGTCTACAATGCAGCTTACATTTAAGCGGGAAACGCAAATTATCAGAATAAATAAATTAAAAATCTTATTGAATTTCAGCTTTATTTACAGAATTATCTATTTTATTTTCATGTGTATGAAATTAGAAATAATACTCTTTACATTTATATCAGCACATACATTGTTTCATATTAATACTATTGCAAGACATAAAAGTCGCTCTTATAAAATGTTTACTCTTAAATAGCATGCTTTAATTAATTTCGACATCGAAAATGAACGTGCTACCGTCAAAGGAATAATCAATAATGCTCAAAGAACAATTGTTAAGGCTACCCTGAAAACCCTATCTGGCTAATGTTAAATTGACCAATTTTAGGTACTTTTTTCTCAGTAACTATGCCACCTACGGCTACAAAGTTTACTACACATATAAAATGCACATTCTTACACATATTGTACCTCAATCATAGTGATTAAGGTATAAAAATATTTTTTAATGTTTTTTAAACAAAACTCACATTTCGCGGAATTTGGCGGAATTTTGACTACTAAAAGAAATGATAAAATTTCATTTTTTCATCGTATTAACGAACTTCTGCTACAGTATATGTAATACATAATATATACAAATCTCAAGAACATACTCTTTTCCAGTTTTCTGGAAAGGGTATCTGAATATAGAAAACACTGTTTCGAGAAAACGAAAAACATTAAATGTTCTTGCATACATTTCTTTAGGCGTCTATTAGTGCAAAAAATATTTAACGAACTTCTAATTCTCCCAGATAAATAAATTTGGTATCATTATAAAGAAAAAAGTTTAGCTTTAAATAAAAAAATTAAAAAAAAATATTTTTTTGTCAAATTTTACTTCTGGGTAGCCTTAAATAAGAAATTGATAAGTTATTAGATATACAATAAACTGAAGAATATTGAGAGTTTCACGTTTTCATTTATCCGTACTAGAAATGTATTTGGCAGCACATATATCATCGTATAATTAATTCTGTGATGAGATATTTCTATCCTACACTCGCATTGAACTTATCTTCGCACATTTGGGGCGATTCATCATGATACTCATACTGGAATGGACGTGCCTTTTTGCTCTGAATTTCAGCTGATGGTTTAAATTCTACTTTCCCATTTGCATCTTCACTCAGTTTCATCGTTATTTCATGAATATCCTTATAATTTGTCTTCATTCTGTATTTCGATACGCAGGTTTTAAATTATTAATGAACTGTATGGAAAGTGACATATTTAAGGTTTTCCTGTTGCAGTTGTCTGCTGACAGGATCTATTCTATTAAGTACGTGATGCCAAATTACCAAAGTGAAAATAAAAGTGTAATTTCTTATTTGAACGCACATATCTTTTGCTTCCTCTTCTGTTTGTTTGTTTTTTAAATCTTTATATGGTTCACGCATCTTCATAGAGCCATCATAAATTTTTCAAATCTAAATTGTAGAAGTTGAATTCTTCAAGTCAATTTCCTTAACGGGTGCAAGAAGGTTGCTTTCATGTTAAATTTGAAATGTACTTTAAAGGAAATATTTACCGTTTTGGAGAATGTGAAAAAATATATATTTCCTACGTAGTACCAAAAATGTGTCTATCATAAGCGTACGAAAAGGAAGTTCATAAGTGAGGTGGTTATAAACGAAATGGGGGGGGGGTTACAAAGCTACAACTCACAGATGTTAAATATACAAAATTTCATTTCAATGGGGGGTTACAATCCCCATCAACACCCCCTGCGTACGCCAGAGGTATCTGCATTGATGTTCGCTGCGTCGTTTGCCATGAAATTTAAATTATGTGTTGCGCAGAGGACGTGAATGCGCCCTTTGCGCCAAAGACACGAAGGACGCAAAATGCATGTGAATGTTTGTTGAAGAACAAAGTTTGAAGCCCATATCTTTTCTTTTTCATATTCACCCTATTGGCGCACCCCCAACCCTTTTTATTCTCAATGGGAATGTTCCATTTTTTTAAGAGTTTCATATAATATACATTCCCAAATGGTTTTGGTATTTATCATAGATATGTTTTAAATATTGGAATTCAATAATTTTCAAGAGACGTTTTATTTTCACCAACTCAATGGGGAGACGTCTTCCTAGCCTGACTACCTCCCCAGGTCTTGCAGGGCCTCCTAACGCCGGCCCTGATATACTCGCTCGATTATTGAAATCGGATTCAGTTTTAATTAATGCAGGAAATCGGCACTATACTCTATGAGTGAAATGACTACGAAGCACTTGCAGGCAACACTACCACAATCAAAATTTTAAATTGAGAACGATGTGCAAGTGAGTTACCATGAATCGAAACAGGACAAAAGGACCATCCTGTTTTCATTTCCGGAATCGAGCCTTGAACTACAAAATTATAGTTATTATTTACGCTATTGCTTCCCAGTAGATTCCTTGGCGAATGACAAAAACACGTTTTCCTTTCTTGCAGATCATTTAAAAGAGTGAACAAAACTGTGTTCCTGCAAACTAATACAAATACATTTTACTTTGCTAATGAAATTAATTAAAAGATTTTAAAAGCAACTCGCACTGCAGAACTTTAATTAAAAATTTTCAAAAAACATAGACCTACATTTTAAAGAATGGCTTCCTGGAAAAGGCGACCTATCATTTCCGCTTTCTGAACTTGAACTTTTCCCATTATCCAAATACTAATTTTATCAGTTTTTTTACTGTCTAATGTTTAAACTCCAAACAAACCGCTTCTCTTTAAAACTTTTAGGAAGTTCATGAATATTGGAAAAAGCGTAAGGCTTCACTGTAAAGTTATTCCGTAATAAAACTGGAGCATGTCTATTTAATTTGCAAGCATAAATGAAAAATGTAAAATTAAAGGAAAATGTATGGATCACGTAAAAATAACACATTAACTCGATTAATTATAGCCAATTAATCATCTAACTTACTAAAAATAGCTTCGACTTATTACGCACGCTTGTAGTATTAATTTTAGGCCGGTAATTCAGCCATAGGAGCGCTTTCATTTAATCGGCCGTTGAAAAGCGTATTCGACTACCGGCGGGGCAAGAAGAAGAAGAAGGCTTGCCGATTAACTGCTCATTGGAGTCAGGAGCTTTATTCCCTAGGCTTGAAAAAGTTCTCATTCCTCAGAAAAATGTAGGTCCACTGCTCTAAGGTAGCGTAGTCATAACGCATTCGACTACCAATGGAGCAAAAAGAAGAAGGCTTGCCAATTAAATGGTCATTGCAGTCAGGAGCTTGATTCCCTAGGCTTGAAAAAATTCTCATTCCTCAGAAAAATGTAGGTCTACTGCCCTACGGTAGCGTAACCGTAACGCATTCGACTACCAACAGAGCAAGAACAAGAATGCTTACCGATTAACTGTTCATTGCTGTCAGGAACTTGATTCTCTAGGCTTGAAAAATGCTCATTCCTCAGAAAAATGTAGATCTACTGCTCTATGGTATCGTAGTCGTAACTCATGCAACCCGTGGCACTAAGCCGAGCGTTTTCCTAGATCCGTATATTTTGCAACGCAACAATGTAAAACGTCGAGATGAAGCTCAGACAATAAAAACCAATGAAAGCGATTTGCACGTTCTAGATCCTTCCATTGGTTTTTTATTGTTTGAGTCAGTCCTCGACGTTTTTCATTGTTGCGCTGTAAAATATGCGTATCTAGAAAAACGCGCCTTTAGGAAAAGGAGGACCAGGTAAACGGGCTTGAATAAACTCATAATTTTTATATTGCAAAATAAAGTACGCTTGACTTGACAACGACAAAGTTATTTTTGTTCAAATATATTGAGGCGTTTAAAAATTATTAATTTTTCTCACGTTTGCATGCAATGGGACCACTATGCGCCGTCCCCCATCCTGGATTCGAACCAGGGTCCCTCCGTTTAGCCCGGAGTGTCTTGACCGCTAGACGAACGAGGACAGGAGCAGAACGTTGTTCAACAAAACGTTATTGAACAGAAAGTGAACGTTTTTCCTGTCCTTATTCATCTAGAGGTCAAACTCCCCGGTCTTGACTTGTTAACTGGGGAATAAAATTTTGTGAAACTCGTTTCACACTGGGGACTTTTTTTGGGGGGAGACATTTTGGTAGTCTTCCGGGCATGACGAAAAATGTCGTCATACCCAGTTAACAGGTTAACAGAGAGACCATGGTTCCAGTCCAGGACGGGGACGGCGTCTGTTTTTCTCTAAAAACAAAAAGCTCAAGCTCTATCTAATAAACGTGGGTGTTCGAATTTTCATGTATAATTATTCCCCACGAAAAAACCTGAAAAATCGCTCCTGAAACTTTTCTGTGCCGACCATTACACGGCAATTGTGTTATCACTCTGTGAAGGGTATTAATATCTTATAGCATATTTTTATATTTCTTCTTCGGAAGAATTTGGTACTGGATGCAACTACACAAGCATAAATAATAACTCGAGATTCTAGAAAAAAAATATGCTATTTGCTCTCGGTATAAACGTTTTATTTTATTAATAAATATAGCAGTTCTCTACTAAATTTAATGAGCGTTTTATTTAATTAATAAATATAGCATTTCTCTACAAAATTTAATAAGCCTTTTATTCTATTAATGAACATGGCATTTCTCTTCTAAATTTAATAAGCATTTTATTAATGAATATAACATTTCTCTTCTGAATTTAATAAGCGTTATATTTTATTAATCAACATAGCATTTCTTGTCTAAATTTAATAAGCGTTTTATTCTATTAATGAATATAGCATTTCTCTTCTAAAGTTAAGGGCCATTCGAACGAAACAAAGCTTTTCTATTGAACAGGTTTAACGCTTCATTTTTAACTGAAATCACCGGTGATTGGAACCTGTTATCTGGTTGGAACAGGTTATTCAAAAAGAACAGTTTGGTCCATCACTAGATACCACTATAGTGTTGCACCGCACTGACTGATCTTTGTTCAAGCCATTATTCAGATATTTAAGTTAAACACAATAAGTAGTGTATGCTTGTAAAGAAAAGAAAGAAAAAAAAGAAAGATGAGGGATTAAGTATCCCCATCTTACATTGCAGAAGTTAAGCAATTTTGATATAATTTGATGACGACAATGCGCACTATTAAAATAATTAAGACGGCAACAAATTAACACAGTTGAATAATAAATTTAATCGTTCACAGCTGTTTCAATAGCCCTGGACTATTTTCGTCAGAACGGTAACTGATGCAACAGAATGGGTAATGCCAATCAGTGCTACAAACGGCGGTTACAGGCGGTGACATAATGAAATTGAACGTAAAAATAAATCAAGCACATGATTTAGGGGAGGCGTCTCAGGTAGTGGAAGGAAGGTTTAAATAAAAGTCTCTGGTTCTTTAAACCTATGTTCCACTACTTGAGACGTTTCCCCTAACTCATGTGCTTTATTTATTTTTACCGTTTATTTTCATTATATCTGTAACCGCCGTTTGTGACACGGGTTGGCCTTACACATTGTGTTATATCAGTTACCGTTCTGACGAAAATAGCTCAGGGCTATTGAAACAACTCTAAATGATTAAATTTTTTATTGAACTGCGTTCATTTGTCCCCTTCTCAATTATTTTAAGCAGTTTTGTTACGGCATTCCTTACTTGCCTCACAAAAAGAACTAATTACTAAAATTAAAATTTCAAAATGAAATCAGTAAGCTGAAAACTGACATACTTCAAGGTTAAAACCAATTTGTAGGTTTATAAGATGAAACAAAATGACAAAGCCGTATTGAGATGAATTATTTAATGACGCACTCAAAGAATGCAATAACAAGGCTAAAAATAAAATCAAAGAACTAATTACACCAAACTGCAAAAACCACCAAACTGCAAATGCCACCAAACTGCAGGTAGGAAACATTTTCTCTTAATCCTTTCATTTTTAATTCCTATCTCGGGCGAAATTTGTTTACCTTTTACGAGATCAAAAACACACCGAAAGCGAAAGCTTTGAAGCTACTAAAATAAACTGAAACCAATTATTAAAACAGATTTCCAAAATAAATCTGCTTTAAGTTACTTTTACGAAGCAAACATTAGACAGGTATAAAAGAGTATTTTCTCAAAGGAACCTAATTTAAAATAAAGATTCCATTTGCAATAACTTGTAAATAAATGTGCCATAACTTGTAAATAAATGTACCATAACTTGTAAATAAATGTGCAATAACTAATAAATAAATGTGAAATAACTTGGAAATAAATGTGCCATAACTTGTATAAATAAATGTGCCATAACTTATAAATAAATATGCCATAACTTGTATAAATAAATGTGCCACGACTTGTAAATAAATGTACACTAACTTGTAAATAAATGTGAAATAACTTGTAAATAGATGTGTATTCTTTTTTTCTTGTTTTGATCATTCTTTTTGTTTGTCCTATGTAATGTTTGTTGCAGTCTTTGCATGGTATTTGGTATATGGCGCCTGTGAGATCTTCTGGTGGAACTGGGTCTTTAACTTTTGTAAGTTGTTTGCGAAGTGTTGTGACAGGGGAATAGAATGTTTTGATATTTGCCTCTTTAAGGATGCGAGAGATTGTTTCGGAAATGCCGTGAATATATGGAATAGATATGCGGGTGTGAGATGTATTGTTTAAAGATGTACTATTGGGTCTACAGTTTCTGAGAATGAATCGTTTAGGGTATCCATTATTTTTAAGTGCCGTGTGTATGTGTTTTGTTTCTGTGTTTGAAAGTGTTTCATTACTGCAGTGAGAATTCGCTCTAAGACTTAATGTTTTAACAACGGAAGCTTTGTGGCATGTTGGATGATGCGATTTAAAATCGAGATATCTGTCTGTATGTGTGGGTTTACGGTAAACTGAGGTGAAGATTGAGTTATCGTGAGATCTGTGTACAAGAACGTCTAGGAAAGGGAGTTTATTGTTCTGTTCTGTTTCGTATGTGAATTTTATATGTGAGTTTAAGTTATTAAGGTAATGGAAGAAGCTTTGGAATGAGCTCCTTCCATTACCTTTATATCCTATATAGCCTTTGTATCCTATATATGTAATATATGTATCCTATTCTTTTTAATAATCTATCAATTATTGATTGTAATTTTTTTAGATTAACCTTGTTTACCCTACTCCACACACTATTTCCATAAATTATGTGACTATATATATATATATATTAATGAAACATAGAGTGTTATTTTACAGTGTGGTAAGGTCATTTAATTAAATCATTTAATTTTTAATTATACCAGCATTTTTTCTTATTATTTTAATTATTTTCTTCGCTGAGTATGATCTATATATTGCCATGATTATATTATCATCTGTTTCTGCCCTTATTATTTCAGTATCTTTCCCCAAATATTCTATTGCAACTAACATTTTTATCGTAATATTTTCTTTAGATTACATATTAATACTTCCTCCTCTTGAAGTCTTCCTATATATATATAGCATTATTCGAATTTCTAGATCGTTTGCATATTCTATCTAGACTTATTTCACGAGTGAAAGTTTTTCAGTACATACTATTAACTATGGACTGTGGTTAATTATTATATTCGTTTTCTGCTGTAACTCTCCCATTTATAATATTTTTTTCTATATTTATGACAAATCAATCATCCGCAAGCTCTGTTTCATCTGTTAATTCTGCCATGTTTATTTGTAATGTAATTTTATTATTTAAATTGTCTTTATCCTATCCCAATAACTTATGAATTCTCTTCCATTACAATTTAGTATCTTCATTTAGCAGTCTATCATTAAAGTATTACTTTTAAGTTCCTTTTTATTGTATTTAATTAGTGTCTTTTTTTAATAAATTTTATCTAATTTTGGTTTGCACATTTTTTCATAAATTTTTTATATGCTTTATTGTTTTTTGTTTATCAATTTTTTTATAATGTTATCAAACCACGCTTTTTTAATTACTCTGTCTTCTTCTTCTTTAAAACAAATGTCGTACTGAGTTTTTAACATTGTAACATCATTCATAACCTGTAATATTGTTTTAAATTTGCATATATTTTTCTTTAAGTAATTTCTAATTATTTTTGCAGTTTGTTTGATCTTATTGTTGCTTGTTAATCTTATTAATATTGGCTTATGATCACTTACATGTATCTCCAATATAGTTAGGTCCATTGGTATATTTGTAAAACGTAAGTGAATAGTACTGCTTGAATTTAATGCTATTCTTGTGGGTTGTAACAATTTGTTTTCATATCCCATGGATTTCAATGTCCAATAACTTATCCTTATCACGACTTTCACTATCTTTATTAATTTTAAACCAGTTAACATCAAATTTTTTTATTTGTGTTTTGAACATAATTTATTTTGTTTTCTAATATATTTAAGAAAAAATTTATCATTCGCTGAGTATGATCTATATAGTGACATGATTATATTACCATCTGTTTCTGCCCTCATTATTTAAATATTTTCCCCCAAATATTCTATTGCAACTAACATTTTTATCGTAATATTTTCTTTAGATTACATATTAATACTTCCTCCTCTTGAAGTCTTCCTATATATATATAGCATTTTCGTTATATTTATTTAGACTTGTTTCACAATCATCTTTTTTCCAGGTCTCCGTAATTATGACGATTTCAGGATCCTGTTGTTGTTCGACGATATTTTCAATTATCTCTCTCTCTTATTGTTTATGCTCTGGACTTCATATAAAATATCCTTATATTGGCATATTTTTCTTGGGATTTAGGTCCGTTTTTTAGTCATTTTATTTCCTCGTTTGTTTGATTGTATCTTTTTTCTCAGTTTTTGTGTTTTTGTTTCTTGGACAGCCGTTAATCATTTTAAGTCTTTTATGTCTTGTAATCCCTGGATATCATAAATAGTTGAGTTTTCATTTTCTCTTAATTTTATTTTCCCATTCGTGGTCCAAACGTATTTTCAGTTGTTTTCTCTTTTGAATTTTAAACTTCATTTAATCAGTACTCGCTCCAGTTGGAGTTCGTTAAAATGGACATTATTTAACTTCAAATGTTCATTGAAGAAAACTTTTTCATGTCCGTCATATAACAGTTTTTTTATTGTAATTTCATTTTTCCTTTTGTTCTAAAGCAATTTCTTTTTTTGACACTTGGAAACGCTTCTATAATATCTGTTTTTTAATATATATCTTTATATATTCTTATATATTCTTACACTCATTTTGGTTTATCATATACATATTTCATAATCCTTATAAAAAATGGCGTAATTGTGTTTCTAAAATTCTTTAAATGAGAAACACGAATTTGAATTACATATTATTTTTAGATAAATGACTATTCAATAAATATTTATGTATAGCATTTATATTTCACACAGTATTTATTTTTATATTTAATTTAACTTAAAGTCCTAGTAACTGGTATGTTGCTGTGTTTTTGGATAAACCGTTCGTTCCTTTATCCGACCTTAATCGAAAGAAGCTCGGATAATCGGGAGTTTGCCGATCTGCACTCAGGGCCGGCGGACGGTACGGGCGAAGCGGGCGACAGCCCGGGGCGCCACTTTACGAGGGGGCGCCCTAATCAATATGTCATTTTTCTTGTATTTTTTTCAGCATTTCTGATATTATTCAATAGAACTTGGTTAAATACCAAGGCAACTAAGTTCACCTCGCTTAAAGGCTCCTGATCAGGGAAACGCCGTTTCAAGATGTTAAATAATAGTCCATTTTTATACAGTACAATTACAAAAAGTGTTTCACGTCACTTTTTTATACAATACAATTGCACAAAGCGTTTCACGTCACTTCCTTTCCATGGACCTTCAGAAACAGAGGGATAACCCCTCTAAAACCCTTCTCAATTTCAAAATGCAGCTGTTAAAAGTTCATAAAATTCTCAACACCCCGAAATAATTTTGGAGAAATGACAGTCTCCCGACTGTCAACCCCGCTCACTGCTGAAAAATTTATGGAATACATCGTTAAAGGCGAGGGACAATTGACACTTTTCGCATCGCGGAACCAAAGGTCACTTTTGACGCTACTTGAGAAATAGGACAGTCGTCGACAACGAATTTCTTTGAACATTTTGTTTTTGTTGCTTTTCTCCTTTACGTAAAATTTAGATGTAACAGAAAATGTGGTCTTAGATTTTAACGTGCTAAACTCGCATGTGGTGTTTTGGGGTCTAAGGAAAGCGGCGATACGTCATTTTCTACCGCAAATAATTTGGGGGATACTAAAATTCGCCAGACCGTTGCAGCATTAATTGTCTGGAGCTAACGTAAGTAGCTTTCTCTTACTTTTTTGGTATATTAGTAATGTCGGATAATAAAATGAAAATATTACAAAAACTAAATATTCCCCTTGAAAAATGCTATGGTCAAGTACATGATGAGGTTAATGTTATAAGTGGGGTTTACGATAGTGTACAGTTAGTCACACATTAAAAGGACGCAATCAAATGCAAAATACGAGGGCGAATCAGAAAGTCTTTGCTCCTATTTTTTATTAGCCAAAATAAGGTACCTACAGGTAATTACAAATATACGTACTATTCTACGTACCTTACACTATTTTTCCACATAGTCCCCACACCGATTCAGACATTTGTCCCATCGCAGCACTAAATTTGAGATGCCCCTGTGGTAGAATTCGTCCGGTTGACTGTGGAACCACCGTCGGACTGCTGTCTTGGCTTCATCGTTGCACGTGAATCGCTGTCCTGCCAGGAACTTCTTCAGCGGACCGAAAACGTGGAAATCACTAGGGGCGAGGTCCGGACTATATGGTGGGTGGTCCAGACTCTCCCAGTGAAATGACCGGAGCTTGTCGGCGGTTCTGATTGCCACATGTGGCCTCGCATTGTCCTGGAGGATAACCACGTTGTCCACATCGAGAATCCCTTGGACCATCCCTTGGACCATCCCTTGGATCGCCGTGGATCGCTCCTGGTGTATTTCATGCCACAAGGTTCAATCATCAATGCCGACAGTTATTGTTCCACACTGTCACGTCTGACATCATGCGAAAGCGCTGAGGGATCCTCAATGTGGACAACATGGTTATCCTCCACAACAATGCGAGGCCACATGTGACAATCAGAACCGTCTACAAGCTCCGGTCATATCTCTGGAAAAGTCTGGACCACCCACCATAGAGTCCGGACCTTGCCCCTAGCGATTTCCACATTTTCGGTCAGCTGAAGAAGTTCCTGGCAAGACAGCGATTCACGTACAACGATGAAGCCAAGATAGCAGTCCGATGGTGGTTCCACAGTCAGCCGGACGAATTCTACCACAGGGGCATCTCAAATTTAGTGCTGCGATGGGACAAATGTCTGAACCGGTGTGGGGACTATGTGGAAAAATAGTGTAAGGTACGTAGAATAGTACGTATATTTGTAATTACGTGTATGTACCTTATTTTGACTAATAAAAAATAGGGGCAAAGACTTTCTGATTCGCCCTCGTACATTGTGCAAGTCAAAATTAGTGTGCAAAATTTTTTTGTACAGGATATTATTATTTTTTATTTTCATTATGTGTGCAGTCAGTCGTCATTAGTGCACTAGAATATTTAAAAATGAGCATATGTAGCTGTGTATTTATTTCTTCGCATAACTGACAGTGGCGCACTTAGAATTTTCCCAGGTGGGGAGCAAGTTGTGTAAGGAATTTTTGGTGGGAAAAAGGGTCAGAGGCCATAGCAATCTCAGTCGCCTTTTTGTATACACACATAATTATCAAATTACTAATAATTCTATAATGAAGATACTTAAATAATTATAAGTAGTAATAGATTATGAACATACAATTTTATGTAGACCAGCCCTTGTCTTCCACAAAAGAATACAGTTTTGATAATAGTTTTTTTTTTAAAATAACCTCATTTCTGCAAAACTTGCTTTTACTTGCCTCTGTCCATTACTTAATCAATAGAAGCCTTTTTTCCTTCCATGACCTTTAAAAGCTCAACGGCTTTAAGAACTAAATCCATGTGATAGAAAAAAGTTTTATGTTGGCTAAAGTTCTCCAAGCTATTCTTCCAATTATTAAATCTTTTGAAATACGTTCACCTGTAGCTTTTGTCGAGCTTAATCAGACTTCATGTGGTGAAAAGAAAACACAACATTTGCAATAGGCACTGTCTTCTACAGTAAAGTGAGCTAGCCAGTTATGCCTACTCAGTCAAGAGGAGTAGAACGTCCAACTGTGGTGAAGGCTTCCGTGGATTAATGCAGCAATTGTGACAGTTGTATGGAAATTTTTTATTTACATATGGTTCCCAACGATTTTTTAGCTTTATTATCCCATCTCCATCAGTAAGCTTGATTTTTTGCCATAATTAGAAATATCTGCAGTCGGAATTTCCATTTCAACCGTTTTTGATATCGTGTTTTGGAGGTAAGGGAAGACCTACCTTTACCTCCTAGAAAGCGTTTGAGGACAGCTTGGACCACTGCTGTTGCCTGTCTCAACAGCAGTCTCATTAATGTCACAAGCATTCAGGGCAATCCCACTGGAAACATCACTGCTTTTAATCTTACATTTTTAATAAAATAATTTACCAGTGTCTGTTGGCCTAATAATTTTTCGTTTTGTTAGTCCGGGG
Source organism: Dysdera silvatica (assembly GCA_006491805.2). Classification (NCBI taxonomy): domain Eukaryota; kingdom Metazoa; phylum Arthropoda; class Arachnida; order Araneae; family Dysderidae; genus Dysdera; species Dysdera silvatica. The sequence continues at coordinate 134,576,368 of QLNU02015003.1, read as the reverse complement.
GGGAGGCCCCCTACGTGGGTGCGACATTGATAATTGAATTCGTCACTTAATCGAATACTGTTTCTGGAACAGTCAATATTCGTTTAAGCGATGCCGACTGTATATAAAGTAAAGCAGATCGTATACTTATTAAAAAATTTGGAAGGGGGCGCCAAAATATGGTTTCTCCCAGTATCACATTTACTTTAGCACCGGCTCTGTCTGCTCTGCAAATTACATGTTGTTTTGTGTATTCTGTCATCCACGTGATGTCTCCTCTTGCCTCTGTGCCTGCGCTGTTCTTTTGCCGTTTACACGGACCTTGGCCCATTGGGGGTGGGGGAGGATCTAAGGTGTGAATGTATTTCACCAAGCATCCTCCATTAAAATGGACTTGGACCGTTTCCATGGAAGCAGACAATCGCAGACTTAGCGGTAGGAAGAATACTGGTAGTAGGTAGTACATTGATTTTTAGTTTTAAGCACTAGCACATATTGAGCACATGCAAACACTTAGTATAAATTCAATTTAGAACATAAAACTAAAAGCTATAATTATAAATAATAATAATACACTAATAAAAATGTAATTTTATGTATAATAATCATACAAAAACGAACAATATAATTATAAATAATAATCATGCAATAATAGAACATATAGTTATAAATAAGTAATAATACACAACTAAAAAATATAGCTATAAAACTGAATTTAAAATATCAGTTCCTAATAACTTCCACGTAAACATTTATTGGCATTTATCATTCAGGCAGCCCTAATAACCTTAAATTCAATCTTACGTTTAAACGACTTTAAACACATTAAATATTTTCTTAAGTTTTAGTATATATTAATCGAGTGCTTTCGCCTATCTCGCAACTGTCATTACGCTTTCACTTTCTCAGTTTCCTCAAAACTCTAACGAGCTATGACGAAAGTTAAAAGAAATTTAACTGCATTTAGAATTTCTTTTATCGTAAGTACGTTGGCTGTCTCATTCCAATTCCGTCTTGAGTTTTTAACGAATTTAAATATTCGCTTTATCTCTCGCTGCTCTTAAATATTCAACTGGAAGTTGCCATGAACTATTGGTTTTTGAAAACTGCATTCCAACTTCTGAGTGGAACTTTTATAACAAAATTATAATATTCTGATGAACGAATAAAAATAACCGGAACCACATTTCGTTTTTAGCACAAGAAAATAATTTATATCAGGATATTTTAATAATTCATAATTTTATGAAATTTTCTTAATAATTTCATGTAAAATAAAATAGTATAAATATTTTAAACCGTAGAAAACACTATTCTTTAAGCTCTTTTAATTTTTTTGGCAAATAAATTCATATAGTAGTTGTAAATGAATACATGAATTTAAAAAAAAATTATGATGATATCTAAAATTATATGTCTGCCTGGTGTCATGTCTTTCTAAATATATTTTCGCCCAGAATTATCACGGTACCGTGTGGAGACTGTGACAAGGTGTATGTTGGACAGACGGGAAGATCGATACGTCTACGAGGGAAGGAGCATATGCGTGCGGTAGCTAGGGGAGACGATTCAAACCAGTTGGCTGAACATGTCTTCAGGGAGGGTCACGAACCAGATTGGCATTCGATGAAAATATTACATCAGAATGTGACGAATCTGGGGAGTAGACTTTTTCTGGAATCATGGGAAACCTACGGTTTGAGGAGTCGTGCAATAAACATCGCAAAACCTCTACCAGAACCTTACAGGATTTTTGCAAAACCTCGAGTTGGGGGTGTTCATCTGACATCGTCGGGTGCGGGGGCTTTCCCGGCGAGGGTTTCCCCGATTGGGGTTTCCCCAGCTGGAAATGCTCCGCACCAAATGGCGTCAGATGGGGATTCCCAACATGCGGGTATATAAGCTTAGGACTTTCACGAACTCTTCATTCTGCCTTCACTTGACAAAGGGAGCAGTTGGCTCCCGAAACGTCGTGTTTTTAAACCTTACGCCAGTGTCAAAATAACTGTTTGTTATATATAGGTTTCTTAGAAAGGATTATATCTATTCAGTATTCGTACACATGCCTCATGGGGAGCATGTGTACGAAATTTGGGTGAAATTGGCCGAGTAGTTTTCTCTACAGAGAGGTCTAAATACCTCCTGTTTAATTTGGATCACCCGGTAGATTAAATTAAAGTTTTGTATAATCAATAAACTACGTTTTATCATTAGAAATTCATATTTAATTCAGCAGGAAAACGTTCTTTTATTTATTTATAATCTCCAGAATTATAAACAGAATCTAAAATTAATTCCTTAATGCCATTCATACCTTGAAGTCATAAAGTAATGACGTGCAATTAATGTTAATAAGAATTAAGAAGTTGATATAATTAGTAAGGTATTTAAATTAATAAGATTATGGAAATTAAGAGCATTAGGAGGAGAAATTAATAAACGTGTCAAAGAATTAAATCAAACAGTAAACAGTCATACGATTTAATAAAAAATGTTGCATACATAATATTTATTTCCTACTTAAAAGATCCAATGGCGCCGAATGGGGGGCATATATACATACACATATACAATGAAAATCTTTTATAACAAAACTAACGAGATTCATCGATAAAATTACTATAACAAACTGAACTTCTTATCCTTTCCTTTGTTAAATATACTTTTTATAAATGTTCTCCTCACACCACCTCTTCCCTCATTTGTTATCTCTGCTCCTCTCCAATCTGTTATCCAATATTTGCTCATCAAATGCAAAGAAAACTTCCGTTGGGGAAAGGAGAGGCATTTATAATCAGCTTTTACTGTTGTTATCATTATTATTATTATAAGATAAAAAAAAACAATATTTTTGTACGGATGAATAAATTTTATTTGACGAAGACGTTTTGGATTTTTTTTAGATATTGGGGTGAGGGCGGATGTAGAACGAAGTTTCAAGTAGAGTGTAAATCTTGAAAATTTCACGTATAAATTTAGTTTTATTTTTTATTTGAAAATAATCATTTTAATGTAAATTCATTATTCTCAGGGGGGCGCACTCCCCTGCATGGATCCGCCCTTGGAGTTGTTTTGCGCAATTTTTCAAAATTTCAGATTTAGGAAAAAAAGTAGATAGCCCCCCATCTCGGGGAGAGCTGATCGACAGAATTCTACGGTAAATAAATTGCAATTTTAAAAAAAAATCCGCGGCCGTTCGCGCTCCTAGAAATTTGGCGCCCTTGGCAAGGGCCCATTTATAAATGCTGCACTATGATTAGTTATGTGTCCTATTCACTATTGATGACACTGTTTACCTTGGCTCTAAAGCCGGTAAACTCGTTTCCAGACGCGGGATTTTTCTTCTGTTATGAATAATATTCTGCGATATACCAGCGTGAAGGAATTATTCATTCAATTCCTATCCAATCACACGAAATCTTTTTATTCACAATCTAAATTAAATATGACATATGCATGTCAAGACACATCATCATCGAATGCACTTCCGTACGTCAAACTATGTATAAAAGTCCTGCGAAAATCCTCAATCGTCGCCTGATTGTCATGCCTTGTGGTGGAAGTCACATCATTTGCTATCGTAATATACAAATTGAATCCGTAATATTCCTTTTCACTGTCTTTCAACTGCCTAAATCGCCACCTACAGCTAAGTTTTAAACCAGAAATGTTTATCCTGTCCAAAAAGAGCACACCCAGACAATATTTATCACGCATACCCCGCTTTAAATGCTTTTTCCATTTTTATCAATGTTTAAAATTTATACGGGCTTTTGGTTTATCCCGTATATATGAATATATGCTACCTTATTCACATAGAGCTTTCACAGCGTCCAATAGAGAAGGAAACTGGGGACTCAAAGCCTTGTTATTTGATTTCAAAGCCCATTTTTCTCTATAGGAATGAATTATACATGATCTTCTTCAAAAATGCTTGATTCTCCTCCATGGTGTTTGGATTCCTAATCCCTTGGCATCATCAACAGATTACGTGCTTGTTTGGATTTTTTATGGCGCAAGAGCATCTGGGCTATACTGCGCCAAACATGGTAAAATCAAAGACTGGTGTAGTAGGTTACATTGTGATACAGATACAGATCTGAATCAGATTACTGTATCAGACTATTAACCTGATACAGATACAGATCTGAATCAGATTACAGTATTAGACTATTAACCTGATACAGATACAGATCTGAATCAGATTACTCTATCAGACTATTAACCTGATACAGATACAGATCTGAATCAGATTACTGTATCAGACTATTAACCTGATACAGATCTGAATCAGATTACTGTATCAGACTATTAACCTGATACAGATACAGATCTGTATCAGGTTACATTGTTTGATCAAGAAATTTTAACGAGAAATGCAGTGAAATACTTTAGATGAAAACTCACATGGACAATATGAGTTTTTCTTTTTTTTCCCTTTCCTTTTATCTTGCCTTTCATTTTCTTTCAAAAACTAAAAGATGAGTTCTTTCAATCTGTGTCTGATATTCAAAAGAATTAAGCAATGGAATATATCACCAATAAATAAAATAATTAAGAATATTTGACTGATTGTTAAAACGTTGTAGAATGTGTATTGAAGATTAATTAGAAGGAAACGAACAAAAAAAAATGTTCGTGTGGACAACAAAAGATATGCTGGACTGGAACTTACAGTTTCCGAGAAATTTGAAAATTTTTTTATGAAAATCGATGGAACCGTCCTCCAAACTATAATGAGCAGTTGGCCGGTAAGTTAAATAGTTAGCTTTTTTTAAGCACCGGTTGGAATATAATCCTGGTTAAGAGCTCGCTGGAAAGAACATTATTATTAACTAATGTATATTTTTTTATTTAGCAATCTCATTGCTTTCCTGCAGCATTGTATATAACAAATATATCTACTTCATAATATAAACATTTTCAAAAATAATGCGAATATCAGTCACTATAGCATAAAGCTTAAATCTATTTGGTAACCTACTAGTAAAAATTTCGGATTTTAGCAAAAAATTTCGGGGCTTTTTTTCTTAATTTTTTAAAAACTTAAATCAACGTTCCTTTACTGTTCGGTGAAAATTAAAATACGTACATTTTTAAAGCTTTCAGAAGATTATGTAATTTTAGAAAGTGTAATATACTTCTGGTAAAGTTCAATAGTTTTTGTATGTTTTCTCAAAATGCATTTCGATATTCTCCCTTGCTACCTAAAATGCTCCTTGTGACGCAATTTTTATCCAAGTTTTATAAAAATTTTATATCTCGTCAAAATAATGTGAATAAGCAAACTGGTTTAGGATTTTGATGCAATCATATGTTTTAATCAATTTTATCATTTTTGACGTTCGAAGATGCAAAGAAAATCTATATTTGTTGACATAATATATTTTTATGTGAGATATAATAAAGATACATATTAATCCCTACAAAGTCTTATTACCACTATCAAAATCTTTTTAAAACACAGAGAGCTTATGATTTGAACTTGTTATCAAATTTTGGGCCAAAAAACCATGAACTTAATAAATAAGTAAACAAGAAACTGAGCTTTTTAGGCAACTTACGTGATAATACATATAATACGTGTATTTGGCAATAGAAAAGAACGCGGGGACAGGCCAAGCATGACAAATCTTTCGTCGAACCAAGAAAGTAAAATAAGGAATAATAATCTCTCCAATTAAGGACCTCTGAGGGACAGAGAAATAACGTTGTTACACGGAAATAGGCCGTTATTAGGAATGTATGTATGAAGTATTTACTGAAGTGTTTAATGAAGCATTTACCGAAATATTTAATGAGGTATTGACCGAAGTATTTAATGGAGTATTTAATGAAGTATTTTCCGAAGTATTTAATGAAGTATTTACCAAAGTATTTAATGAAGTATTTACCGAAGTATTTAATGAAGTGTACTTATCATAATCGCATTATACTGTAATTAAACAGAAATCATCGATAATTAGAATGCATTATTGAAAAGAAGAAAAATATATGTAACTTATTTTTATATTTTTGTTAATTAAAGTTAATTTAAGTTTCCGCCTCGGTGTAATTGTCTTTAAGCTACATCATTATCAATTAAAGCTTAAAATTCAATTACAATATTCATGTTTGTAAAAAAATTCCAGAATATCACGATACGAAAGGGTAATACCTTTTAATGATATAAATAATCAAAGACCTGAACTATCTCTTGAAAAAAAATTGTAGATAAGGAGCCTCTAAATTTAATTGGCTTTAAAAATTTTTACTTTTAATTTCCGAAAGTGAGATTAAATGTAACTTCAATTTATTTGAAATTCGCAAATTTAGCGGAAATGCCCTAGCCAATCAAATTAGATTTAAAATATTGTACGTTGTTAAATTTTTATCCCTGTTCAAAATGGCACAAACGCATGCAACGGTTTAAAGCAACTTCCAATTATAATTTAATTTTCGTAAATTTTTATTAATTTTATTATTTGAGATTGATATTAATTTATTAATTTGTTATATATATAATTCTATTAATGAGATAAGAAGGAAGGGGAACAAATTAAATTTAACTAATATATTTAAATTTTCTACCATTCTAATGCCTCCCGAATATTATCTTGTACAAAAATTAGATGTGAAAGACGTAACATTCATATGTTAAGAATCCATTAATATCCGTTACTCCAAATTTGTGTGCCATCATATTGAAATATATTATTAGAAATTTAATATTATTTCTTAATTAATGAGATGGTCAATTTCTTCTTTACAAAGTGGTTGTTGCACTTATTTGAAATGACGAGCTTTGAAGATTTATTCCGAAATAGTTATATAACTACTCCTTCCAGCATGTAAATGAGAAAACTTGTTAAATAAATATTGCTTTAAGAGACTTCGATGATAATTAACGTTCCTCATTTATATAATGAATGTAAAGATTTTAAAAAAGAATGAAATGACTCTTTTCCTTCTTGACCGCCCGTTTCTTTGATCATCAAAGAAGAATCAATTCTAGTACAGCTCTTTGTTCATGAATGGAAAACACATTTATCGCATTTTTATTGAGATTTAAAAGAGGAAATATTTTGAAGCAGAAAGTCTCATCACTTGAGAAATGGACTTCTCTTACACATACCGCCATAACATCAATCGCGTTTATTGTAGATGTGACGTTTATTCTTTGTATTATTTTTTCAATCTCTCTTTAGGTCCGTATCGGAGTCACTGAACATAAATGACCAGTCATTCTGTTTTCACGTCAGCGTAATGCAATTTATCCAAGAATATTAATTTGGCTAAATAAACTAATTTCTCGTTCTTCTGAACATTTAATTTATGAGAGTAATTGGCGTAGGCAAGTTCATAAGGGTTGTTTTTATTCATTTTTTGAAGACATTATACAACACAGTAACATAACAGATTACAATAATTACAATATACAAGGTCTAATCCACATTTATGAACACATGAAGTACATAAATACTCATGAAATTTGGAAATACAAAAAAAAATTTCAGTATAAATATAGTTAAATATAATCATAATTAATTAATTATATTAAAGATAAATATAATTATAGATTCGATGAAGGGGGTTACAGAGCTACAACTCACATATTCCTATGTTAAATATACAAAATTTCATTGCAATGGGGGGTTACAACCCCCAAAACCACCAGTTGGCTACGCTTATGATGAGAGCACACGCAGGTTAAGACGATAAAAAATATGTAAGAAAATAGTAGAAATCTTATAAGCAGAAAATATAATGCAATTATTACAAAAATTAAGCAAGAGTATCGGAGAAGAATTCGAAAATTCTTGAGTCCGAAATTCAATGCCGGATACACTATTCGACCTATTCGACTATTCGACTATTCGACGCGGACAAGTGGTATATAAAAGTTCCACTTGTCCACTAAACTAATAGAGTAGTTAACTAGACTGACTGAGCTAGAACTAGATAGTTTTGAGAATAGCACCCAGAAAATGAGGAGAATCAACCGAACATTGCATCCTCATGTGTCGCTTTGAGGATGCAATCAACCAAACATTGCATCCTCAAAGCGACACATATTTTCTATATCTTATGTATCTCTGTATCTGTATCACATGTTATCTGCCTCAAAAAAACTGAAAATGGATGTGGATTACAACGTTCAACAATTAATAAAAGGAGCAAAACAAAATTTGACAAAATATGTTAGAGAAACTAAGGAAAAATCCTAAAGGATATGAAAAACAAATGGCTTCGAAAAATTAGTAAAACAAGAAAGGAAACTATAAAATAGGCAATTAGCATCAAGGTGAAACTAGAAAAACAAAGTACTATGTGGCAAATATATCAAAAGTATTCAAAAAAAGCGTGGAAAAGGGATACATGTGACAATGATTAAAGGGGAAAACACTGAAAAAAAAAGGAACAGAATGTCTCATCTTTATAGCACAGGACAAGACGTTACGGATGAATGAAATTAAATCAAAGATCGATAAGATCTAAAGCGATAGCAAGAACCGTCACTCGAAGCAAGCAGATAGCACTTTGAAAAATGTGACTTGCGGATGCAAAAAGATTGCACAATTTTCAAGACTACAGAGATATCCAGAATAAGATGACGAAACTCGTATGCTGGTATATGCCAGAGCAACGTCAATTCCCGCAAATAATGACCGATGGCAGCAAATACATAAAATTAGTGAAAATGCAAAATTCTGTATATTTTCAAATCCAGTGCAATAAACGCCTCTCACATAATACTCCGGACATAGAAAAATGCATATTTAATAGATATTGCGGTGCCTGGCGGAAGTCTGATGGATTAAAAAAATATTGAAAACATCAAGAAATTCAATTATTTATAAATAGAGGTGGAGAGAATCTGGAGGAGAAGGTTTATAGTTATTCCGATTGTAGTGGATGCATTGGGTGTCGTAACCAAAAATCTCGAAAACCACCACAATGCCTAGAAAATGAACAATAAATACTATCACCAACTCCAAAAAACCGCACTTCTGGAGACAACGTGTGAGATAAAGTCCACAAGCTTACATCAAATGCAGATACCTTCAGTTACATGAAATTCTTAGAAAGGCGGACTGATTAATAAATGGATGAAACCAGCCAAGCGCAACATGGACGGTGCCTTTGTATAATAATAACAAGGACATACTAGATAATTTTATTACGGTTATTTTATATTTATTTGAGCATTCTGTTTCCTTCCAATATTTTCTTTTTCTGTGTCCATCTTTACATTCTCCTATATGGCTACTCATGTCCACTCATCACGCATCCTTTCCATCTATTTAAGTACCATTTCTCTCTCTCTCTCCCACCTTATGCATACACATTTGCATGCATTCATATATACCCATGCCATACATATATGCCCATGCATATATGCTTCGTCAGTAGTGCATTGTTGTCCATAGACAGTTCAATAACAGTGGCCATAAACAGTTCAGTAACGATGATTATAAACAGTCTAGGGGTTGATAAAGATTATAAATAGTCCAGTAACAATGATTACCAATAGTCCGATAACAACGATCATCAATAAGTAAAAGTCAGCACCAGTAATCAAGTAGCAATAACCCTATATATGGATTTTGATTACAATCTTATTTTTATTTTCTCCTAACTCACTATAAACTTTCCTTTCTTTCTTAATTTTAACAATGTGCTTTCGTATTTCTCCCAATGTCATCTCCATAGCAATTCATCTTATAGCGGTGGTGGGGCTTGCGCGCTCTGACGACCCCGAGAGCTGCACCAAACAGGGATGCGTTCATTCTCCCATCCTGTATAAGCTTTACCCAGAAGAAATGATTCAAGAAGTCATGGAAGAAAGGAAAGAAAGTTTAAAGATAAATGGAACTATTATAAATAACTTGAGATATGCTGATGATATGGTAATAATGGCTACCTCAAATAAAGATTTGCAGGTGCTCATCAATGAAATTGATACAACAAGCGAAAAAATGGAACTCACCATTAATGTGTAGAAAACGAAAACCATTCGTCTTAGCAGGAAAAGCTTCAACATCACTGCCCATTGTAAAAGCATGGCCATAGAACAAGTTAATACTTTTTGCTATTTTGAAAAATATTTTTGCCACAACAAAGACCAAACAACAGAAATAAGGTACCGAATTGGCCTGGCAAAATCAAAATTCGATGTATTACAAAAAGTTCTGCGCGAGAAAAAATTAAATTTACATCTCAGAATTTTAATTTTAAAACTTTATATTTGGCCTATACTATTTTATGGTTGCGAGACCTGGACATTAAAAAAAGATGCCAGAAATAAAATCGAAGCTTTCGAAATGTTGACCCTCAGAAAAATATTGAAAATAAAATAGACTGACAAGATCTCCAATCAGGAAGTGCTGAACAGATCCAACACAAAAAGAACTATCATCACCTTATTTCTAAGAAAAGTCAGCTTACTTCGGCCACATAGTGTGGGGAGAGCAATACCAACTACTCTAACTGGCACTGGAGAGAAGATCATGGCAGAAAAGAAGAGGATACATGGATGACTTAAAGGCTTGGACTAGGCTAAGCACGGAAGACATTATCCATGCCAGTAGAGACAGGAAAATGTGATCCATTTTGGTAGCCAACCTCCGATTTGGAGAAGGCACTTGATGATGATGATGATGATGATGATGATGCGTTCGTATTAGATTTTCTTTAGATATTTAACTGAAAAGTTTTTCGACTATAATCACGAAACATTTGGACGGACTTGACGTATTATCCTTGCAAAAAATACAAAGATTGACCATAACGAGTAAAATTTGTCCTGGTCGGAATGCGAAAATAAAAAGGAAAGCAAAGCAAAGGAAATAGAAAAAATAAAGTAGAAAAGTAAATTGGGAATAAAAATAGTAATAGTAATGTGTGTCGGAAAATGAATTAGGAAGAGTTAAGGAAAATAAATTAAAAAGAAAAGGTTGAAAAGAAAATGAAGTAGAAAAAGAGTAAGAATAAGTAAAACTTATCAACATCGTAAGAAAAATATCGCTACGTTTCGAGAACTACTGTTCCCTTTACCATGCGAAGTGTCGAGAAAGTAAGAAGGTTCTGTGTTTATAGCCCCAGTTATGGGTTTTCCCATAGCAGTCCCGCACTTGGATTTCTCGAAAGTCGTCTAGCACTTTTTTATCAAAGTTTTTCCCATCTTCTTGCACAAATCTTGTATGATTCGGGCGGAGATTTTGAGATGTTAATGACCAGATTCCTCAATAGACATGTCTATCAAGATTAAAAGAAATCTAAAATGACTGAATGAATGAGAAGCTATATTTTTACAAAGAACTTTTGCAGCTTTCCAATCAGGAACATGACCTTTCTCCCAGGCATGTTCTGCCAGAAGATTAGACATTTCAAATTTTTCGACAGCACGAAGATGCTAATTTTTTCTCTTACAAACAATCGTTCCAGTCTCGCCTGTGTACACTTTCTCATAGTCCCTACACGGTATCTGGTAAATAGGCTTGTAGAAGATCTTAATGTTAGCTTTCCTATGTTTATCACTACTTTCTTTGCGTGCGCTTAGCGATTGATGGACCATATTTAAATATTATTCAAAATAATAAATAAAATATCAGAAAGAATGATTATTATTTCTCTCGTAAATCGTTTCGAATGAAAATATTCCCCTTTGGTGATTGTAAATCATAATAGCCTTCCTTACATATTACCCCTCTTTGTCATTGAGGTCGAGAATATTACTTATATATGGGTGCGAACATATTTGCGCCGCATCATATCACCAATAACATATCATTATAGATACGGATAAATAATTTATAAGGACTATAGGAACAAAAAATCACTATAGGACAAAATATCTATCTATGTCATAGAGTTTACTTGTTGACCTGATGTTTATTTTGAGTTTATTAAATTTCTATCAACATATGCATTTGCAATTCCAACACTTACAAAGAAAATATATCATTATACTGTTCATCGATATTATGAAATGATGCATTCATATTCGCATACTCACCCTACAATCCCCTTTTGTAAAACTTTTAAAAACGAGAGTTTCACCAAAGTACTTTTCCAGCTCGAAATTTTATATGCCATACCTAACGAATGCTTGAAGTATGGAGTATCAGCGCAGTTTGCAATACACCTCCATGCGTTATAAAGGCCTCGTTTACGAGGACGATAAAGAAGGGAGGAGGTTGAAGCAAAAAGAAATTAAATGTGGTGATAAAGATGAAAGTTGGTTTGGGGTGGTAAAGGTCTAAGTTAAGAAAATTCTACAATGAATTGTGGGCAGAAAAATGTAAAGAATTTAATTAAAATATTGTAAATGAAATGAGAGATAAAAAGAATTTAAACTAAAAAAGTAGAAAAGCTTCTTAAGAAGAGAAATTCAACCGAGTGTGAAAACGGTGATCGAAAAAAAATGGGGTGAAAAGTCTTTGATGACAAGTGATAATAAAGACAGAAGAGCCAATAAGAGCAGCTGGATTAAATCACTGAAAGTTATTGGTGCAAAGTACAACTTGGAAATTCATGGTGAGATGGGACCAATGATCGTGCTAGAAAATACGGAGAATTTTCTGGTTGGTTAAAAATGATAATTGGATCATCTTGGAACATATTAAAGGAAAAAAACTTAGAATTCAGACTAATTTATGGGATAAAAAGGCGATGTGACTGCCTAGGAATGGAAAAACTGTATGATAAATTATGTTAGTAGAAAAAAAATAGAGAGAGCTAAGTGGAAATGGGAATATGAAATTTTATATACATTTTAATTTCTTTTACAGATTTGAATTTCTAAAACCCTTAATAATTATTCTTAGTCCTAAACGTTACTTTAAAGTACGTTGATTGCGTTTCTAGTATGGTAAAACTTATGCAACTCTGGTTTATTCTGGTTTATTCTGGTTTATGGTATACTCTGGTTAATTCTGGTTAACTCTGGTTTATGGTATTTCTCTTCAAACACAGAAATTTGGAGTCTGGATATGGCTTATCATAAATTAGCTTCTATTGCTACTTTTTTGTTAATTCGATTATAATGAAATTAAATAAACAATTCTTGAATAACGTCATTAATTTTTTTTCAGTAATCAACGCTCCATCAGTGTTAAGCAAGGTGGTAGTTTTACAACAAATATTTGATTGGTATTAAACTTTCACCCAAATCTTAGTCCTAAAAGAACTTTTTAATTCCTTATAAAACTAATACTAGAAAATTTAGCTAGAAATAAGCCACAACGGTGTGATCACTAACGCAATTGTTATATGTATTTTAAATATAGTTATAAGTAATAAAGGATTAGCTAACCAATTTATATGGATAACATGTGCGAAGATGTGCGTTGAAACTATATAAATAAGAAGTTGAGATATTTCCCTCCTTCTGAACTTAATAAGTAAATAAAATATGAAATTAGCTAAAATTTAACATATTAAAGAATTTGCAATATTTTAATGAACAACATATGAAATTTTCTTGATTGTCATGTAGAAAATATGAAACTGGATAGATTTTGATAAAATATAAAATTAACCAGAACATAATCCATAAAACATAAAATTAGCTGGATTTTGTGAATAAATAAGAAATTAACTAAATTTTATTTCAGGCTAGTACTATATATGCAAAATCGCAACAAGTATTTATTTTTTAAGTATATTATTTACAGTGTGTTTTAAATATATGAGGAAATTTTCTAGACCCCATAAAGACCTTCTTTCATAGTGTGCTTTTTCACCACAGCAGAAAACTGCAACAAAATATTTAGAAGCTTAACGAAATAAATTATCAATGAAAAAATACAAAAATATTATATTACTTTAGAAATGCTGATGGATAACACATTTCATTATGGACTATATATTTTTAGGATAACCTAATATATAATGAGCATTCTAAATAAGACACTGAGCTCAATGAGTATTCAAATTATGTAATTAAGTACACTGATCGCTTAATTAAAATTCACTTTACTTTAGCGGCTTATACAATATTGTGAAATAATATGCAGTCGAATATATAGAAACAAAACATCGAATGTGGAAATTTTTCATTATTTATATCTGAATACGAAACAATAATTAGGACTGTGATCATAAAAGATAACAATACTGTCATGACCCAAGGGAAATTATAAATGCAAACAACGAATAAACATTTCATTATCCCAGTTCTTCACTAACATTGTGATTCAATATCTAGGAGGCGAAAAAATAGCTGAATAATTTTAAAACTATATATATATACATTTTTTTCTATTAATCATTATTATTATTATTTACGGCCGAATCTATTTTTGAACTATCGTGACCCCTTCCTTATGATCAGTTTAAGGTCTACTAATATAAACATGATTAATTTTTCAACTAGTAAATTATGTCTTTTCAATCGCTGTATAACTTTGAATCTTAAGGCTTTTCATAAAGGTGGCTCCCTATTTCCGAAAAAAAACTCTTGATACATTCTCGAACCGCAGATCATAAATATTAATAAACTCGGCTGTCACTTGCAATGACATATGGTATTTCGAATAATTATAATATATACCCACTCCCATAACCGGCAGTATACATAATATTATATAAAAAAATATGTTTTACATTACATTGTTATGGAAAAGAACTAAAAATATTACTTTGTAAAATACTATTTCATTACTTTGTAAAGTGCTATTACATTGTAAAATACTATTTCATTACTTTGTAAAGTGCTATTACATTGTAAAATACTATTTCATTACTTTGTAAAGTGCTATTACATTTTAGCAACTTTATTTAGGCAGCAACATGAACAACAAAAAAATATACATTGGGATTACAAATCAATGTTAGTTTAAGTTAATTATAAGAACAAAGACATATCTACATTAACATTATACGAAAATATAGATGCATAAAATTAATTACAAAAATATAAATACATCAAAATTAATTAGAAAAATATGTACTTTGTAATACTTTGTATATACTTTGTAAATGTATACTTTGTAAATTATTTGTAATGTACTGTAAATATTACTTTGTAAATATTAGTTTGTAAATGTTACTTTGTAAATATTACTTCGTAAATATTAGTTTGTAAATGTTACTTGATAAATATTACTTTGTAAATATTACTTTATAAATATTACTTTGTAAATACTTTGTACTTTGTACATATCATTTTGTAATTTCAGACTTTACGAAAGATTACAAAATACCAGTTTTGATGCTTCTAAGCATATTTTTAGAGGACAATAAATATCTTTTGGCAAATAATAATCAATATATTTAAATTTTTAGATAATTTTTTTATTACTTGCATATACATAAATTAAATGAATACATATTTAAATTATAAAGGATAATACAAGTGTTAACGTTGAAATCCAAACATCGGTCTTTATTCTAATATTTATTGCAGCAAGGAAGTTCGCTTTTTTTAAACAACTGATACAAAACAAAAATGTTTGTTATGCCCAATTTCTTTTCTTACCATATCTTTGAAGAAAATAATTTAAATAATGTCAGTGGAACCTAACAAATTATATTTAAAAGCTACAGTTAAATAGAATAAAAAGAAAACGTTACATATTTAATTAAATGATTAATTACCGGCAAGTGTATGTTTCATATTTTCGAAATTATTTCTATTATTTTGCTGTGTGGTTACCACTCTCATGATCATTATTGTCCTTTAAAAGGCCAAATGCACTCTATTTGCCACAAATTGGCTCCATAAGTATTAATGTCATCCGTCTTTCTCGGCATGTCATTTTCCTTTTAGGTTAATGATCTGTCATCAGGCGATAAGTGAATTATTCAGTTCTTCTTTGGTTATTGAAACCTTTCAATTTACCCGAGCAAAGATATACAAAGCGTTGACTTCAAAGCAGGCTTTCTCGCGAATTTGGTACGAAAGGTATAATATTTAAAATCATCAAAGCTGAGATAAAAAACAATGTCAAATTTTATTGTATATACAAATGCCCAAAACCTTTAATGCCTTCTCTGTCTAGCTCACGAATAAATTTGTGGACCTCCACAATAGAAATACTATATATTCGTGGAAATATTCGACGAAACAATACGCAATATAAATAAGACACAAAAAACAACGTTTTAGAAGCGTATTTATGTCAAGATTGAGTTCGAGCTACGCGTTTCGGGCGATAAAAGTTCGCCCTTCTTCGGGAGTGAACACGTGGAATATCGTCAACAAACGAGGTTGATTCGCGGATGTAACTAGAGTTGAGTTATTAAGTGAAATGTTGACTTCCAAAAGTAGGAAGTCAAGTACTACATGGTTTTTGTGGTGCGGCCACTCTTCCCAGAAATTACCAAATTGTGGAAAAGTTGGCTGTCTGTTAGTAGAGGTGGCAATTATGGCGGGACTATGGATTAATATCAGAAGGAGTTAGGTGGAGTACATTTCGCCAAGCTGAGCTGAAGGAAGGAGTTGAGCTGTGGTCATTCACAATGGAATCACGAAACATGTTAATGAAGAAAGCTTCGGCGAAGTCCAGTTCAAGTGGTGAATGAGGTTGGTGGATGATACGAGCGTCAAAAAAGTTAAAGCGATGGTTGTGTTCGTGGCTGTGAACAGCAATGGATGATTTGTGCACCTCACCTTTCTCAACGTATCGGCGATGTTCTTTCAACCGATGCATGAGGGCACGTTTTGTCAGTCCTATGTAGGAAAGTCCGAACTGGCAAAAAATTTGATACACGCCCCAGCGTTGGAGTGTGGAAATGTTATCTTTGAGTCTAGAGGGCAAAATCTTGTTAATAGGCGAGAAGGTAACTTTGAATTTGGCTTGCCGAAGGACTTTGGCAATGGCGGAGCTAAGTTTGGGCACGTAAGGGAGTGTTACGAAGCCAATGTAATTATTTGAAGATATTCGACTAAGAGATGTACTGTAAGAACGTTTTGAGAATTTGAAAACGGCAGCATCGATAATGCTGGGACAGTACCCACGGATGCGAGCGATGGTCTTAAGCAAAGAAATTTCATCAGATAAGGAGTCCGTTGACGAACAGAACTGTAGAGCCCGGAAGACATAGGTGTAGAAGGCGGACATGTTTTGTTGATACGGATGGAAAGAAAGATTATGTGGAGGGAGAGCAACGCTGAAAGGCTTGCGGTACACCGAAGTATCGAAATAGTTATGATGTTTATTAATCTGTATATCCAAAAAGTGAAGGGAATCATCTTCTTCAATTGCGAGGGAGAAATTAAGCGCAGGATCCAAAGTATTGATGGTGGGAAGGAGTGTTGAGATTTGATCTGGAGGACTGTCCCACATAATAAAAATGTCATCCATGTAGCGATCCCAGAGTTTAAACTTGATAGAGTTGAGGAGATTGGATTCAAAGAAATGCATATATATGTCACAAAGGATTGATGAAAGTGGGTTACTCATAGCTAAGCCACTGGTTTGTTCGTAATGTTGTCCGTTGAAGACAAATGCACTAGAGTTGACACAGATTGAGGTGAGATTGATAATTTCAGCAATTTCTGGTTGTGAAAAGTGGAATTCGGAAAGGTTATTAAGTGAACATTTCACTTAATAACTCAACTCCAGTTACATCCGCGAATCAACCTCGTTTGTTGACGATATTCCACGTGTTCTCTCCCGAAGAAGGGCGAACTTCTATCGCCCCAAACGTGTAGATTAAATTCAACCTTGCCATAAATACACTTTTAAAACGTCGTTTTGTCTTATTTACATATTTTTGTGTTAAATATGTATTGTAAATATAATTTTATTTTTAATAACAAGTTTATATATAACACCACGATAAAGTAAAAAATAAAACTAATTCAACATTTCACATAATAGTTTTCCAGATTACCAAGATGCTCTTTTGCGTTTTTTGTTTTTGTTTTTTTAAAGTTTACGGGGAACCTAAACAACCTGAAACGTTCTTCAGTATAGTTCGAACGATTCATTGCAACACAACTGACCATTTAGACGAAACAAGAAAAGGAAAACGACAGAAAGGATATATAAATAACACAAGAAAGCACCAAAAACCACATGTTTACAATGCGTTCGGTGTTGCCAACCCGATCCCAAATGCCTGATGAGTCAGTTCCCCTTTATAAGAGAGTTAGTTGAACCAAGTCACACAAGGATCTTTGTAGAAGGATTTTCTATCCATAAGATTTTCAAAAAAATGTTTAGAGCACACACAAATAGAATTTGATGGATTTCAGTTCTTCCGATAAATAGCCATAATCCACAATTGGTGTAATATTTCATCTTTTGGAATATTAAATTAAGAAAAGTAACCCATGAGTTTACAGATAACTACTGTCAGTGGTAGACAAAGGCGCAGCCAGGGGGCGGTTTTTGGGGTTATAACCCCCATCGCAATGAAATTTTGTATATTTAACATAGGAATATATGAGTTGTAGCTCTGTAACCCCTCCCATTAAGCCTATAACCCCCTTATGAACTTTCTGCCTACGCATGGTTGTTATACGCATGGTGGTTATAGCTAGTTTCGTTGTTCTCTCCACCTCCACAACATTTAATAATGTAGGAACCCTTTCCTTTGCAGTTGATAATATTCATTGTAATGCCTCATTATATAAGAGTCATTCGTTTTTAAAATGGTCTCACTGTGACCAAATATGCTTTGAACATTTTTTTGTTCAATACCAATTTTATGACAGTCTTGTTTAATTATTTTTTTTAACTAATTCTGCAAAAAACAGATCCATGTTTCAATCTTTACTTTCCATTTTCACATTGTATGCACATTATCCAAATTTTTAAAATTTTGTGGTATTATTTTTTATAAATAGAGAAAGTGCACTCAAAGTTTAATTTATCTGAAATGATAATTCATTTTTACTTTCACAAAAAGCATGTATCTTGTTTCAAAACTTTATGTATCAAAAAGCAAACTATTTTTGAAACGATAATAAAAGCATCGCCAATTCTTATAAATATTTCGCCAAACACCTGAATCTGTGAGAATTTTGAAAATTTTATTCTTTAATTAAAAATTAATATACAGATTTCACGGAAAATGGGCCTCGGATTCGTAATTAGGGGGTCTAAAATCTATAAATAGCAATATGTCTCAATTCTCAGTTAGCGACTCCCACTAGGCGTAGTTCCCTTGTAAACATAAATAATTTTAATAATTTACATCTGAAATGCAACACCAGGATTTGGTTTAACAGATCGGTTGACGCACCCAAATGCCACACAGGCCGGCATAACATGCGAAAACAACAAATTTCCGTTAAAAATTATTTGTCAATTCGAATCTCACAACACTAGCTGTAGGATATATCGAAGAGGTACACGTTTTCTGGACTGATAATGGCCGACCGGAAGGAGAGTCCCGTTTTTGATATAGCTTTAGGGCGCTTTCTCAAGTTTTAGTTCCATGGGATACACTGGTATCAGATCACGGTAGATCAAGGTAGGTGTACTAAACAATTTACTAGAAGTCAGCGAATATGCTATTGCGGTTGATTTACAAATAGATTGCCAGTCCCTTGACGAAGAGACTACATATTGACATAAATTAAACATCTATACATTGGCGTACTGATAACCCCGCAACGCCCAGGAAAAAGGGGGCCCCTTTTGACTTCGTTTATTTTCCATAAAATATATAAGTAAAAAAGAATAATGATATTATATTTTTTAGTTAATAAGGATTTTTTTTAATCTTTAGGTAAAATATAAAATAAAATGAACGGTTTCCAACTGTGGCAAACTCATTACGCGTATTTACTTTAGCTGTTTTTATTGCCTTTAAAACTGAACTCAACATCCCAAAATTGAAAAATTTAAATGAGTTTTGAAGCTATAGTATACGCTTTGCATCAGAACCTTACTTCGTGAAACGGTGACTAATAGACATGTGTTCTGTTTAAAATATTGGAATGCGTCGTCGTAATTAATCGTTGCGGTTAATTCCTTAATAGAAGACAACTATTACACACACATACACAAAGATTCAGTCTGCGAGAATCTTTTTCCTACTTCTGTGACGAAACTGTTGAGCAAACAGTGGAGCATGTTATTTTACACTGTCCAACACTGGAACCTGCTAGAATTAACATGCTAGGGAAAGCGGCAACCTACGGCGAACAATGGCCTCTTGCACTTAAAGAAATGGTTTCTAAACGGTTTTTCGGTGATTTCATGGATTTTTCTTTTCTGATGGACTTTTTGTAGTTCTCTTCATTCTAGTGCAAATTACACAAATCAACTGGACTTTATAAATGTTAAAAGCGGTTTATATCAATTATATTATCTATCTTGTACATATGTATTATCTATCATGTTTGTATTATCTTGTATTTATTTCTATATTTTTCTAAATGTGTTATGCAAGCTGCAAAATGAGAACACAGAAACATGTAATATTTAATGGTGCACGTTGAATAAATACTTTTTCCTCTGGGAAAAATACACACACATATATATTCGGCTTGAAAAACGTTTTTCCATCGATCGAATTTTCACTGAAATTTCGAAACTTTTGTTAAAAACCGCTAGGCCTAAAATGCTTCATTTCGGTCTGAAATTCGTTTTTACTTCCATCCAATTCTTTCGGAAATTTCGAAATTTTTGGAAAAAATCGACAAGTTCTAAAACGCTT
>QLNU02015003.1:134518818-134555688 GCA_006491805.2 Dysdera silvatica | reverse complement strand
CTGCAAGCAGATACAAACCTTGGACAAGTTTTTAATGGGACAGTGCTTGGACTGCGTTTTAAACTAAAGCGACGAGTCAAAGAAGCAAACGTCCTATATTATAAAGGTTATCATTCATATTTATTAAAGTCAATCAATTCTCATCATAACCGACGACATGGGAATATTAGATGATAAATTACTTACAAAATTCAATGGAAAAGAGCACTCGACAAATTATCAAGAGGATGTGGGCCCCACCAGGCGCCGAGAAATTTCTTTCTTTACCATTAATTTACCATCTAATATTACCACGTCATCGACTATTATGAAAATTATTTGACTTTAATGAATACCGTTTGCTACCTTTTCGCGAAACGATTATATTCTATATTCATGTGAAATTACGATAATTTGTGTTATCAAGCCAAGTTATTATGTTTTTCAAGCCAAAAATTTATAGTCATGACATGTATTTAATACCAATTAATTTATTAATGAGCTTCAGATGAACATGTCTACATAAAATCAACCATAAGGTTAGTGCTAACTCCAATTAATTTCTTGGATACTAATTTACGCCATCTAGTCTTCACGTGTTCTTGAATCAAAAGTGTACACATAAGGGCTTCAGTAGGTGATAGTAAAATCCTGCATCTACTGAATGATTGTGGTCAAAAACCTGTGCAAGAAACATTAAAGAAAAGAAAATATAGCTGATGGTTAAGACGTACATACAGGAAGAAACCGAACGGTGTTTGCAGACAAGCCCTAAACGGGAATACCCAAGTAATAAGGAAGAGCTAGAAGCGAAGAAACATCTTGTGGATAATTGCAGGAGATGAAATTAAAAAAAGCATGGATAGATGAGCATCTACTGAATGATTGTAGTCAAAAACCTGTGCAAGAAACATTAAAGAAAAGAAAATATAGCTGATGGTTAAGACGTGCATACAGGAAGAAACCGAACGGTGTTTGCAGACAAGCCCTAAACGGGAATGCTGAAGTTATAAGGAAGAGCTGGAAGCGAAGAAACATCTTGTGGATAATTGCAGGAGATGAAATTAAAAAAAGCATGGATGGATGAATGAGGAGTAATCACGAGGCAGCCACAATCCGAAGCAAATGGAGATATTTTGTAAAAATCGTATATCCTCCCGGTGACTAAAGAAGATGATGTTGATGTTGTTCTGTATAAAGATCTTATGAAAATTCTAGAAAACTTATTTTTTATCCAATAACCTGTCCATCAATTAACACCTTGTTGTCCAATGCAATGAGTTAGGAAGAAACAGCTTTTCAATTTAGACATAAGTTATAGTTCTAGACATGAGAATCATCTTTCAACAACATGCTCCATCAATTTTTTGATTCAGATTTCATCAGCTCGAACGAATTACATTATTTATATACGAATTTATTACTAATATAATATACATATATAATTTAATTATATTATTTATATACGAATTATATTCCAAAAGTGCCTGATGGAGAAAAAGTTTAAAAAGAAAGGCAATTTTCCAACTTGATTTCCATAAATTAGTTGTAATATACAACAGCTGATCTGCCCACTCAATTTTGGTTTAAACGCGCGAAGTTCTAAGCACATAATACTTATTTTGAGAGCCCCATCAGATGGAATTTTAAAACTATTTTCTTTTATGGCTTTTAAATAACTAGAACGGCGCGTTCTCCTTTGGATGCTCTGCTGGTTGTGGCGTCAGCTGCAAGTTCCAATAATTTTTTTGACGTCCTTAGAGCGAAAGAGCTTTAAAATCGAAACTTCATCATATCTCGAAACCACTTTTGAAGGAAGTTGTGGCAGAAAGATTTTAAGAAATTGGTATTAGGTTTGGCATATTTTGCTCAAAGTGAAAGACATATTGACGCCACTAATAAGGGGGAATTTTTCGAACCCTATTTCCTTTAAAGGACGCCCTTCATTCGATATCTCTGTGCGCTGTTTCTCTCCCAGACTTCACGTGTTTGCTCCAAGATTAATATAAAAAAAATCGTTTTCAGTCTTATTGGATGGTTTTGATTTCTCTGAAAGAATTTTGTTTTCCATTACTCTTTTATCCATTTATGTTGCTTTTAAAAGAAAGAATAATTGCTACACACTCTTATTTATATCACCGTGTCTAGTCAGTTCTAAAGTCGTTATTTGCTCTTATTTAGTAAATGAACAAATTTAGTTTCTTTGGAAAATTGAGTTACTGACTAAAAAATGTCCATTTCCGTTTGTTCGCAAGTGCCCTAGGCGCCGCGAAGCTCAATACATCATATACAAACATCTAAAGAAAAATTCCATTTCTATTTCATTTCCTCCATTACTTAGATTTCTTACTTTGTATATTACTTTATTTTTCTATTACCATACGACTAGAGTTAGTAATTAGTTGAGGTAGTGCTTAAAATGTTTTTTAAAGCCAGCAAGAATCTCCAAATTTTGAAAAGAATCCAAAACACAAAGAATTTATAATAAAAGCCAGCTAAAATGCAATAATAACTATTAAATATTACAAAATAAATAAGAAATTATCTGTATGCATTAGCTATCATAATATTGTGATTATTCTTATAATGTTTTTTATATTATAATGGTTTCTGTACTTGGATTTCATTCGGGGTTTATTTCCTTTAGAACATGTGGGCGTTTTAATCTTTTAACGCCTCAGGTATTGGAATCTTTACCCTTTTTTTATTATATTGCATTATTAGAGATAATTTTTCAATTCCGATACCCGGGCAGACAAACCTATATTTTTTATTTAAACCTAAATGTTAAATATTTGATCAAGTGATCACAAGTATTTTTAAATTAAAAAAGTCATAAAATTCTAGTCTTTACATACTCCAAGTATTTATAATCTCAAAACGTGAAAGTTTATTTGTTAAAATATTATTCCGGCTTTATCATCTGAAATGCTAGAGAAAATAAGAAAGGTACGGATAACTTGGACGATATAATATATGCGCTCTCCTTTCTCCTGCTGGATCTTATTTCAAGCTTTTGGCAGGAAGTTTACTTGGCATCAACGCACTAGAATAACGATGAAATAAAATGAAAAGTAGAGGGGAGAAAAAAAGGAAAATTCACAGTATAGAAGGGGATAAACCAAGAGAAAAGAAGTCCGTTCGCAAATCCCTTGATTGCACATATTTGAGAACTAAACTTTCGACTTTCAATCTAGATTCTTCGGTTCTGCGGTATTAGAAATCAAGTTTACAATTTCTCGCTCCACAATTTTACTGCGTCTTACGAAACGGCATATTGCCCCCAATTTTAACTTTGCAGTTGATACACAAATATATATGATAATCTAACTATTTTCTTAATCATTCCTAGACAGACAGCAAAGGCTCTTCTTCTTCTTCTTTTTCTTCTTCCTTCTTTTTTTTCCTTTGTCTTCTTTCTTCTTCTTCGTCTTCCTTCTTCGTCTTCTTAATTCTTCTTCTTCTTCGTCTTCTTCTTCCTTCTCTTCCTTCTTCTTCGTCTTCTTCCTATTTCTTTCTCGTCGTCGTCTTCATCATGAGTGTCCGATTGAATTTAAAATTTGAACAAAGATTTTTCTATTAATGAAATTAAATTATTTTTAACAAAGGTTGTTTTTAACGAAAACAATCTTTGTTTATTTGTGTTTTAAGGTGCCAGAGCAATTAAGATCGTGTTGGCGGGGACTTAGAGTTTTCCACTGAATCCGAACCATCCTGACGTGGGAACCAAACTCCAGACTATATAGAAGTAACAAAATCAAAATTGGAATAAAACCCAATTTTCCGGGGTCAAAAAAACGGATGATACCTTACGGTACCAATAGTATGGAACTTAAACAGTGGCGTAGCAATTTAAGAATCATAGGGGAGCTCAAGTGGTTATGGGGGGGAATGAAATGACTTTAAAGAAGATTATGTGATGCAGCCTTAGAGAAAATAATGTGTTTTGATATCCAATGGGGGGCGGTCTAAGTTTCCCCCCTTACCTACGCCGCTGAACCCAGATTATCCGCGAAATAGACGCCCTCGTTGCCAGTATTCTCAACAGTAGAGCACCCAGACTATTTCCAAGCGAGGGCCAGATGGAAAACATGGTCAGAGGCCATATCAATTACGGTTGTCCTTCAAGTGCGTATTCAAGAAGGGCATGGGACTTGCCCCCTATAGCCGGATTATATTGTGGAAAATGAGATGAAGAGTACCGGACACTTGTCTAAAATAAATTGGAAACAAATCGTGCCCCCCTTGAAAGATTTCGGGATCCGCCCTTGTCCTTTTGTGTACATTTATCATTCTTGAATTACTAATAATTCTACAATGCAAGATACTTGAATTATTAGAAGTAGTACCAGATTATGTTCGTAAAATTTTACAATGGCCAGCCCTTGTCCTCCACAAAAAAATTACCGTTTTGATAATAGGTTTAAGAATAACCCTATTCTGCAAAACTTGCTTTTGCTTGCCCTCTGTCCATTACTTCATCCACAGAAGCCCCTTTTCTCTCCCATGACCCTTGAAAATCATCGCCTTTGAGAATCGAATCCTTACGATAGAGAAAAATTTCATGTTGTTTGAACTTCTCCGAGGTCTTTCAATTATTAAATCCCTTTGAAACAAATTGATCCTTGGCTTGTGTCGATCTTAAATCTACTTCATGGGGTGCAAAGAGAACATAAAATTTTCAATAAGCACTGTCTTCTACCTTTGAGTAAGCTATATACTTATGCTTACTCATCCAAGGTAAGCAGAAATTTCGTTTGAGGTGAGGTGTTCCTTGACTTAATACAGCACAAGTGATAGTCGTGGGAAAATTTGTTTACATACGGATCCCAAAGATTTTTTAGCACTGTTATCTCATCTCCATCAGTGAGGTTAGATTTCTTCACATAAGTAAAAATATCTGCAGTCAGAATTTCCACTTCAACTGTGTTTGATATTATGTTTTGCTCTACCTTTACCTCTTACAAAGTTGTTTGAAGACAACCGCAGATCACTGATGTTGCTTGTCTCATCAATTTCACCCGATTACTGGCAAATACCGTTGGGATCGTCACTATTTTCAACCTTACTTTAAAATAAAAAATGACCAGTGTCTGTTTGCGTAATAATTTTTCGCTTTGTTAGTCCAAGGGGGTCCGGGCCCCCTCGGCCCCTACGTGGGTGCGCCACTGATTCTCAACAGTAATGCAAAAACAAATCAATGGTGAATACACAATCATTGTTGCATTTTTATACCAGCCAAAGAGCGTTTAATAAAAAAATGACAGAATTGTAATGGGAATTTCTTAAAACAGCCCTTCATATTCCACTTAGTAAGCTCATTGTAAATTAAAGCAGAACTTTTGCAACTAAATCTTTTAAAATTGATATTTTTAAAAGCGTCCAAATTGAAGGTTATAAACAAAACTGGATTTTGTGCCCAAGGTGAAAATCCATATTAAAAATAAATTGAGAATTTTAATGAAAGCTAATTGAGAGCTTTCATTTACAGAGAATTATTCAGACGAAGCTGAATGAAATACATACTATATGACGGGGTTGTGTTTAATAGCTAAAAAATACTAAATAGACAACATTTACAATGCGATGCAATTTGCAACAACATTTACATAACAATTTTTACAACATTTACAAAACGATTTTTACAACATTTTCAAAACAATTTTTACAACATGCATAAAACAATTTTTACAACATTCACAAAACAATTTTCAACGTTTTCATAATAATTTTTACAAAATTTACAATACAATTTTCACAACATTTACAAAACAGTTTTCATAACGTTTACAACAACATTTACAACAAGGTTAACAACAATTATTATTTACGCTGATGTAAAGGAAAATATTTTCACAAGATACATTGCAATTGAATCCGGCCTTTCACTTTTATATAGTTCCTGTTAGAATAACTTTTTAGCTCATAATGTTCAAAGAAAAGAATATTTTACACTTACTTATACTAGATTCGAACTCACGCCCTCTAAGTTATCATCAGAGTTTAAGCTGGCTCAAAACATGCTGTCGCAAAAATGCTAAAATGGGAAAAAAGTTGTAGCAAAATGCTAAAAAATATTAGTTGCTTTCGTTGCTCGAAAAATCGTATCAATGAAATTATTTATATCAACGATGCTTAACAGGTGCTGTTAAGAATTTTGAAGAGGAAACAAAAAGGAACAAGAAAAGATCGCTGAAGTGCAAAACGGATATTCTGGAATCGAGGAATCCTGTTTTCAGAGAATAAACTGTGGTTAAAAATGCCTGTCGCATTTTCGCGATGGGCAATAATTTTTTCTTCGCATTTTCGAGCAACTCGTCGCATTTTGCGAAAAACGAGACTGCAGCTTAAACCCGGTTGACAATCACAGTGCTTTGACTGCTATACCACTGGTTATAGCCATGCGAGTCCTTTTCTCATATGTATTTGTTAACCAAAGGAATTTTCTTAGGGAATCTGCCCATAAAGGTACTGAGAGGATAAACCAGAGGTCTCTGGTTAGAATCCAGCTTGTGTGTATGGAAATTTTTTCCAGCAATAAAAGATAGTAAATAATAAGTTCTCGAATAAACCATGGAAAGCTGAGAGTTAGGTTTGATCGTAATGCTTAATTCTTCATTCAATTAATGAAGGAGACGCATCTTTAATAAACACACTGTACATATTTTGAATTAAATATTTATGGAAAAATGCACCCGCATCCTAAAATTTGGATTCAACTATAGTTTACTTCTACGTACCATTTTGTATGTGTTTTTGCATACCACTTTCTGTGATTTTTTTTTTTTTTTTATATATATCATTTTGCATTGCGCAGTATTCATTTCTTTAAATATCGAACGATATTTTGAAAGTATAAATTATAACAAAAAACTTAGTTTTTCCTTTTTTAAATTAGTAAGCTTTGGCAAATCAAGAAGAATCTTACGATCATTAAAATGTAAAACTTTGTAACTTAGGTTTCAAGTTATATAAAAAATCAAGAGAATGTCTCGATTGTTAAAATATAGAACTTTCGAATTTATGTTGCAAGTTACATAAAAAACTGCTACAGTTTCGTAAACAAAAGATATTTTCTTTCATTTTGTGGTAATTGCACTGCTGCAATGTTTTTTTCAAAGAAACGTTTGAAAGTAAGTGTTTTATTTCAAAGTAGCTCTGGCTTTTGTTCCTTCTGGCCGTTTTCTGATTATACAATGAACAGCCAAACGACAAAAAGGGGGCATTTTTTCTGAGCCACTATCTCTGATAAGCTCCTAAATTGCCACAAATTATTATTATTATTATTATTATATTTTTTATTAATTGTCATTAAATAATTATCTAATGTTTGGACAATGACAGACACAAATATCTAAAAATGAAGTTGCATTGGATATATGTGCGCAGGGCCCATTGGAGGGGGGGGGGAGGAGTGTCTTTTGCTCCAAGCCTCGCAATATGGTAACTCAATATATGGTAGACATATCGCACTCTTGGGACGAAAGTGTTACAACTCAAAAAATCCCAATTTTCAGGAAACGCAAAAAACTGTTAGTTTGTTTGTTTGTTTGTTTTTTGGTTTTACGGCTCAAAGACTACAGTGGTCATGCTGCGCCGGGACCTACTGTTTTCCGAGGAATCCGAACCTCTTATGGCCTAGGGAACCAAACCCCGGACTACAGTGAGCAGTGCGATCTTTTTATGAGATCTCTGAGTAAAAAACTTTTTCTGGCTGAATTGAGGGATGTTGTGTTCATCTAATGCAGTGGTTCTCAACCTGGTGCGTGATACGATTTGAGAATTTAATATTAATCGCGCTTTTGTTTTTCGATTTTCAAAATATATCTGAAAAAAATAAGAAGTAATTATAAAAAATAATGACTAATAACCTAAGAATCAAGTTCAGTTACATTTGGATTCTTTAGATGGCAAATTCAACTATTATTTCTCGGATATTTCATCTGCTCACTGGTCTAGGATAGCGATGAGAAGTCCTTTCCTTGTTGATATTGATGTATTGCCACAACGTTTTCAAGAAGAAGCCATAGAACTGAAATGCGATTCAAAGGCGGAAGATGATTTCAAGACAATGGGCCAGGATGGATATTGGATACATTATCTTACATTGTATCATAACGAACGATGTAAGGTAATAACTCAAAAACACAGATTTTTTTTCATTTGTAAACATGACCTTTAACAGGTTATAAAATGTGAACAATACGACGCAGGTACAAAAATGTTGGATTTTACCATCTACTATGTATAGTAATAACTGGTAATTTTTTGGGAAAAATCAGAGATGGTGTGAATCGCGTGTGGGTGGGTGAACCTCTCGGAATCTGGCTTTTAAAAGATATTTAGACAAAAGTAACTGCAATGTACAAGCAAAGCGGTATACTACCTTACTGAGATGTTAGGTTTGACCCCCAATGGTGCAAAATCTAAGGTGTTAAATAATTTTCTACTACTTTGTAATCCGAGGTTTGATTCCCTATGTGGTCGAAACTAGAATTTCACAAAAACTATAAATCCAGTCCCGCAGCACGGGTTCAAAAATAGGCAGGATGGGAAAGGGCCCAAAGACAACAAATTTTAGGGAAGCAGAATTTTAAATGCTTTTATTTTTAACCCTCTAACTGCTCGATTTTTTTTATCAAAATCGCTTCAAAAATTTCATATTTTTTATTATATATTTCAAATCTACATGTAGTTGAGAGTTAAAATATGTAGCACATTTTTGTAACCAAAGATGATGAGAGGTAAAAGCTGTAAAAATTGTATACACGCAAAAATCGCGGGATGAGCAATTTTTATCTTTACTTTACCCGTGGAAATCGCGGGATAAGCAGTCAGGGAGTTAAATTACGACCTATCTACGGCAGAATTTCGTCAATCTGATTTCTGGGGAAGTGAGACGCCATTTCCTCAAGCAGTCGAAAAGTATATGAACATACACACAAGACAAAACCTCTCTTGAAGAACATGTAATTTCAAAATATATATAACTCAAAGAGGGAAGGGTCCCCGGAATTCTTTTGCCTCGGGCGTTTCACCCTTTCAATCCGAGACAATATTCGTCTTCCGTTGAAACTAAGGCTTGCCGTGTTTTCCACCACTTCGTACTCTCAGGTGTAATTCCCTGGACTAGTGTTTCTCAACTGCAGGACCGCTGCCCTGGCATCAATGTTACCAAGCTGCGAGATTCTCCTGAAATTTGTCATTTTAGTTTCCGAAGCATTGTTTTATGAATGAATATTTTATCGTGGAAATATTCTGAGCAAAATGATTGTCGCGAATGCGTTAGAAAGCTCAAACCCAGAACGCCTGAATGTCGTATCTGTCGAATATGCCAGAGACCACGCCGTGTATTTTTTAAATGTGTGAGTATTCATGGATGAATGAGAATTTTTAGATATCGGAATCTTTTAGCGTTAAAGAAAGGGTATACCGCTTTGCAGTAATGAACCGATTACAATAATATGCGTTACATCCTCTGTTCTTACAACTGAACGAATTATTATTAGTAGTAGAGAGGGCAGGGGGAGGAATTGGGAAGGGTGGCAGCCGTAAGTTGCACTGTAATCCCAGACAACTGAACGAAATAATATCTGTGTTGCAAATGCCAGTGACCAATCAGCAAGGAAGTGCATCAGCAAAGTACCTATTAATAGGAATGTACTTATACTCCTATGCCATAATATATTAATCACACTTATTATAGTTTAACGTACGGCCTTTAAAAAATGAAAAGGTATTCACGAGTACACTTCTTGAAACCCGGCCTTCATCTCATGAAAAAAATTTACCGGACAGCGGCCTCATAAAGGTCGAAAAACCCTACCATTGTCTAACGGTTGCCAACCTTTCGGACCTCATGGACCACTAAATTCATAATTTTAAATCCCGCGGATCATTAATATGAATTTTTTTTAAAAGATAAAACCAAGGCTTCTTCTGGTAACCACATTGCGGTAAGTGAGGGTTTTTTCACTAATTGCCTATAATTATCTCAAATTCATTATAGATATAAAAATTTACAATTAATTATTTTAACAGAAAGTTAGAAATTAGTACTTAAACGTTTAGGATCCTATCACGCATATTTCGTGAATTTAGTGCAATATAAAGGTGGAAATTGTCATTCAGAATATGAGAATTTCTTAGAATATTATTTTTGTTTTATTATTAATAAAACATTAAAAATGCAAATAATGTCCAGATTTTGCTGCGGACCACCGGTTAGTGACCAATGCCCTAGATGACTCAGTTTTGAGTCTTCGAAAAAGTATGGATTTCAACGTAAAATGATGCTAGCTGTACACTGTCTTGGTTTCGTAAAACATAAATCAACAAACTATTTTTATAGGTAAAGGTATGCAATATTTTATATATCTACGTATAACATTTTCATTACAGTTACTTTGACAAAATAAGGTTGTTTTTGCTTTTTAATTGAATACAAGCAGCCTTTATATCTTCCCATGTTTAGAAGTTTACTATTAAAATTATCTGTTGTTTAGTATATGGCTTATCCGATATTTGATATGTGATTATCTGTTCTTTAGTATGTGGATTATTCGATATTTAGTATTTAGATTATAGGTTTTTTAGTATGTGCATTATCCAATATTTAGTGTGTGCATTATCCGATGTTTAGTATGTGAATTATTCGTTGTTTATTTAGTACACGGATTATCCGATGCTTAGTATGTGAATTATAGTTGATTAATATGTGGAGTATCCGATGTTTATTATGTGAATTGTCCGCTGTTTAGTAGTCTATGCGAATTATCCGTTGTTTAGTGTGTGCAACATCCGCTGTTTAATATGTGCATTGCCCTATGTTTAGTATGTGAATTATTCGATGTTTAATATGTGAATTATTTGATGTTTAATATGTGCATTGTCTTATATTCAATCTGTAAATTATTCTGTGTTTTCGGACATCAGGGCCGTTTCTACTGGGTGTGCAATGCGTGCGTGCACGCAAGCGGCCAATTTCTAGTGCGGCCGCATTTGTTTATGTACTTCTATAGTAAAAAAGTTTTGTTTAAAATTATAAGATTTTCTTCAGAAATTATGTTCCGCCTTCGCTAATTCAATAGAATGGTCATCAAAATGACTGACCTATCCCATGCGGTGGTTTAAAAATC
The DNA here is from genome assembly GCA_006491805.2 of Dysdera silvatica. Taxonomy (NCBI): domain Eukaryota; kingdom Metazoa; phylum Arthropoda; class Arachnida; order Araneae; family Dysderidae; genus Dysdera; species Dysdera silvatica. The sequence continues at coordinate 134,544,571 of QLNU02015003.1, read as the reverse complement.
TAGAATAATACATGGTGTTCAAAAAAGAAGTATACAACTTCAAATTTTATTTGCATCGAAACTACAATAGCTAGAAACTTAATTCTTTCTTTTAATTACGTGGCAATAGTCAAGAGCCGACTATAACTTTTGGGGGGGGGTCCGCCGCAACTTGCATTTAGGGCCCCCTAACGCGCATAGATAGATTGGATGTAAGTTTGAAAAATGTGCACACACGTATTCATATTTTAAAAAATGTAGGTGAGAATCAGAATATGCTTTTCGATCCCACTGTCACTCCAACATCGTAGTCGTGATTGGATACCAGTAATGATTTCTCTGAATTTGTGTTGGATTGTAAATCTGAAGAAGGAAAAAATAACTATATTTTTTATCAATTTGTTAATTTTTACATTAAATAAAATTATAAAATAAATATTTGGGGGGCTCCTCCTTTCGCGGGCCCGTGAGCACTTGCCATAATCTGGCCCCAGCAATGGTCAAAGTTTTTTTCAGCATAGTTAGAATGTCTCCACGTAACAAACAGTACACGTGCGTTCATAGAATGTAAAAGACACCGAAAACAGCAGTGATGGCATCAACATAGAAGAAGGCTACTTGTGCAATATGGTTTATGGAGACGAAGTCACCAACACAAACGCAATTGAATTTCGGAGACGTTTACAAGAGAACACCCCCACGAGAAGGAGCATCGATCAGTGAGTAAATAAATTCAAAGAAAGAAGTATTTTGAAACGTAAAAGTACTGGTAGACCTTCTGCGTGTGATGAATGTGTAGAAGATGTGTAAGAGGTTTATGTTATGAGTCCAAACAAATCAATCCGTGTTGCCAGTCGTAAACTCGATACACCTACGTCAACACTTTACAAAATTCTGTAAAAGTGTCTCCACCTATATCCATATAAAGTACAGTCAGTGCACAAACTTTAATCCAATCACAAGCTACATGAAAAAGCATTTGCTGAAGACAAGCTTGATCGCATTAAGGAAAACTCCGCATTCCTTCCAAGGTTCTGTTTCGGCTATGAGCCAACTTTTCATGTGTCCGGCGAAGTTAACAAGCATAACTGTCGAATCTGGGGCACTGAAAATCCCCATGTGGTTATAGAACAAGAGAGAGAGATAGCTCGAAGGTTAACGTTTGGTGTGATATAATGATAAATAGACTTGTTGGACCCTTTTTCTCTGCTGAAAACACTGGCACAACGTATTTGGATACGTTGGAACAATCTTCAATTTCACGACTCCAGGATATTCCAAATATCATTTTTCGGCAAGATGGTGCTCCTCCGCATTGGTCTTTGGATGCTCGAGCTGTTTAGACAAACATTTCCCAGAGCGATGGATTGGTCGTGATGGCCCGACGAATTGGCCACTCCATTCTCCTTACATTACCCCAAGCGATTTCTTTCTTTGTGGATTTATTAAGGGCATTGTTTACAAAACAAATATAACTTCTCTAGATATGAATAAAGAGCGCATTAAAGAAGCCTTTCTTAGTGTAACAACCGACATTTTGCAGCGAACGTGGATAGTAGACTTTCGATAACGCTCTATCCTAAGGAAGAACGGAACTCGCGTAGAGACATTCTAACTATTCTAAAAAAAACTTTGTTGCTACTTAATTTAAAATAAGAATTAAATTTCTAAGTATTGTAGTTTCGATGAAAATATAATTTGAAGTTGTATACTTCTTTTATTCATACCCTGTATATTCACGTACGAACAAAACAGTATAGAGGTTGTGAGTAGGGGCCGACTATGAATATTGGGGGCCACCTCTAACGCGCATATAAAGATTGGATATGAATTTGAAAAATGTACACACACCCGTATTCCCATTAAAAAAAATGTATGTCAGAATATGCTTTTCGATCCCACTGTCACGCCAACATCGGAGTTGTAATTGGATACCAGCTATGATTTCTCTGAATTCGTTTTGGATTGTAAATCAGAAGAAGGGTAAAATAACTAATTTTTTTTAATACTTTAGCAATTTTTACATTAAATAAAATTATCAAACAGATATTTGCGGCCCCCTCCTTTCGCTGGGCCCGGTCGCGGGTGAATAATCTGGCCCCAATTGTGGGGCTGCAAAATATTTTCGGACGCTCGAGGCCAAAAACCCCAAACCGGCGCTGGCAGACATAAAATACAGAACTAGAAAGAATATCCAGAATAACATCTATATAATTTCACTGTATTTCACAGACTAAAAATACAAAAAGATAATTAAATTTAATTGCAAAATTCAGTGCAGCTGCACACGGAAGACATAAAAATTAATACTAAAAATATAAAGCGTTGTTTTCGATATGATAGGGGTATAGATGCTGTTTAGACATGCGAAGCTGCCTATGGCCAGTTGTCTATTTCTGCTTCAACCGCGTCAACACACTGTACACTGACATATAAAGATATGTTTCATAACCTTGTGATATGTATTAAAACTTAACTATAATTCCATGAACATGTATGTCACAGGTCAGAACTTGCATAGCTTATTCTATCAACGTAACTCCATTTAGATAAGGCTACATTATTTTACTAAACATTTATTTCTTTTTCTAAGCATGAAATTCCTGTTTTTATAGTTGTCATTTTCAAACCTTGTGCGAGCATTTCGAATTATGTTTTCATTGCTTGTAAAAGATTTAAAGATTTATTCACCTCAAGTGGGTATATAAACTTCACTCCGCTCGGATCGAATCCTCCCGAATCCCCTCGGTTAAGAATCTCAAAGAAGAGAACTCCTCAGTATCCCAAATCTTAAACATAAAATCTGAAATATTTCTTCTATGTTCTCTCAAATCGCTTATGGTATCTCAAGATATGGTAGAGGTCTCAAGATATGGTAGAGGTCTCAAGATATGGTAGTCAAGATATGGTAGCCTCAAGAAAACGTGTAGAAAGTGATGCTGTAGATTTAAGACTGTTACTGTATAATTCCATTGTATTATTCCTTTGTAACGACTTTTCAACATCTCTATTTCATTGGATTGAATTTGTTAATTGTAGTTACAATCTATTATAAAATGTAACTACTACTATAACTGTAATTATAACTTCAACTATAACTGTAATCGTATCGTACGTTTCACCATCTAATCACGCCATACCATCGGCGTTGGTATCACTACGCCAATAAACGTTGATTGATTGACATTGTTGTTTGATTTAATCTGCGTAGTGTTCGATTTATATAAAATAAATACATATGCTGCAACGTGCATTTCGATCAATTTAATACCAGTCTCTTTGCAATTTGGTTTAAATAGTAGTCTATGTACTACACCATTCTGCGAAATAACTGGCAACAATATATATACGTTCGTAAAGAGATTATATATTGTCCTTCGTAGCTCAGTGGGTAGAGCCTCCGCCCGGCAAGTGGAAGGTCGTGGGTTCAGGTCCCACCGAAGGCAGAAATATTTATTTTCTTTCGAACGTTTCACCATCTAATCACGCCATACCATCGGCGTTGGTATCACTACGCCAATAAACGTTGATTGATTGACATTGTTGTTTGATTTAATCTGCGTAGTGTTCGATTTATATAAAATGATCACATAATGAGCAAAGATAATTTGAAATATATCCTGGAAAAAGAATGAGACAAAATTTCTTTAGGCACAACTAAAAAATTCGTTTGGCAAATGCCACGACGCTTGAATGCAAAAATAATAGCTGAAGTTCATGCAACAAAATATTAACATTTATTTTATATGATAGAAATAATAGAAAATATATTTTATTCTTCAGTTTTGGAAGCAACTATCTGGATTCTTTTTTTTAAATGACTTCATTCATTTTCAAGTTATTTTCAGTATTCTATATACGTGGCTATTACAAATCGAATTACCCATTTATACAATTTGTAATAATTAATTAATTTCTCCATAAAAGAAAAAAGTTATTTTACTTTATCAGAATTGATCATTTGTTTCGAAAGCTGAATTTGTCTGGAAAAACTGGTATATTCCCAATTTTTGGAACCACTTTATATACAGCAAAACCCCTCTTTACAGACACCCCTCAGATATTAGCTCCGTTTTTATTGTCGGATAAAAATTCCCTGACAAGAAATTTTTCTGGCTGTTAATGGATAATACAACGAACAGCCAAACAAGATGTAGATGGAATAAGACAAGTTTCCTGATGACGCCATCTCTCATATGTGTCTAAATACGATAAAAAAAATCCCTTAAGTAGAAATTCCCTCATAATTAATCCTTCTTTCACTGGCGATTTTTTTTTCTCTCCATTAAGTGTCCACTAATATAAGGGGTTTTATTATACATATATTTGAAAATATCATACAAGCACACGAGTAAAGATTACGATATTGCGTAACTCGGGACGCTATATTTTACACCAATGCCATCTGCAATTTGCGCCAGTTCTATGATGTAACATGTGCGTATATTTGTCTCTTCCTTTACTACAACAAATAAACTTGTAAATTCCCATTGTGGTTACACTGTATCTAAGTTTTGGTATGTAAATGCCTCCTTCCATCTACCTACCTAAACCTTAATGATAAAAAGCGTAGACCGTGGCTCGGTTGGTTGAGTATCCCACGTGTAATGGGAGGGTACCAAGGCATCCGCGCAATTAGCGGTACCAAGAAGACTACCGCAATTTGTACGGATTCCATAATGTAAAATGTATGTTTTTATCTGTCTTCCATTCCTACAACAAATACAGTTACACAACATATTTTATATATGCTATACACCGTATGTACAGGGCTTGGCATTTCACAATGAATCCTTCGCGTCCTCTTCAAAAAGAAGAACTTAGGAACAAAGATATCCTACTCACCAACAGAAAAAAGCCAGTCAATGGTGACCAGATGATCCGATTGGTCGAGCCATATGTATATCCCCGTCTGTCATATCCAGATCTGTGGGTCTTGAGAGCTTAAAATATATTCGGCTCCCAGTTTTGAATCCCTCTAGACCAAAGTATTCCGCCTCCATAGTTATCCCTCTGAACTATGCATTAGTTTAAAGCGAATGCAAGTTCTATTTCTTTTCCGTTTGTTGATGGACAGATGCTTCGACGCAAATTGTAAATATACCAAGAAATGGAACGTATCCCACTTTTATTACTTCAGGGTGATACAAAGAGATAAAACCCAACCTTTTTTCCCCCAAAGGAAGCGGAGATCGTGCAGTATAAAATAGTCCAAAAATGTTTCCATTTATATTCAGCATAGATAGCATTTCTTGCATTGAAATGGACATTTTATGTCCATCTATTGTCTTCCAATTCCGATGTCACATGCTTAGTGTAAATCGCGGGAACTGAATACGACGTTTCTTTATATTCATTAAGTTCTGTTCAAGAGATATTTTTTGGCGGCAAATGATATGTAATGATGTAAATGTTAAGGTAAATTTTATTGTGATATATTTTTGCAGTACATATTAATTTGAATAAAAGAAGAAACCATTTGTTGTAAAAGTAATCACAGTCCTTTATCATACTGAACTAAACTTTCATCAGTATTTTTCATCACTATTTTTGTTCTCCATATTTCTGTCTTATGTTCCTAAAAATTAATGGAAACCATACATTTCTTCACTTTTTTTTGCAAAACTTCTTTATTCCCGTTAGAGAAGACTTTTCTTCCAAGAATTTCATTATACTTGCTTTCCCAGAAAAACTCTTGTGAAACAAGTGTTATGTTGACTTTTGTTTGAAAATCGAGGAGAGTCAAGTATGGTTTTCAACTATTTTTAATCCTTACCGAGAAAAAATTGAACATTTGAAAATCGATTTTTTTCGAAACTCCTTCCACGGTTTATGGACAAAAAAGCATATTTATTCAAGTATATAATCCACTTTTCTCATAATTAATCTGCCAAGAAATGGCAGCTTAATTATGAATTATTATCAGTTATGGAGTTTGCTTCGTATAATTTGGCAACTGATCAAATTTTAAGAGATAGGGAAAACTGAGGTGATAATATCAGTGGATGTTATTACATCTCGTTATTTTAATGCTATGTTACTTTAAGTTATTTAATAAATTGCAAGTTCGCTGAGGACTTGCGAAATAAATTGCGTCCTTATATATGTATATCATCATCATATTCAGCCCTTACCTATCCATTGCTGGATGAAGGTATCTCTAAATGCTTTCCACACAAGTCTATAATGAGCAATTCGCTTCCATGTCACCCCAACCTGTTTTTTTATTTCATCCACCCATCGAGTTTGAGGATATTTTCTAGGTCTTCGGTGATCTTTTGGAATACAGTTGGGAATTTCAGTTGTCCATCCTCAATCAGCTCTTCTTGCGATATGCCCAGTCCATCACCATTTCATCCTTTTTACTTTAACAATGGTGTCCTCTACTCTAGTTTGCTCTCCAACTCGTGTTTCTTTTTCGACCTGAACAACACTAAAGTGTTGACAACACTTCAGTGCTGTTTAGTTTTGGATCACTCGAATTTCTTACGAGGGACGGCCAACGTCTGTCCGAAACGTACGTCGATTAGTGTGTTTGAAATTTTCTGCTACGTCTAAAACGTTGTTGTTCTTAAATTATTTCAATATTTATTATTTTGTACCAATAACTTCCTGAACAGTGCCCGTTTAATATTTTTATGTTCCCTAGCAGTAGTCTAGCGATTTAAAATTCGTGGGAGTGTGGTATTCGGCATCCACGCCGGTTTTGATAGTCGAACGATTAATCGATTGTGAGACGATGTGCTTGACGCATGCGCCTCACACTCTAAGTGAAGTTTAAATGGTTAAGCAACTTGTTACTATCCCACATTCTTTTTTATGCACTTACGTTAAAGTCATGATTGGCTTACAAATGAACTTTGTATTAAGCTACTGGTGGTTGACTTTGAAAGGTGTTGGTTGCTAAATCTTGTTACGATAACTTCGACTTGACAACTGAGCTTTACGTGTTAATTTTGAGTTGATTAAATGGTTATGTTTGTCCAACTGGATTTTGTTTTATTCGTATGCTGCTCCTGATGATTCGCAGGTTCCATCGAAATACCTGCGCATGCTGCTTCACTATGTGTACCTGGAGTCTCAACCGATGCTGCACCTATAGTGTGGATTGATGACCTTCGCAAATTGTCATTTGCGGTGGGACATGCATCCTGCATTAGAGTTGTATTAGACACCCACGCGCACACGCCCACAGGGCTTAAATGGCTACGGTGGGGAACTCAAGCGCTCTTAATCTGTTAACTTGGTATGACGACATTTTTCGTCATACCCGGAAGACTACCAAATGCAAATGACAACATTTTTCGTCATGCCCGGAAGACTACCAAATGCGAATGACGACATTTTTCGTCATGCCCAGAAGACCCAAAATGCGAATGAAGACATTTTTCGTCATTCCCAGAATGCTACGCATATTAAACCAAAAGTATCTCAACCTGTTAAATGGGTATGACGACATTTTTCGTCATGCCCGGAAGACTACCAAAATGTCTCCCCCACAAAAAAAAAGTCCCCAGTGTGAAACGAGTTTCACAAAATTTTATTCCCCGGTTAACAGGTTACAGAAAATTTTGTGATGCGGCCTGTGTAATAATGTATTTTGATATCCAATACGGAGTTTGAGCTCCCTCGGCCCCTCTCTTTCCTACATTATTGGGCCATAAACAGAAAGAATGGAATGTGTCCCTTAAAGAATGTGGTACTCTTGTTCAATATTATCAGATTCCCATTGGTTTGGTATGTTACCGCTGTTAAGACATTTGGTAAAGAATTTTGCAAGTATGTCTTCTACATATTCTCCAGCTTCTTTTAGCCTACATATAGACAACCTAGAATTCACCTACATATAGACAACCATATTTGCTATCCGCGAAACATAATATTACCTACTTGCTGTAAAACAAAGAACTAAAATACATTCATATTTGGCTATGCATTTAGTATTAGAGGTTTGATAAAAAATGAAATTCTGTTCACTTGACCGAATGATACGACCGTCTTCTCCTTTTATTTGAAGAGGATAGTATGATTCCAGCGTCGTCTCGAACCCACGAGGTTCCGATGTATGATTGCCAAGTCGCGTCTTTACATCCGATGCGGATTTCCTTGCTTAGAATCAACTTAGATTACAAAATGTCCGTCGTTATATACGATGTCATTATAAACGATATGTTTAGTAAGAAATTGAATACGAAACCAAAGTTCTTGTAAAAATTTCCGTCGTTATATGCGGCTGATCCTTATAAACGATATCCATTGTATATCGAAAAATTATAAAGTAAAATTGAATAATTTAATGTGAGATATTTCTGTTGCCTAGCCGATTTTGTTGGATAAATATATGAACTAGAGAATATACATATATATTTTCTATAATATATGGATCATAATAATATATTCTATAATATATGGATCATAATAATATATTCTATAATATATGGATCATAATAATATATTCTATAATATATGGATCACAATATATTCTATATTATATGGATCACAATATATTCTATAATATATGATCGATCAATATATTTATATATTATATGGATCACAATATATTCTATAATATAGGGATCATAATAATATATTCTATAATATATGGATCACAATATATTTTATAATATATGGATCACAATATATTCTATATTATATGGATCACAATATATTCTATAATATATGGATCACAATATATTCTATAATATATGAATCTATAAATATTTGAACTAATATACATGTATATTCTATTATCACACACACCATGAAGAAAATTTTAAAGATTTAGCATTTTTGTAATAAAATTTAAGTAGTTCAAAAAATTAAAACAATGAAAAATGTGAAATAAAATCCTTTTATTTTAATAACAAGATTTGATAAATGGACGGTTTTTTACTAGAAGTCTTACAAAATGTTAAAATACCGTATTTGTTACATATAGCTCACAGAAAAGGATTTCAAATAAGTACTTCTGTTGAGCTCTTAGCTTAACTTATTGGATCACTGAACGAAAACAACGATTCCGAGCTACGTTTCATAAATAAAAACATGAAAAATCCAAAACTTTCTAAAACTAGCTCATGATTACGAGATTGTAGTTTTACAAATTTGTTTTTCCAATGTTTAAGGTGATTATTTGTACAGAAAACAAAAAATAAAGCCCATTAAATTCAAATTAGACTTCATTTTCAGCGAAACATCTAAACCAATCATTTTATACGCACACAAATAACAAAAATATGTGACAGTTCGTTCGCTGTCGTCATTTTAAAATAATGATGCTAATATAATATTTTTAAAGCACATCGATGGACTTTATTCATTTCTGTTAGCAAATATGTGCTCTTTCCTTATAACCATTTTTCCTTATTATTTCTAAAATAATGCGAATAAGAGCAGCTTAGAAAATTTATAAAATAATGTGAATAAAAGCAGTTTAAAAAGTTTCTAAAATTATTGTTTTGATAGCCCATGCTACTTTCTTCAGAACAGAACTAGCTAAGCTACATCTGTTTGGACTTAAGAATCCTATATATACCCAAATTCCTAGGTTCCAAATCCGCCTTATATCGCTTTCTATTAAAGCGGTCTTTAATTTTTGATCATTCGTGATTTTGCTCGCTAATCCGTCATCGTTCGTATCAGAAACTCATCCTTGCTGCATGGATAACAATGGAATATCGAGGCATTAACAAGTTAATATCAAACGATACCGACATTATGTGATTTATTTCTATATTTAATATAAGAAGGTGGTAATTATAATAATGCAAAATTTAATTAGAAAGTAATTTATAAATTAGATAAAATGTTCGTTACTCTCTGGTTTCGTAAGTTAACTTAACAGAAACAGACTTAGAAAAGAAACAGAAACAACGTAACTTAAACAGAAATGTGAAAATTTTGCTTTTTCATAAGAATTTGAAAGACAAGTTTCTTCGATTTATTCAAAAGTGTACAAAACCTATTTGCAACTGAATGATTAAACACATTAAGAGATTTAGAAGGTAAATTCACAAACAATTACAGCTGTAATTCAAGATTAGTTTATTTGTAATTACTTCGACAGAAAGGGTCCGTCATCATCAAAAACGTCCTCAACGACAACAGAAAAGGCTATATATTTTCGCTCTAATGATGGCAAACCGGTTTTGTCCAAAAGATTGTAAACAACTTAATCTTAACTTGTAACTGAAATGATTTGTGAATTTACCTTTGAAATAAATAGTGTATTTTGTCCGTTTTAATTCCATTTTTATAGACAATAACTTGTAATATCTATAAAATAATATATATATATGTGTATATAAGAAACATAATCTCTGGAAGAGCCCTTGGCGGCTATCAAGTGGTCGTGATTTATGTTCCTACCAGGAACCATGAAATCATTCTTTTTTTTTGCGAGCAATTTTCAAAAAATACGTCCTGGTGGCTCCGTATGCCGGCCATTTGGCGATTGCACTAACCTTGTGAAGAGTAATAATAACTCATATGCAAAAATAAATTTATCATCTAATATTACCACATCATCGATTACGATGAGGAAAATTTCCAGTCTTCAATATGACGCTAGTCCCGCTTTTCGGACTTTCGCTTCTTTGATGTTGATTTGGTTTAAAAAGCAGCCCATGCACGGCCCCCCTTTGAAACTCGTTTATAGTGAAACTTTGTATGCGCTCGCAGAGTGGAGGATGACCGGTCGTTTGTAGCTCAGTTGGGAGAACCCTTGGCCGGTTACCAACAGGTCGAGGGCGCGGTTCTCACCAGGCACCGTAAAATAATTTTCTTTGAGAGCAATTTACAAAACATATGTCCCGTTGGCTTTGTGTACCGACCATTTGGAAACTGCGTTAACCTTGTAGAGGGTAATAATATCTTATATATAAAAAAACAAATTTATCATCCGATCTGCAAAGAGTTTTTTGTGGAAATTTGGAGTTGGTGTGATATTACAAACAAGTTGTGAGAAATATGCAAGTTATTTAACAGAAGCTGACTAAAAAACGAAACACATTTCCTGCAATATGTAATAGTACATGAAACCCCTTCACTAACAGACTTTCGCCAGACGGAAATGGTTGGTTGGCTGCATTTGTATGGCGCAAAGACAGCCAGAGTCATTCTGCACCAAAATTTTTAAGAACATACATAGGGTTTAAAATGAATATAAATTAAACCCATAATGGAAAAAGGCATTAAAGTACAATCATACGGAATGATAAAGTAAAATCAGATGATATGGGAGAAGACAATATGAGATAAAAAGTTAAAATTTAGTTCATGATTAAAAGAGTCACATTAAATATTCCGAAAGCCGGACAAAGAAATTTGTCCGTACAAATGGGGTGACCATAAAATAGTCGATCATACTAATGTATCGGAGAAATATCACATATTAATCATTTAAATACTTAATTTAGAACCATATGCATTTTGACCATATAAAACATGGTGCTTATGTATTAACGCCACCGCAGCAGCAGTTGCGCTAATGCGCCAATAAAGAGCAATCTTGTTGTTCGCACACAGCAACCCTGTTGTTCGCACGCGCACGCAGTTATCTTTTGGATTCCTTGTTGCCTTGTTGTTTGCTGATTTTTGACGCCATTTTTTAGTGCTACGAAAACGCGTATTTGGGATTTGCCAAAAACAGAACAAGATGCAATTTTATTTTTCAGGAGCGAAATATTTTACCAAAAAAACGAAAATGTACCAATTCCCATGACATGAAACTTTATTTTGGTAAACGTAAGTTTTGGAAATGTAATTTAAGACAGTGTGATCAGCAAGTGGGACTTAGAAAAAAGACATTTTCCACCGAAATCCGATTGACTACTTTGTTTTTAAATAAAGTGTTTTGAATTTTGAAAGTGTTTTGATTTTAAATAAAGTGTTTTATTTTATGATTTGTCGCAAAAATTTTAGGTGTAGATTGGCGGCACTTAAAAACCGCCAAATCTGTAGCTGCGGTGGCGTTAATACGTAAGTAACGTTTAACGTAAAGAGTGTAAACGTTTGTTGAATAAAGCAAGTAAATTTACGATAAAACGTTAAATATTAAAATGTATTTACCTTAGAAAGAAATTGATTGGTTTTAACCACAGGTCCAGTCTAATGTTGACTAATGCTGGTCTTTTTGAAAGAATAGTGACCATATGAATGAGCTCCACGACCTCAACTACACTGATGTACATCAAATACTCAGAACCAATACCCAAATTTCTACTCTGCGATTTGAATAGCTGTTTACACCTCCTGTATGGTAATAATTTAATTTTTCTCAAGGGCATCAAAATCTTTAAGATTTATTCTGTAAGTCAGCAAATCTAAGCCAATTGCCATTCTTCTTCATCGAAGGTGGGGCGGGAACTTCCTTAGCCACCATTTTCTTTTTTAGTGGGTGGTTGTTGGCAACGCCTCTAGAGAATGGTTGAAGTTCAAAAATGTTATCTCCGTATGAGGATACTAGTTTAATGGAAATGAATCATGTAAAGAGTATCCGTGTCCGCTTCTGAAAGTGGCTGCTAAGCAGGAGTTCGAAACATGTTATTATAGAAATAAAATACAGGGTACCAGGGAGGAAATTACATAAAAAGGTTAAACACTGGTAAAATAGCAATGAAAAAGATCACTCAAGCTTTCGGACGCATCAGCAGCAGTCCTTCATCAGGAGTAATGACGATGTTATGTTTCTGTCTCTTTTTTATACTTGAAATTTCTGGAAAACCCTTCATCAGAGTAGTCCCGCAGAATGGGAAAACCCAATGAGAACCAATGGGAGGCCTCCAATAGAATCATGGAAGAACCCCAATAGGGACCAATGAGAAACCCACACTGCGGGTTACCTAATTTGGGGATGTCTCATACATTTCAGAGTAAGAGTTGTTTATAAGTTTCTGGAAGTGGTTGTGATGTATTAATGGCTTTCCCGTGTAGTTTGTAAGTTTCCCAAGATTCTAAGAAGAGTCTACTATTCTTGTTTGTGATGTGACGGTGTAGTATTTTTGTTGAGTCCCAGTCGGGTTCGTGTCCGTGTTGTAAAGCGTGTTCTGCCAGACGTGAGGCTATGTCTCCTTTCGCGAGTGCTTGTTTGTGTTCTTTTTTTCTTGTTTTGATCATTCTTTTTGTTTGTCCTATGTAATGTTTGTTGCAGTCTTTGCATGGTATTTGGTATATGGCGCCTGTGAGATCTTCTGGTGGAACTGGGTCTTTAACTTTTGTAAGTTGTTTGCGAAGTGTTGTGACAGGGGAATAGAATGTTTTGATATTTGCCTCTTTAAGGATGCGAGAGATTGTTTCGGAAATGCCGTGAATATATGGAATAGATATGCGGGTGTGAGATGTATTGTTTAAAGATGTACTATTGGGTCTACAGTTTCTGAGAATGAATCGTTTAGGGTATCCATTATTTTTAAGTGCCGTGTGTATGTGTTTTGTTTCTGTGTTTGAAAGTGTTTCATTACTGCAGTGAGAATTCGCTCTAAGACTTAATGTTTTAACAACATATATTTTATTTATATTTTATATTAGGTATTTTACATATATTTTATTTATTTAACATATATTTTATATTAGGTATTTTATTTCTATTTTACTAACCACGGGTGAAGTTCCACTTCATCCTTTCTCTTTCAGGTTTTTGCGTTCCAGTTTCTGGACTGTGGTAACGGATCATCCAGCTGGAGATCCTTAGTAAGTATTCATTTATTCCAAACGGTACTGTGCATTGTACTCCTTCCATAGTATTCGCGGTGTCGATCTTTATGCTGAACCCTAAAAAGTTCGAAGGCAAGGTTGCTATTACACTTGTTGGAAGCAAATGTCACCTGGCCTAAAAGCACTTTGGAAAACTACTTTCATGCATTCACTTATACGTGCACTTAACTTCACTCACACTTAAATTTCACTCACTTTTTAAATTTCACTCACTCTTAAATTTCACTCACTCTTAAATTTCACTCACTCTTAAATTTAACTCACTCTTAAATTTTTCTTACACTTAACTTCACTCGCACTTAATTTCACTCGCGCTTAACTCACACTTAACAACATTCACTCTTAACTTCAGTTGCACTTCGCTTCACTAATATTTAAATTTCACGCCCTCTCAATTTCACTCACACTTAAACTCACTCACGCCAATCATCGCACTTTGATTACCTCCGCGGGATAACACATTGCCAAATATGGTCAACACATAAGCTCTAGTTTGAGCTGTAATTAATACGTGGGTGGCAAAAATTATAGTATAATAAATTCCCCCACGAAAACTCACAAAATTCTCGCCCCGGAGGCTTTCTTGTGTTGACCATATTTGGCAATTGTGTTATCCCTGCGGAGGGTAATAATACCTTAACATCCAAACCATCCTTTACTGGCAGAAAACGTCGTAGTATCCCCTTTGAATTTGTCTTCTTTGAGCGATGAACACAAGCTAAGTGCTTCTGCCATTATATTATTGGCACCAATTGGAATCCGTTTTTGATTGCAATCTGCCAACCAAGTTATTAAAAGATTCTCCATTTCAACCAAAATAAGATTTCTATTCCTAGTGAACTGCTATGCCAAAAGATAATGAACCGAACTTACCTTGTTCTACATATTCTTTAGATTTCGGCAATTTTTCGTACCGTAGACTCATTTAGGCCTAGAGTCGTGCCTATGCGTACTTCGCTTTCACCATTATCAAATCGTTTTATAACGTCAAATTTCGTATCCAAAGTAATAACTTTACGATGTTTTTCACTGGATTACACTGGCACATCACTTTTCCTTTTGAACATGGAAATTTTATGATGAATGATGATAAATTCAAATGAAATTTTACAGAGCGAGCGTGAAACACGGTCTGAAGACACAGCTTTTTACACGTGGTCTTCAATGAACGAAATTGTGTGTTACCGTGAAAAAGTGTTACCAACTTGGAGCATTAAAAGCTCTCCAGACTGGCAACATAGGAAAAACCCTAAATCTAGCGGAAAGCCGCTAGATCTAGTTCCCCCCCCCACCCCACAACCGCATTAATCGAAATTTTAGGGCACATATATAGAGGGATGGTATGAATGTTTGGAATCGTGTTACTCGAAACCGCATATATCGAGGGATACATGTAATTATGTATTTCTACGTAATATGATATATTTGCGATATATCTGTTTTTTACATCACGCAACTACAATATATGAACTTTCCATATCGCGCATCTACGGTGAATCTAGTTTCTACATGATACAACTATGTGCATCACGAATGTACTTTCCACTTGATGCAGCTATGATGCACTTTCCAAATAATGAACATTCAATATGTTTTCAACATCGTGCACCTGCGACGTATTTTTTGCACGATGCACCGGCGATGTATTTGTTACATGATGCCCCGTTGACGCACATTCCAACTGATGCACCGACGATGTACTTTCCAAATGGGATATCTGCGATATACTTTCCAGATGATAGATCTGCGATGCACTTCCCAACGAAATAGTACTTTTTACCTTTCCGCAGATACCGCAATTAAATACAGAGTGCAACGTTTCTCTGTATTTACGGATCATGGTATAGTAGATTATGCAATTTATGGAGTGGTTAGTCAGATCCAAAATCTCCATTGTCTCCATAAGTTTGGCATAAACGTCGTAATAAAAATCGGATTCCAAAATTCCACTTAGCGTTACGAAGATACCAGTGGGGAGTTCAGCAAACAGAAACAACAGCAAAATTGTGAGGAGCATTTTATTAATTTTTCTCATCTCGGACTCATTTTTAGTGCAGATAGTCAAACTTTGACGATGAATTGTGGTCCGATGCAATACCTTGATCAGTGCTACTGTAAAGAAAACCAACAAAGAACACGGCACAACCTGCATAACAATATTGATGAACCAATAGACGTAGTATCGGAAAAAGCTGTGCTTCAAAGATAACTCGCTGTCACCAATTGTGTATAATGTGGCGTTGTCCTTTTCAACCACCAAGACACTGCTACTCAAGAACAAAGGAATGCAGAAGCATATGGCAATACAGTAGATGGCTGCCACTGCGTATTTTGTGCGCCTTATAGTGAGGATGCGAACAGCAGACAATGGATTAAAAATGGCCACAAACCGCCATAACGCAAGCGTGACAGTAAGCCACACTGCTATAGCATGATTAACACTATATATATGATGGAAAATTAGAAAAAAATAAGCAAGGGCATACGAATCTTGTAATACGTAGATATACAAGTCTTGCGGCTTTGAATAAATATGGATGTACCTGAGATAAGCAAATGGAGTGTATAGCAACATTATTGTCATTTCAGCTGTTGATAATGCAGTCAAGATTACGTTCGTTGTTGATAGCATACTCTTGCGTGTAAATATTAGTACGTTGATGATGTTTGTCACTGCACCAATGATGCATACTAGTAAACTCAAGTATCCATGATAGAAGTGATAATTTTCACAATAAGTATTCAAGTATTCACTGTAATACAATTTGTTCGAACCCAATAGTTTATGGTAGTACGATCCGTTGGAACTCATTGCAGATCTTAATTCTTCAAGAATATTATGTACTTGTAACTTGTAACCTATGTGCCGATTTATATTCCAAAGTTAAACATTTTATCACTTAAATGCTAGTATAGAGATTCTATTTGCTTATTTAAAATTGCTGACTTGGGAAGCTTTAACTTCAATATGTGATTTCTCAGAAGTTACCACTTGTTGCAGCTCCAAATGCCTTTCAAAACGTTTTCGCTGAACAGCAGATCTTCTCTTTTGTTTCAAAAAAATCCGAATAAGTTTTAATTAAACAGTGTTAAACGAAACACGTGATGAGCGTATGGTACACCTATTAAAAATCTTACACATTCTTCCTCGGTCAGGCGTATTACGATGCCGAAATTTCTGAGGAAACCTGGAAAGAATAGTACAAATTATATTTTACAAATAAATCAAAGTAAACTGGAATTAAAGTCATCAAAGCTCACATCTCTCAATATAAATCTTTGAATACTATTTCATTTTGAATACATTAAGAGAATGGTTGTGTAGAATTTTAGATACGAAGAGGCGGTCATCTATATTTTTCGTGAACTATAATTTTTTGCTTTATTGCGCAAGTACAAATGAGGATATAAGATATTATTACCCTTCACAGGGATAACACAATTGCCAAATAATGGTCAACACAGAAAAGCCTCGGGGGCGAGATTTTTGTGAGTTTTTCGTGGGGGAATTTATTATACAATAATTTTTGCCACCCACGTATAAGTAGCTCAAACTAGAGATTTTTCTATATTTGGAGAAAAAGAGACGTCGTCCTCATCCTGGACTCAAACCAGGATCCTCGTGTTGAGCCCACAGTTTCTTGACCTACTAGACGAATGAGTACAAGAACAAACAAATTTTTCTCTGTATATAAGGATGTAAGATATTATTACCCTTCACAGGGATAACACAATTGCCAAATAATGGTCAACACAGAAAAGCCTCCGGGGCGAGATTTTTGTGAGTTTTTTCGTGGGGGAATTTATTATTATTATTAAATACGAATGAGGTTACAGATAGGGTCCTTCCCGGTAGGGGAAAATAGGGTGTCCGGCACGTGGAGCACACAAACCCAGAGGTGGCCGCAGACCCTGTATTATATTATTATGTTGTCTTTGATCCAAATGTTAAAAACAATATCAAAGTTAAAAACTTTATATATAAACAGTGCTTATTTTTATGGATATATATATAGTTTTAGACAGTTACAATACAAAGGAGAGAAAAAAAACTTTGATATTGTTTTTAACATTTGGATCAAAGCCAACATAATAGTATAATACACGGTCTGCGGCTACCTCTGGGTTTGTGTGCTCCACGTGCGGAACACCATTTTTACCCCTACCGTGAAGGGCCCTATCTGTAACCTCATTTGTATTTAATAATAATAATAAATTCCCCCACGAAAAACTCACAAAAAATCTCGCCCAGGAGGCTTTTCTGTGTTGACCATTATTTGGCAATTGTGTTATCCCTGTGAAGGGTAATAATATCTTACATCCTCATATACGGAGAAAAATGCGTTTGTTCTTATCTACATTCGTCTAATAGGTCAAGACACCGCGGGCTCAACGCGGGGACCCTGGTTCGAATCCAGGATGAGGACGGCGCCTCTTTTTCTCCAAATATAAAAAAGCTCTAGTTTGAGCTAAATAAACGTGGGTGGCAAAAATTATTGTATAATAAATTCCCCCACGAAAAACTCACAAAAATTTCGCCCCGGAGGCTTTTCTGTGTTGACCTTTATTTGGCAATTGTGTTATCCCTATATAAAATCTTATTAAATTTATAAGGACTGGAATACTGATTTTTCACCTGGATAGCAAACGGCGCAAACACGGCCCTGGATATAGAGATTTGATATAGAGTACGAAAGTCTCCAAAGAAGTATCGACAGCCTACGTATGCAATACTGTGATGCGGCGGCTTATTAATATATATGCAAGTGGCATGCAATTGGGCGGGAAATAATCTTTCTACTCGAGGCGGCACTTAGTACTGACCCGACTAGAATACCCAAAGCTAGATAGACCAATTAATGCACAGCTAAAATTAATAACTAAGCCTGCTCAACTCAAAATGCTATGCCTCATTCATTCATTCATTCATGTGCGATTTTCGTGTGTGTTTGTGGTATTTCTTATTCTTTAAACTAAAATATATTTACACATTTTTCAAAATACGATGGCAATACTGAATCGAAAGTTTTTTGTACTATGCGAAACATCCTGTGAAAAAGTAGAAAGGAAAACCGAGAAATGGAGGAGAGAGGTTTGAGAATAAGCAAAACAAAGACAGAATATGTGGCACTAAATGGAGAAAGCGTAAGTAGCATAGGTCTACAAGATGAAGGATTACCATCGGCACAAAAATTTAAGTATCTTGGATCGTTCATAGGCTGCGATTGAGTTTTGACCACAGAGATACAATACAGAATCCAATGTGGGTGGTTAAATTGGAGAAAGATGAGTGGAGTGCTCTGTGATAGGAAAGTAAGCGGAAGGATGAAAGGAAAATTGTACAAAACTGTGGTCAGACCTGCAATGTTATACGGGGCGGAGACTTGGCCAATTACAAGAGCGCATGAAAGGAAGATGGAAGTGGCTGAGATGAGAATGTTGAGGTGGATGAATGGTGTTACAAGGAGGGATAAAATAAGGAATAACCTAATTAGAGGTACGGTCAAGGTTGGACCCATAGGAAGAAAAATACAAGAACATAGGTTAAGATGGCTTGGGCATATGGAGCGGAGAAATGAGGAATATGTGGGAAAGGTATTGGATAGACTGGTGGTAATGGGTAAGAGGAAGAGGGGAAGACCACGGCTGAGATGGAAGGATAAAGTGACGGAAGATCTGGAAGAGTATGGATGGAGTAGAGAAGAGGCATTGGATAGAAAATTGTGGAAGAGAAGATTAAAGGACCATAACGCCGACCCCATATAACATGGGAAATGGGAGAAACAAGAAGAACCATGCTTATAAATTCTTATACCATCTTTTTACTGTAAATGAAACTTTTTACAGTGTTATTTAATTAAAAATCAACCAGGGGTTGATTTACGCCATATTCGTTTGCATGGTGTCTTGTGGGACTCCAGAGTACCGTAAGAGCTGTTACTGACATATGCAGTATCAAGTACATAGGCGTAAGCAAAAAGTTCATAAGAGGGTTATATGCTCAATGGGGGTGGGGGCGTTACAGAGCTACAACTCACATATTCCTATGTTAAATATACAAAATTTCATTGCAATGGGGGGTTACAACCCCATCAACACCCACTTCGTACGCGAGTGATCAAGTATTGCATTAATTACAGTATAATATTACATACAGTATCACATTCATTACAATAATTGAATGCTGGACAATCATAAACATCAGACAGATCAAAGAACGTACGTAGATATAAAATATATTAAATTCGAACCCCGTTAATGCGAACCGGGGCAGCATGACAATTGTAGTCTTTGAGCCATAAAACAACAAAACAAACAAACCGTTAATGCGAACACTGGCCAGCGACAAAAATTGGCCCGTGTCAAAAGTAATCTGCGTGATTCGGAAAGGAAACGGATCATATTAGCCGTGTGTCAACTCGTTCAATGACCGAATCACTGAACGAGTCAGATCTTTGAAGATAGGTGGGCAAATTCTTTCATTGATTCCTTCTCTGAGCTATTTAGCATATCTATAGCTCATATTACTAAATTATTCAAATGTGACTGAGATTCGGGAACCTAGCGTTCCGTTTATCGGGGTTCGATTCCCAACGCTGTCAAAAAAAAAAATCCGACTAGCCGATCACTACAATCTGCTGGTTCCGAAATTTGAAATGTTCGGATTTCTCAGGAAAATACAAGTCCATTGCTCCATGGTTGCTTAGCCATAACATACTTGTCTGTCACGCCATTATCGCAAACTCCACTTCCAATGATATTATAGAACCCATTTTTCTGTCCATTACTTTCCGCGATTTGGTTTCCTAGTGGTAGAAATTCGCACTTTTCTGAAAGCTCTGTGTGGTTCCGGCGCAGCACGACTGTGCTGTCCTTGCGCCGTAAAATCACAAGCAGAAAGCCATGGTCAGTGCCGGATTAAGGTTTTTATGTGCTCTGGGCCGAAAGGATATAATGGGCCCCCAAAGATGATCCGTCTAACTGAGGAGTCTGCGGCTAGAGTTTAAACAATCATAGAATTTTAACGTTTCCAGCCAAGTCCAGGGGAAGGCTGGACCGGTGCGTCCTCGTGGACGACTGGCGCCCTCCGAAAATCCAAGATATGCGCCCTTTGAGAGGACCCAGTCCGCCCCTGGTGAGGTCCAAAACTTGCGGTAAAGCCAGCTGATGATGCAAATTATCTGCAGTTTAAAATGAAAATCCCAAGTAGAAAATGAAAAGCATTTTCACTGTTACGCCAACAGGTTTTCAAAGCGCGTGCATTTGAATATTTGTTTGGATTTTTTATGGCGCAAGAGCATCTGAGCTATACTGCGCCAACATTTGAATGTATTACATGTAGACATATGAACTAAATGAGAAAGTTGGGACCCACGTTCACTGGAATCATAACATTTATGACCGTATGTACAGTCTCACCTCGTTTGGGGCAGAGTTATTCTTTTCTCTTGTCCTTGCGCCATAGAAATACAACCAACCTACCTAACTTTTATAGAGCAAAGGATCTTCAGCTGGTATGATGAATGATTATGCAATTATACATATATGTAAATATAGAGATTTGTGAAAGTTTGAGGCAAATTATTAAAATTAAAATAACGCCTGAATATAAAACCCACGGCCCCTTCTGGACCCCCCAAAATCGCGAAGGACCTATTGCCGGGCCTACTTAGCCTATAAGTAAATCTGGCACTGGCATGTAATGTAATCTACTTATCTCATTTAAAATGAGCAATTATTAAAATGTTTTAGGAAAAGCTTTTGCCCAAAAAGAACAGTTTTGTTCAATATGCAGCCACTGATATGAGCTTGTTTCAGTAAAAACAGGTTGGTGTTTTTACTTGATAGGTAATTACGGCTGCAGCTGCGTAATATTATGAGCAAATTATCATTTAATATCGGGAGTTGACTGCCATTAGTTTTGTTTAACCCTTAAAAGGTATCAAAAAAATCAGGTTAACGTTATCATGGGTGTAATTTCACCCCAGTAAATGAATTTTATTTTATAAATTTAATAAAGACACGTAAATGTGATTAGATATATTATAAGACTTTCATATTTCATGAAAATTATAAAATTTATTTTTTACAGTTATTGTAAATAATATTGCGGTGCCTTTTACAAATGAAGTTGGTACGTATTGTACATCTCATAGTATATTTTCTATTTTCTTTCCTTGTACCTATACAACATCTTCCTTGCTTAGATGTTGATAATGGTATTGGCGCTGTTTCCCCAGCCTTTTTGACAAGTATTTCTTATATTATTTTCCTCAGATCATATGGCAAATTCGGTATTTTTAATCGTTCTTTAAGAATGGTTCAATGAGAGAAAATCCAAATTCTAACAGGTAATCTTGCCTGGTAATGTTTCCAACACCATTTGCAGCATTGCAAAATGCAAGAAAGATGTTCGAGTTCCTACCCACTGCATTCCATTACATCTTTTTTTGAGAACGCCATATTATAAAATTATCTTCACGGCAATAAAATAAATAAAATAAAATGAATAAAAACACTTCTAAAATAATTATTTCTTTACATCTCAGCTTATAATTGTCTTACTAGAATGACAACAAATTAAATCTTCACGAAGTAATTTTAAAAAACTTACACTTACGGTATCATGGGTGAAATATCACCCCAGATCAGTCTTCTTTGTGGTGCAGCTAACGAAGTACATAACAAAAGTGAACTTTTTTATGGTAACGGTATCCCTACTGACGCTACAAATGATTTCAGTGTTACCAGTAATTCGGTGTTTTAATAATATTAGAAAAATAATTTACATAGGGTGAGTTTTCACCCATGATACCTTTTAAGGGTTAAGCAAACTTTTAGCAACTAACTTACTTCATAAACAGAAAACTGGAAGAACCACTTTTACGAACACTGAACACGACGTCTTCTTCAAGAAGATCCTTTGTGGCCTGGGTATACTGTTAGGACCAGTCTATAGAATAATTTGCTATTTTGGAAAAAAACACGCTTTCATGATATCATGTTCGATACGTTGTTGGAAGAGGTATGTTGTTTATTGCGAGAATCCCGACGTGTAAAGATGTAGATTCCGAACAACCAGACGCGAAGATGTATATAACGTATTTGGCAATTAGCGAAAGTATCATCCGTCCACACGCAGCTAATGGTGCTTTTACCTTGAGCTGACCTTTCCTTTTACCTTGAGGCTTTTCCTTTTTCCTTGAGCTTCGAATTTCGAAACAAGTTTTCATTAGCATGCTATCCAAATGCTACGGAACTGGTATGTATAACTGGTATCCCTCGGTGAGAATTGAAAAAAAAAAGTTTCCTCCATTCCACTTCATATGCAAGTTCCAGAAAACTTAGAGATCTTTCTTTTTTCTTTTTTTTTAGACCCTTTTGGCTGTTAATGAATACAAATTTTCATATTGAGCAAAACATGCAGAAATACAGTTTCATTTTTCTCCGCAAATACTTCTAGAAATCATGCTGCATATGCATTCTAAATTACGCTCAACGTGGGAAGAGGGTATCAATTCAAAAGTTAAGGACGACTACAGTTTATTAAAAAAAAAAAGGAACGTGATTAGGCGTTGCTGCTGCTGCATTGTGTAGGGGGGCGGGGGATTGGAAAGGATGGCCGCCGAAGACGGTGATATAATCCCAGAAAGGACGCTTGCAACCAGGCGGATGGGGGTGGGGGGTATTCGAAAGTCGACCATACACAGCACCCAAAGATGCAAGCTCGCATAGGTGTCGTCATTTAACATGAATCGGAACACAAGACGCTGGAGGTCGTCCGGATTGCCCCAAACTGGCAAATGGACCGATGCTGACCGAAACTACTGCG
The DNA here is from genome assembly GCA_006491805.2 of Dysdera silvatica. Lineage (NCBI taxonomy): Eukaryota > Metazoa > Arthropoda > Arachnida > Araneae > Dysderidae > Dysdera > Dysdera silvatica. Next base: position 134,521,047 of record QLNU02015003.1, on the reverse strand, counting down.
CTTGTGCGTGGACTTAAGAAAATTCCTATAAGTGTTTCCATTTACTTGGCTAGAAAAACAGGAGAAAATAGCTACTCCTTCCGCATTTTTGTGCACTCGGGTGGAGAATATATTATTATACTATACTTATTATTTTATTTATATGTATATATATTTTATGTTATATTTATTTTGTTTAATTTTTTAAATTTTCTTAATAATTGTTAAATGTATATTGTTATTTTACTATGTTATATTTTTTAATTATTAATATATTATTATAGAGTATCATCATCAACCATTATCTATCCACTGCTGGATGAAGGTCTCTCCAAATGCTTTCCACACAAGATATAGAATATATATATGTGTGTGTGTGGCCTGCAAAAGGGTTGCTGGTATCTAACTGGAAGGAGACCCACACGCTGAACGTATGTGACGATGTGTGGAACCGGCCAGGCCAGTAACCTAGTGTCCTACCCCGCCTTCAAGTGGTGCAGGCTGAGCTTTCTATTTATGTGGCAAATTAATATTTGCTGCACGGATAGAAAGGCGGAAGGGGAGGGCTAATTCACCAACCCGTCTAGCCAGCGTGGTGAAATTATGGCTAATTCCTCCATTATGTTGACACACCAGAAACCATGGCCCCTAGTCTCCAGGTGCTGGAGTGCTCCTGATCAAGGCAGCGGTCAGTGTGGCATGAAAGCAGGGGGTGCTAAGAATCACTGGAATGGCCCAGGCTGCCGTTTGTTATTGACCTTGGCAACGTATAATGGACGATCCCTTGCTTCTGAAGCAAAACTTCAGGAATTGGAAGAAGAACTTGACAAGATCAAATGGGACATTGTAGGACTCAGTGAAGTTAGAAGAAAAGGTGAAGAGTTGGTGGAACTTAAAAGTGGACATTTGTTTTATTATAGAGGAACGGAAACTGGAAGAACAAGTGGTGTTGGCTTCTTAATCAACAAAAGAATTAAAGACTGTCTTCTGGAAGTTGAAAGTACATCAGATCGAGCAGCGAGGCTCGTTGTTCAACTAACCCAGCGATACCAACTTCAAATAGTACAGGTATATGCACCAACATCAAGCCATACCGACGAAGAGGTTGAAGAATTTTATGAAGAAATCAAAGAGTTACACACCAAAGGGAAACAACATATCAAGCTCATCATGGGGGATTTCAATGCAAGAATTGGACAACAGGAACAAGGAGAGACATCGGTTGGTAAATACGGATATGGGGAAAGGAATGAACGTGGCGATCAACTCATCGAATTTGCAGAAGCTGAAAACCTTAGCATCATGAATTCATTTTTTAAGAAGAAACCGCAAAGAAAATGGACATGGAAACACCCAAATGGGGGAACTAGTGAAATTGACTATATCCTGGCAAACAAGAAATCAATTATTGAAGATTGCAGTGTACTGAACAGATTTAATACTGGAAGTGATCATCGAATGGTGAGATGTAAAGTGCACTTAAATACTAAATTAGAACGACAGAAGCTCATTAGGAAACAAGTAAGTAAGAGGGTGGATTTAAAGAAATTAAAAGAAAATACCGAGGCATTCAAGTTGGAATTAAAAAATCGCTTTTCTGCACTGGAAGGACTTATTGATGAAAGTGATATCTCAGAAGCAAATGAAAACATTGTTAAGACAATAGTTGAAACTGCTGGGGAAATTGGTGGTGTAACCTGTAAAAAGCACAATAGCAAATTATCTGAGAAGACGAAACAGCTCATGAAAAGGCGAAGAGATATGAAGGTGGACAATCGAAATACCAGTTCCAGGATTGAGTACATAGAACTTTGTAAAACTCTGCGCAAAAGCATGAAAGAAGACATAAGAAAATTCAATTGTGAGTTAGTAAGGAAGGCCATTGAAAATAACAAGAGCCTTAGGGTTGTTAAAGGAAGTTTATCTGTTGGGAAGAAACACATCATTGCATTAAAAGGAGAGGATGGCACCGTAACAAGAAATAGGGAAGAAATACTTAGAAGAGTTGAAGAATTCTACAAAAAACTATATGAAAGTAACAGTGGATTAAACGAAGACTCTGAGATAGTCGAAGGAACAGCTCCTAAAATCTTAAAAGAAGAAGTTTCATTTGCAATAAAAAATATGAAGAAAGGAAGAGCCCCTGGTGATGATGGTATTACATTAGATATCCTAAAAGAAGCTGGAGAATATGTAGAAGACATACTTGCAAAATTCTTTACCAAATGTCTTAACAGCGGTAACATACCA
>QLNU02015003.1:134487872-134507251 GCA_006491805.2 Dysdera silvatica | reverse complement strand
TATGGAATGAAGGCGGAAACTAACAAGAAAACTATCACAAGTGTGTCCCTTCGATTTTAATGAAGTTTAGTGTATTTATAGAGGAGGCCAAATTATTGAATACATATTTGTTTTTTTGTCGGATAAAAGTTCCCTTGCAAGAGCTACTTCCCTTGCGGAAAAAAACAACAAAAAACGAAAATTTTATTTTATAACTCATTATATTTTTTATACAATTTTTTTACACTGGTAGATGGGCTGAAAATTTTTGTACATTTACGAAATTACACTATCATGATTTGTTCAGAAGTTATAGCCGAAAAACAAAAATATGGCCGATTTTCGAGGGGCGGGTTCACCCCCACACCCAAACATATTTTTAAAACGCTTAAAATGCTATTATTGGTTTTTACTGTCTGGGTTTTATCTCGGTGTTTTATATTGTTGCGCCGCGAAATATGCGCGTCTGGGAAAACGCGCCTTTAGTTTGAAATTTTACAAAAATCATTGTGAAAATAAAAAAATAAAAAAAATTAAGAAATTTTAAGAAATAATTGGAAAATATTGGCGATCAAGTCACCAGTTTTCGTCAAAGTATTACATTTCTCTTTGAGCTGCGAAAGAATCTTACTTTCTATGGCAAAAGAGCATTTAAAATTCAGAAAGGGGAAATATATTTATTACTACTTTTTTTAATGGGGGTTACTTTGCATACGTCAACGAATAATTATCTAATGGGTTGTCCAGATGCGGATGTTTACATTTTACTTTGGATTTGAAAGGCAATCCGAGTAATTGCGAAACGCAGAACAACTCTTCGTCATTGTAAAAAAATTTCCTCATCCGAATATTTCATGTTTACGTCTTATATTTGAATGCACTTGTACTTTGTGTAACTTGTATTTCACACCTTAAAGTGACCATCCCGACTTATCCATCTCTTCCTCTCTCAATTTGTTTTTATGTGGAGGCGTTGCTGTTGATGAATTTCTGTAAGTTTCATAATTTCCAATCCACCATAAAATCTCCATTCACCAGCTTTTTCCATCCTTTCTTTGGTCTTCTTTTTCCACGTTATCTGTTGATATCCATGTTCCTCCGTAAGTTTTCATTCTCTCCCTTTTTCACTGCATGTTCATATCACCTCAGTCTTGACTCTTGTATTTTTCTCTTAAAATATATTGCCTTAAAAAGTGAGTAAAATTTGCTGCCTCCCTCCCATTTGTTCATTTTTTATTCGATATTTTCTTATCGCTCCACACATCTATCTCAATTTTCTTATCTCTGTTACTGAATCCTGTCGACATTGGCGTCCTCGAGTAGCAAAAATGACTCCCCCAACAACACGGTTATTTGCTTGCGCTCAGGAGGAAGTGTAAATAAGTGTAATTAATAAATGTTAATTAATGTTATATACGGGTTTGAGCTCATTCAATTAAATGAAAAGTAGCGAAGTAGTAGCAAAGCTACTAGCAAAGTAGCAAAAGTAGCAAAGTAGTAGCAAAGTAGCAAAGTAGTAGCAAAGTTGCTAGTAACAAAGAGAAAATATAATTTAAAAGTGTGCGCTGCCATAATGGTCTGAAGGGTGGACCAAGGTTGAAAATGCATGGGGGTGGGGAATGCCGCCTCCTAGAATAACAAATTTACATCTATTATAAATCTTTACAGTGGCTTTTAAATTTTTCGCCCGCAACGAGTAGGTTTACATTGGTGTATTCAAGCGTTGTATCATCCCCATCTCCAACAAAAATATTTTACGGATCCGCTTCCTTGGATGGTTTGAATATGGGTTAAAATACGTTTAAATCCGGTCGGAGATAGGATGCTGATTTTAGAACAGTCTGCCACAACTTGATGACGAACATTTTGATGAACAGGACAAATAAGGAAAACAAAACCATGTTCCATGATTTCAGAAGGCTCTTCTGTACAAAGGAAGCAGATAGGAAATGTGGTAATCTGATTTTTGCAAAGGAAGCCAGCGGTAAAAGAACCACTGAAGTGCAAATGCGAAATTCATGAATATGAAACTTATACTTAACAATTTTCGACACTCGCGTAAAAGTTCAAGCTAGAGCTTTTTGAAGGCATAGGGGAAAAAGAGACGCCTTCCCCCGCATAAGTATCGAACTTGGATCCCTCCGTTGTGACCGGAGTGCCTTGATCGCTAGACAAACATGTACAAGAATGCTCTTTTTATGCGTATATAATATCTGACATCATTACATACGCCCTTTTTCTCCATACACAGGGTGCCTGTTAACTGCCGGAAGAAAAGTATATAGCATGATTCCTTGCAAAATTCTAAGCAAAAAATGTTAATGCGAAAATGCTGAGAAATCTATATTTCTCTAGTTATTAAGGTCTCAAGCTCATTCAATCAAAGAAAATTTTGACCACCCTTTTCTTGGCGAAAACCCACTTACGAGAAGAATTACTAAACCTCTCCCTTTGAAATATAAAGCGACCAACTCATTGGAGATAAAACTAAATTCCCTTTCTCAAGCACAACCCACTGGGAGTTCGGTCTCAGCTCTGGTGGCGTGCGGATGTCTGTCCGGGCAGGCGGGTGTTGGTTCCGGCTCGCTTAAGACGGAGTGATTGGGATATTCACTTTGGCCGCCAAGTGGCGGTGGATGGATGCCTGCTTCTGCTATTCTGGGACCGGACTCCGCCCTCCCTCGTAATTCGGACTTCGTCGCTAGGGCCGTGCTTGTACTTCTGTCCATGACGGGCGTTCGCCATTGTCTTCGTCCGCTGCGATCGCTTGGGGGCCAGCTTTCGCAAACAGTGGATGATAATTTGGTATGTAATGCCTGTCCGGATTGTTCTGGTCTCGTGCGCCCTGGTTGCGGGGAATGATTTTCTCCTGTTCTCTGCCGCTCGCGGCACCACACCCACTCAACGGTGTCCGGTGGTCTCCTGTAGGAGTTCCGGCTGGCCCGGGGTGTTCTTCCGCGCCACCCATCTATTTCGGCCGCTCTTCGGGGTGGACTGATCGTGGGTGGTCCCCGGTCGACGTTGAGTGACGACAATCATGTGAGCTGTGCGTCTCTGAACACCTACATTGATCGACAATCCCCCCCAGTGGCCCTTCTCGGTCCACTGGTCGTCACAACATCTGACGTAAAAATCTGTCTGGATACAGCCTTCCCATTAAAATCCTTGATAATACGACAACGACGACGAGCACAACCCACTTTTCCTCTGAAAACTGGAAGGTTGACGTAAGGTGTATTTCGTATTGTGACGTAAAGTTAATCCAGCTTCCAGAATTGGCAGATTTTCCTACTATATAGGCTACTTTGATAGTATATACTTCTGCTATTACAAGTATTAAAAAATAATTTTTTTTATTTCTATTAAATTTTTATTGGTGCTAAATTAATTAAATTTCTTTGGAACTTGCTTTCTTCTTACAATCAACTTAAGTCCTTGGATATTGTTACGAATAAGAACGATAATAAGTATACGTAAAGAAATAGAAACACACACATTGATAGAATATAAACACACACATAACTTTAACAGTTTATTTAGGGTTTGTTTCGTGTTTTATGGTGCAAGGATAACTAAGGCCATGATCAGCTTTGATCTATAGTTCCCAAGGAATTCAAACCTCTGTCGCCTCGGGAACCACACCCAGGTGTAATCTGAGATGTAACCAATGACTTTACGTGACTTCTAAACAAGGATAAAATTCCATCCAATCAAACTTATTAGATGTCGAACCCAGCTCAGCGGACCCAAAGGCTAGTGTCTCATCACTGCTGGATTATTGGGGTGCATACATTAGATCATTTTTTTTTTTTTACTTTCAAAAAGTTACATGTCTCTGCCTTGTGAATATCCTACTATATTGCATATTCCAATAGTTTTACAAACACACGCAATAACGATTTAAATTTTAAGGTAAAATATTAACATAAATTGTAAATTAACGCTTGTTTTAGTTTGTTACATTTTAGTTTCTTTAAAATATTAACGCTATTTGTGCCCTGCGGTGGCGCAGTGTGGTAACGCGTTCTCCTAGTGCGCCGCTAATCCGGGTTCGACTCCCAGCAGTGCAAAGAACGCTTACTCAGAGATCTCATAAAGATCGCACTGCTCACTGTAGTCCGGGGTTTGGTTCCCTAGGCCTTAAGAGGTTCGGATTCCTCGGAAAACAGTAGGTCCCGGCGCAGCATGACCACTGTAGTCTTTGAGCCGTAAAACCAAAAAACAAACAAACAAACAATAACGCTATTTGTATATGTTTGGTATGAGAAGTAAAATACTTTTATTTTTGCTAATTGTTTTGATTCATCCACTTTTAGTATTACTTACTGATTGTTAGCGAAAAATGTAATTTCAATGGTTACCAAACTAAAATCACGGTTTGTATAACGTAACATTCCTCGTATTGTCTGGGGGGGAAAAAAATATCGCATGCGCGTTGGCTTTCAAAGTAAATTTACGGAATAAACGATCAAACACATTTACTCCATGCTTTTTTAAAAACAAGTCTTCACTAATTCGTATCAACAGGACTGTGAAAGGCGTTAACAAATGGAAACGACGTGAGATTGGACAATCTTCAAACGCTAATAATTCCAGAAATATAAATTTCTCAGCATTTTCGCATGAACATTTTTGGCTTAGAATTTTGCAAGGAATCTTGTTATATTCTTTTTTTCTGGGCGTTAGCAAACACCCCGTATAAGGATGCTAGATATTACTCTTCTCAGGTATAAATAACGTTATTTGGCAATTGTGCTGTCCCTGATGAGAGTAATACTATCTTATATCCTTATATACGAAAAAAAGAGAGCGCTGTTCTTGTCCTCATTGGATTAGCGGTCAAAGAACAACGGGGGGGACCCAAGTTCGATTCGAGTACAGGGACGGCGTCTCTTTTTCTTCTATAGCCAAGAAATTTCTAGCTTAAACTTACACGTGAGATATTTATTTTTATTAAAGTTATTAAGTATAAATTAAGTTTCATATTCTTAAATTTCGCATTCGCACTTCAATGAGGCTTTTACCGCTGACTTCCTGCACACATCAAGTTACCATATTTCCTATCTGCCTCCCTTGTACAGAAGGGACTTCTGAAATCATGGGACATTTTTTCCCTTATTTCCTCTGCCTACCAATATGTTCGTCATCAAGTTGTGGTTGGCTGTTCAAAAATCGGCATCCTACCAGATTTAAACGTATTTTAACGTCATATTCAAAGCATCCAAGGAAGCGGATCCAGAAAATATTTTCGTTGTGGGTGGAGAAGATACAACGCTTGAATATACCAGTGTGAACCTACTCGGTGCTGGCGAAGAACTTGAAAACCACTATGGAGACTTAGAGGTAATTTTGTTATTCTGAGAGGAGGTCCCCCTGCACTTTCAATCTTGGTCAACCCTTCAGAACATCGGCCCTGCGGTGGCGCAGTGTGGTAACGCGTTCTCCTATTGCGCGGCTAATCCGGGTTCGACTCCCAGCAGTGCAAAAAGAACGCTTACTCAGAGATCTCATAAAGATCGCACTGCTCACTGTAGTCCGGGGTTTGGTTCCCTAGGCCATAAGAGGTTCGGATTCCTCGGAAAACAGTAGGTCCCGGCGCAGCATGACCATTGTAGTCTTTGAGCCGTAAAACCACAAAACAAACAAACAAACCTTCAGAACATCACGCATCTCACACTTTTAAATTCTTTTTTCTGTTTGCTGCTAGCAGTTTCATTTAATTGAAAGAGCGCAAACCATACGTGGGTTCACCTGACCTCACGTTGAAGCATTCGCTTTAAGGAGAACCTTTTACACGAAAGTCTTGCACACACGATGTCAGATCGAGATTTTCATGAGCCTAAAGCTGAAAGGATATAATGGGTCCTTAAAAATGTGGACCTGGCAATATTTGGTCAATAAATCATGAGTTTACTTCGAATTTCATTATCGTTGGTATCCATGTATGCCAATGATACAAATTTCTCGAATTTGTAAATAAAAACGAATAAAATAAATCTTAAACTTTAATAACGCCAACCTCCTCTAAGGAACTCGTGTGCCCCAAAATCACGGGACCTAGACCTATACGCAAATCCAAAGCTGCTTACACAACAACCATTGGCTAATATAGAAGTGCCTTATCCACATTTCTCATTAACAAACAGTTATTTCGACACTGCCTTCTGCGTCTGTCTTCCTTGACCGAGGAGCAGTTGGCTCCCGAAACGTCGTGTTTTTAAACCTTACGCCAGTGTCGAAATAACTGTTTGTTATGGAATCTCCTGGTGAAACTCTGTATTGTTCGTTCACATTTCTCATTCTCTTTCCTCTGTCAAGAAATATTTTAATCAGTAAAGTTATTCACAAAATCGACAGAATTCAATAAGCAGATTTTTTATTCCTTATTGATGGTAACTCCACAAATTAGGATAGTTTAATTTGCTTATTAAACGTAATGAGAAGGAACGATCATCTGCTTAGTCAAACTAAAGCAAAAATAGTTATCAGATGATAGTGTTTTCGTTTCTGTATAATTAAATAATGCTATATTCAAAATTAGCTTCTCGTTGTATACTAATGAATTCTACATATAACGTATTGCTTCTTTGGCACTTAATGAGCCAAAATTTAATTAAAGAGCGAAACTGAATTCAAGAATACACCAAGAAGCCAACAATGGTAGCCCTAAATTTCTTAAATGTAAGCAGCTCGGTGGCAAGATGGTTCGATCTAAGGCATTCGTTCATTTATGAAATTAAAAAAGGAAATGTGGAAACTAAAAAATCGTTAATTTTATTAATAAATTTTCCTTATTTTGCCCAGTTTTTGAAAATACAAAAATAATATCAGCACTACATTTTATTTTTTAAAACTGCTTATAAAATACGTGAGTAATTAATTTTCATGTTTAATGAAATTTTTATTTCGATATCTCACTACGATTCAAGCCTATGGAATAGCAACAATACCGATATTATACCTTTTCATTTGGCCCTGTTAAAAACTGATGTGTAAGTATTGTGTCGCAGTGCAGTACATTGTAGGTATTGTATCACAGTAGCGCAGTGTAAGTGTCGTATCATATTGGTACAGCGTAAATATTGTATCACATTAGTACAGTGCAAGTGTTGTATCACATTAGTACAGTGTAAGTATTATATCACATAAGTACAGCGTAAGTATTTAAGTTATTATTTCCCTTTTTTCAGGGATAACACAGTTACCAAATAATGGTCAACACACTAGGCTAGTTTTTTGTGAGTTTTCGTGAGAGAATTTATTACACAATAATTTTCAGCACCCACGTATAAATAGCTCAAACTAGAGCTTTTTTGTTTTAGGAGAAAAAGAGACGCCGTCCCCATCCTGGATTCGAACCAGGGTCCCCCCTCCAGAATGGGGACGTTGTCTTTTTTTCTTCTAAAACAAAAAAAAATCTCTGGCTTGAACTACTTATACGTGGATGCCGAAAAATGATTGTATAGTGTAAGTATTGCATCACATTAGTGAATGTAATACAGTGTAAGTATTGTATCACATTTGCGCAGTGTAGTAGAGTGTAAGCTGGGTGCGAATTAATGGTGAGGGGTGGGGATTTCCCCGGCTCGGGAAAATATCCGGAAAAAAGATTTGAATTAACCTCCCTGCCAGCGATGATTATTTCCTTCCCATGATATTAGAAATAAAAATAGTACTCACATTCTTCCATGTTTTCCCATAATTTTTTTATTCTCAAAGTTCTAGGTAACTTTTAGCGACATCACTAGTTTTGGGGAAAGCGGGGTGGTAGAAGGGGGAGAGGGGAGCTATGGAAAGAGCTAAAATGGGCCCCATCTCGGAAATAGGCAGGAGGGCTAAAAAAATAACGGCAGCCATTCTGGGAATAGAGGTGTACTTCTCAGGGAAAATCGGATGTCGCTTTGATATTCAAAGTAGCCGCTAATTGTTGGCAGGCTGATTGTACGGCGGTTGCAAACATCTTGTCTGAGAAAGAAACACTTGTGAACCCCCTATCTTGGAAAAATAACCTGATTGTTTCCGTGAGCAATAAACCAATTTTGGAAAGGCAATTGGTAGACGGTTGACTATTGACGCATACGGTGAATTTTGCGATCCAATTTTGAAAGTTGAACATAAGAGGAAAAGGTCAAAACAAAGAGGAGTGGGAGAAAGTGAGGCAGGGGTAGGGGAACGCAGCTGAAGTTCGTAGGGGGAGCTGAGATTAAGTACAGAGTCGATAATTGCGCCAAAAAAGCGCGCCGCTTTTTTTCTTTAAACTTGTTTTAATCTAAAGCAACCTCATCTTTTTGGCCCAATCTTCGACTCTGTGCTTCACGTTGGCATTTTTCATACAGAATAAATTATTTAAAGTTTTAACATGAAGAGACAAATTAATTTCTATGAATGTTTTTCCAACAAAAAGCAAGTCATGATTTCCATCCTGGAAATGTCATCTCTACTGAAACAGCATGTCCATTGACAGAAGTACCATCTAATGTAAAACAGCGCACTTTGACTCCTGTTGAACAAAATAAAGTAAGCTGACGTATCTTTTCAAATTATCATTTAAAATCACTATGCAAATTGAATATCGGTATTATAATGGTATAACGTTTTTCTGTCGTAACAGCAAGACTTTAACAGCTACATTTTAAACAGTAATTATTGCGAGGAATTAAATAGTGGGTTTTTATGAGACCCGTTATAGTCAAAAGAATGTCTCTAAAAATATTTTCGGGTGACTGAGTGGGTGGGAGGTGCGGGGGGGGGGATGTACTAAGTAAATGATATAGAAATATCGATAATTATTACAAATTGTGACATGCTTGCTTTACCGTAAATATGTGTATTACATGTGAATTATGGCGTAGCTACCATATAGTAAAAGTAGGCAAAAGCTAGGGGCCCTAATGCATTAGGGCTCTTTTCCATGAAGTCCAATTGACGTAGAAAAGGAGGTAAAAAACTTGAACGAAACTCTTAAAAGTTTTGTACATGAGAAAAGAGTATTCTTTGCCCCCCCCCCCTCCCTTTTCTATGATTTGAATTTACTTTATATGATGATACAAATAAAACTTCTCAATTTGATGTTCGGAAGTATTTTTAGGTTTGCCAATTTGGGACGCCATTGTTTTCATTTTGTCTACTTTAAATTTTCAGAACGGATGTTGCCACCAATGAATCATGATCAAATTGTACTGCGCGTACATTGCCTCTTTATAGCGTCTACTGTCTTTAAAACACCAATAGTTCAGAGTTAGCGGTGGAAAATGTAACATCGTAATTCGTATTTCAAGCTCAGGATAGATCCTAAATTTGAAAATAAACGATAACGTATAATTAAAAACAATATGACAAATTAGCTTCAGATTTTTTGTTTGATAATAGTTTGTTTCGATTTTTTATGGCGCAAGAGCATCTGGGCTATACTGCGCCAAGTTGTTTGTTAATAGAGATAATTTTTTTTAAAATCAATGGTTTTTTATTATGTTTCAGACAAAATTATAATGCAAATTAAACATCTTTTTGAAAACATGAAATTAGTAAAAAATATTTTTCAATATTAGAACCGAAAAAATAAATGTGCCAAATTCTGAATTGCTAAGTGAGTGAAAATCTCATAAAAAATGCATTCATCTATATTCCCTCCCCAACTGCCCATTCAGTACTATAATTTAATCACACTTGTCAAACAGATTTTATCGGCTGACACGTTTATTAAATAATTTTTTTTCGTTTACTAATTTCAAAATATAGTGTTCTAGAAAGTGACTTTTTGGAAATTTTTACTTTATGTTATTTTTTACTCTACTCATGTCAGCTGCTTCGGCCGACAGATCGTTTGGTAAATTACGAATAATCAAAGATTACAAACGAAATACTATTGGTCAAAGTAAGATATGCGGTAGGGTGGATCGGAAAAAAATTTTTTTTTTGTACAAACTTTTGGGAATACGGCGAAAAAGTTGCCTTTAGGTAAGAGAAGACCTCATGCAAGATTTGGTAAATATTAATTAATTTCTTTCATCCGTTAAAAGCCATTACAAATTTGAAAAAAAAATGGAAAAATTACATTTTTTTAGAAATTGTTTTTCGAAAAACAATTTTTTATTTTAACGTAATAAAACTTGGTGAAAAAGTAGCCTCTAATATTAAAATTGATCATAAAAAATAAACGGAACGTTTGAAGTTTTTTATAAATTAAGCAAGAATATTGAATTTTGCTGAAAATCTGTCATTTTACGGGTTTTAAAATATAGTTTATAGTTTTTTTTTCATATTTTCTTTTTTCCTTTAACATTATTTTCATTTTATCGTTGTTCTCTTCCTCGCACATTTAGAATATTTTTATTAAATGCCTGTTTTTAAGTACATACATGAGTTTCCTCCACTGCTATCGAAAGGTCTAGAATACAAAGTCAAAGACACTTCTCTGATCCGCATTGCGCAAGTGCAAGCTGGATATGGGATGGGACAAATAGAAACATATGGCTCATCAACACATGGCCTTTCTCAGTTAATGTTAGCTTACGTTTCATACCCTTGGAGTTACTAAGAGGGAAAAGTTAACAGTTTATTAGCGTCCGTACTTCATTTGAGATGTCTTTGTCTAAGGGTGTAATTCAAACGAGGAAACAAGCAGAGTGTCCTTTTATTGGGGACGCAGAAGATTTAAATTAAAGAGTGATACCTACGTATCTTCAGGTATTTAAGTTCTATCAGTTCGTGAGGAATGAAAAAAAAATTGACGGGAAATAGGAACCGGCATTGACAGTGATAGCGGATACTGTAATTAACAAAGTAGAGCAAATTTGGGAAAAAATCGCCCATTCCCATAGTTCACAGAAAAAAAAATATTACAAATTTTAAAGAAAAAGCATGAAGAATTTAAGCATTTGAAAAAATCATATAAAAGTCGTGGAAGCGTTCAAACTTTTCGGAAGAACTAAAGAATTCGAAGACAATTTAAATATTTTATTTGACGTCGCTGCATGCAAGTGTTCCGATTTTACTTCATGCGTATTTGAAAAAACTCGAAAAGTTCCTGCTGCTGAGCAGGAGTTTCTTTTAGATCAAATAGGAAAAAGAAAAATGTTTATTGGCTCTGTGGATAGTACTATCACTGGAAAGCTTCAAAATAGACACACGCGCAATCGTCAATCTGAGGGTAGATCTTTAAAGTATATGAAAAAAGATAAAGGCTCAAAAATTTCAGAAGAAGATAGAGAAACCTGTACTGAAGAGATCAAACCAGGATGCAGCTTTTGGCACTCTACGATATACGTTTCTGAAAATATTGTAATTTCTGGTGGTGAAAATAGTTCAGAAGAATCCTTTCCATCCGAAGAGCAGTCTACCAAAGAAAGTGGAAAATCTCCACAAGTTAGGATAAACTTACCTCACTTTTCACGGACTTGTTATCGATACGGCATCAGTGATAGGACGGCATCTGTACTTGCCTCTGCTATTCTCAAAGATGTGCACAAGAAGGATTTATGACTTCCAGACGTTATTATTGACAGAAACAAAGTTCGAAGAGAGTGTATGAAAGCTCGTGTGGCTCTGAAAATTGAAGAACAGCTTGTTACATCGCAGCTGATGTCATATTTCGATGGTCGAAAAGATAAAACATTCACTATGCAGACTGATTCACGTGGAAAATATCATCGGAATGTTGTATTGGAAGAACATGTATCTATTATCGAAGAACCTAAGTCATGTTACATAGCGGATGTCTCACCTTCTAGTACAGCATTATCCATTAAAAAGGCTATATGGGATTTTATATTAAAAAAACAAAATGAGTACAAACAAATCGATAGCCATTGGATGCGATGGAACGGTAACGGACACTGGAAGGAAAGGAGGAGTAATTAGACTTTTAGCATTAGAGTTAAAGAGACCTCTCGTTTGGTTGATTTGTCAACTGCATCGTAACGAGTTACCGTTAAGACATTTGATGACACATTTAGGTGGTCCAACGACTGGTCCACGAAAATACACAGGCCATATTGGTTCACAGATAATTTCGTGCTATACCCTACCGATCACGAATTTTCATCCAATGGAAGGGGAATTAGCGACAATGAACGTGGAAGAACTTTCTATCGATCAAATGTACTTGTTTGAAATTTGAAAAGCTATCTCAGATAGGGAGTTTTCGACAAGGTTGGCTGCTAAAAGTCCTGGACAACTTTCACATGCTAGGTGGATAACACTGGCAAATCTCATTTTACGTCTTTATGCATCCACCCATACTCCCACAGAAAATCTTGTGCATTTAGCTAATTTTGTAATGAAAGTGTATAGTCCAATGAGATTTTAAATGAGGAATGATTCTACTTGCATAGAAGGTTCAAAAAATCTTTGGCGATCAATTCAGCTCAGCAGCTTCTTAACCTAACCAAGATCTTAAGAATATTGTACATACGACGATACAAAGGAAGGTATGTTGTGCTCACTCTGAAAATATCCTATTCACAATGTTATTCGACGACAGAAAATATATTAGAAAACTTGCTGTTCACCATGTAATGGAAACTAGAGAAATCCCAAAGAATAGAATAAGGAAATTCAACATTCCCGCAGTAAATTTTGAGGCCGAAGAATACTATGACATGGTAGCATTGCATAAATTAACAGTGTGTGAGCCACCATTAACACGTCACCTATCAAAAGAAGAATTGATTGCTCCGTAGGAAATTCTGGAAACAGATGGCTCTTCGGAATTGTATAATTTACCTTCACACACACAGGCAATAGAACGCTGCATAAAAGTGGTGTCAGATTCATCAAAGTTAGTTTGTGGAGAAGAGGCAAGGGATTGCTTGATCAGATGTAGGTTAAAGGAGATAAAAATGGTGACAATGGTTGAAACAAAAGCAAATTTACAATTTCTTGCAACCAGAGATACTTAAAAACCATCATTAATGATTATTGAATTGATTAAGGTTGGGAGGGTGGGTGGAGCTCGACTGGTGCTTTAAATCTGTTTGCTAAAACCGGGGGAACCCGCGGCCTTATGGCCTCATACGGCTTTCGGGGCCCTTATGTGCTGTCTTTTGAACAAATTAAAATTTTGCAAAAAATCCTCTTATTTTTATTAATATGTCTTTTATATTTGCATTATGATCTTAATATGCTTAAAACGAACCTAAGTAAAGTATAAAAGAGTAGAAGAAGAAGAATTAAAGAAATAATCTTCCTTGGTTGACTGATAATATCAAAACATATGCGGCCTTCATATATTACAGCTAACTTAATGCGGCCTTCTAATATTAACAGCTAATTTAATGAGGACTTCCAGCATGAAAAGTTTCATCACCCATGGCTGAAACGCAAAATTTGAAGAGCTAAACTTTATTTTGTACAATGTGAAAATTGTAGACTACCAAAAATAAAATAGCTTTAGAAAACTTGAAATGGAAATGTGCTGCTATCTAGGGGCATAAATTTAAAGTACTAGACTATAACTTCAGAGTTACATCGGCCTCGAATAGGAAACTTACTTTCGCTCATGCCTAATTCTTGTTTTATCTAACATGTACGTCATATTGGTCCCGAAAGGGTTTTAAGAACCGAGTGCGCAGTAACGGATGTGCACATCCCTTTTTTTGAGCCTTTTAAATCAGTGCAGATTGCACTGTATGAGGCATTGAAAACAACAGTGGTGTAAGTCAGAAAAATGAAATTTTTAAGTAAAGTCCGTCCTTTGTGTTGCCTGCAACATTGGTATGTGTTCATAAGATAATTAATTGCCACAAGATGGCACCACGTTACTGTTGGCCGAAACGAAACTGGCGGTTCGTTAGACGCAAACCCTTTCGCATCTTATTTTAAGCAAAAATGAACTTGCACCTAACGTTGTAAAAAACCCGGGAATTTTGGACACGTTGGAAACTTTGATGGCTATCAAAACCAAGATAGCTATCATAAAGGAGGTAGTCCCGTCCGCGCCTTTCTTTTTATTGGTTGAATTGAATTGACCAATAGGGAAGAGGCGCGGACGGTACTACCTCCTTTATTCTAGTTATCTTGGTTTCTATGTTCAAAATTTCCAATGTGCCCAAAATTCCCGGGTTTTTTACAACTCCACTTGTACCACAGTTGTTTTCAAGACGTCATATGTAGAATCCCTAAAACCTTATTGTGGTTTGAGACCAACCTAGATGACTATTTAGGGTATGCAGTAAAACAATAGTATCCAAAAATAAATGTTGTCATTTGTTGCGAGTTTCTTGGTTGTTCGTTTTGTTGTCGTTTGTAAGTTTCATCTGGTTTGCTTGTGTAAAGTAAGTATATTAATAATTATTAAAAAACTTCAATACTTTTATTGCTGAACTTCATAAAGGGTAAATTCGTATCTTCTATTGTTATTTTTATATTAATTTTTGAAAGTAAAAAGAAACTACTCCGTCACCCCATGAAGCGATTCAAGAATTGCGTAAGCATCGTTGGGGGATTGGAGTTGAGATTTGCTTATTTTACATGACAATGGGGGTTTTCCGAATCATGCTTACGTAAGACATAGAAAGCAATGCAAGTGACACATAATCACAAAATGACAACCGCCCTGACAGAACTGCAATACTTGGATGTACGACACTGTAAGTAGTATATAAAATATACATAATTACAATTAATTATTTAAACCAGTGTCCCTGAATCTTTTTTCGTTCGCAGGGCATTTTTATAGGCTGCCGCCGCTGACAGTGTTAAATTTAATGAATGCATTAAATGTATTAATCAAATCCACTTCTTATTTACTACACATTATTTGCTTACAACGTATATTTTAATAAGCTGTTGATATCCGATGTGAGGTTCTAATGATGGTGGTATACGGCCACCAAAATAGCTATTAACAGCGTATTAAAACTTTTTAAATGCGATAATTTGTTGTGATTACTCTCTATTTATAAATAAGCATTTAATATTATAGCAAACTTATAAATAAGTGCTCAATATTAGAGTAAAAATGTAAATAAGTATTATAATTTGCATCACACATTGCATTCTTATTTCAAAAACATATACCAAAAAATTAGATAACCGAAATCATACCTAAGCATGAAGGGAAGGGGGCAAGCATTTGCATATTTTTTCTTACGAGGTGGAGGGGGTGTAAAATGGCCAGAAATATGCTTACGTAATGCTTGAGTAACCCCTATATGATAATGTTTTTATATACTCTGGAAGTGGGTTGTAAATTAAACTTCGATACAATAGAGGGGTTTTTCGACTTCAAAATGACAAATTGCAAGCAATATATATTTTACTAAATCTTTTAGTCTTTTCTTATCATTTTGAATATAATTTCTTATTTTGCTGCATTTAGTGGGCACACTATATAGCTTAGAAACAATATTTTTGGCAAATATTGGGTAAAAGAACGATGGAAATATTTAGGTAAATTTTAGCACATTTACATACTAAAATAATAGCACTGAACGCTGGAGATAAGAATATCTTGTCACAAACCTTGCGGCAGAACCAGATCATGATAAATACTCAACTACCGTAAACAGCAAACGGACATTTTCTCGTCCGCATATTAATAGGAATTATAAGCACGAAATACTCCGGATATGAGAAGAGCTGGGCGTTGAAAAATGCGAAATGACCCGTAACCAGCGCGATGGTGAAAATTGTGCTTAATGAGACATGAACGAAATTAGAATGGCAAATGTGCTTGAACCAAAAATACAATTGAACAATTATTATTAAATGGTGAAAAGGCTAACACAAGACACATAATTGCCATTTCATAGCTTGTGTACTTTCTTTGGTTTAAATTTTCTGTACGTTTTCCAGGCCTTATTCTAAACAAATTTTCCAAATTCATATTTTCAATTCAATTTTGTTTGTGGAGTGAGGAGGACTTTGTTTACTGAATTTCTTAAAAGTTTTTAAAATTTGTGCTAACTTTTTTTAACTACTTAATTCAGATGCAAGTAAATACCCTATAACACAATTTTCATTATAAGTCATTAATTGCATAGAAGTGGACTTCAAAGTCCCAATAGGTCTCAAAGCGTTTAAATTAATACAGTACCAGAAGAATATTGACGGGATTGGTCAACCCCGTCAGTAACTAAGAGGTCAAAAGGTAATTTAACTAAATTACTAACTACTTTCCTCAAAGGCAGTTATAACTACTGGTTAACTACTTTTTAAAAAATGTAATGGCAAATACAAATTGACTTGTTTTTTCCAGAGATGTCACCACCAAAATTTTTATTTAAAAATATACTCACATTTGATTCATTTTAGAGAAAAAAAAAGTAGTTAACTACTTCGTTTTAGTAGTTTCAGTTGACGATAGTATCGTGAACTACTCCTCATTACCGCGTGTATGTGCTTGCAACTTAAAATGTTACGAAATCTGCGATGTCGATTTTTAAGCACATTTTTAAGAAAATATATATGATGACGTTACAGGGACAGAACCGTAATTTTTTTACCATTTAAAATTCGAATTTTCTTTCGTCGCAATTTTCTTTTTTCTCTGATCCACTACTCCCAGATTTACTCTTCTCATTAAATACGCCAGAATGAAAAGTATATGAAATCCCACAGCTGGAAATTACATAGATTTGGATACTGAGAACGTGATAGCAAGGCAATAGGGGGACTAGCGACAAACCTCCAGTTTACCTTGAAATGGTGGTCACAAGATGCTGCAGATTGCTTCCAATATATGAGGAAAATAGTTCTGCTTATATGTTGCAGGACCAAGTATTGACCCCATTGAAGTTGGGATATGACAAAAGTACAGAATATCTCATACTACCCGAGGATGATTTGATAGTAATTGTTCAAACAATAATGCAAGAATAAATGAGGATGTAAATCCGCATTAGACGGCCACCTTAGATGAGTGAGGAGTATATTTCTAGAAAACACGTTTACGATCCAAATGCGATAATTCTGTGTGTTCAATTTATCATGAAAATTAAGATGTTTCTCGTCGCTTCACGAGATATTCCAGGGCCAGGATACATTAATAGCCATCCTGGTCAGAAGGAAGTGAGGGCTGGTGGAATATTTTAGTCTATGAGAAAATTAAGCGCTAGCAAATCAGAAAAATTAGTGGAGTTATGCAAATCAGATTGCTTTTCTTTAATTATTGAGCCATAAGTTATTGTTTTCACGTATTTTATTCGTAATGTTTATAAATTCAAAAATGGAAGTTTAAAATGTAATTTTATCTTCTTTGTTCACTATACTTTTCCCTAAAGTACCCTCTATCTAGGATATTTTTTATAGAATCCCTTTTCGCATCCTCTGACTAATGTGTAAATATGGTTTGGTATTCATGTGCTTATTAGGTAGTGCTACAGAGTATTCTACATAAGCTCACTTTAATCATAATCACCCTGTACTTTAACATTAACGTTTATTTGAAGTTTCCAGATGGAAACAATTTCCCAAAATGCGTATAATCTGCAAAAAAGGCAAGATGAAAGTCAAAATTCAATATGTTCATAGATAGAGCAGAAAAAAAAAAGAAAATGTTAACGTGAATAGATAACGTGGAAAATTGTAACACTTACAATGTAAACAAAGGCGAAACAGGACAAGAAGAGTTAGGCTACCGCCTAGGGCGTCTTTGGCTAAGATGTCGCGGCATATTTTAAATATTTATAAATTTTAATACATTTTAAATTACTTCGTAGACTTAAACAATTATTGCGAACAATGAATTGTGTCAATTTTTCTAAACGTTGATCTTTCAAACGAATATAAAAATGTTAAGTTTTTATCACATAAAAAATAAATAACTTTACTATTAAAAAAACATTCAGTTGGTATGGAACGTTTATCTATTAATGTCCTTGCTTTTTTTTTCCTAGTCAGGTATAACTGAACGTTAATTCTGGAAACTGAAATATTACCACGTTCTAAAACTCAATTAGAACATTACAAACATTATATGAATTATTTGCGTTCAATTATTTGTTCAAAGATTTTATGCATTATTTTCAGGTTTGCATATGAGATGAAATAGGCTTAGAATGAGAATATAATCTTAGAACAATTCTAAAATAAAACGATAATAAAAAAAACATAAAATATTTGAAAATATAATAAAGTTTATAAATATGTTTAAAGAACTCGAAATAGATGAGAAACACGGTAAAAAAAAGTACCTCCGAATTTATTTTTAAAACCCATGGGAATTAATGGGCAAACAAAGAGTTTATTACTTTTTGGATAAAAGTCCACTTCTTTTAAGAAACTAATATTTAACAGGTCTTTTCAAGAGGGAAATTTTCCTTCCTTTTCCTTTAGAAAAATTTAAGCGGGAAAAAAATAAAATCCTACATTTTCTTTTCAAGAGTCTCATAATTTTATTTCAGAGCTCAAATTTTGGTAATTTTCTAAATACCAATTATTTATTCAGAAAAAATAATTAGGTGCAGTTTGTTTTTCTGAAGCAAACTACTTATCTGTTTCTCTAACGTACTTTCGCATGAGTGATTAAATATTCGCAAGTATACAAACATTATATGAAAACCATCTCTTTCAGTCTGTATTCATACATTTCCTTAATAATGCTGTTTCAAAAACACTTAGCAAACTTTTTCTTTACTTAGTTTAGAATACATTTGGTCTTCGAGATAAGAATCACCAACCGCAACAACAGAAAAACGAAGATTTAAAGTGCGTGATAAAAATCTAGTATATAAATAGGAAATAAATATAGTAAATAAATTAGCAGAAAATTTGCACATAAATATTTAGAACAAAATGTAAAGACATTCGATGGTTATTATAACAGAATGATAAACGTAGTTCAGGTAATTTTAGGAATGTGATTAAAAGTAGATCGAAAATGTCAGAACTATTTCATTTTCTTTCTAGCGGGTGTGAAAAGATTCGCCTCAGTACTTGAGTTTTTTAATGAAAATCTTTGGCAATTTATTCCCAATTCATCCTTTTTTTTTATAGTGAATTTAACTGATGTTTCCTAATAATTATAATAAATATAATAATAATAATTTCATCCTATGAAAACTGTCATAAAACTTTAGTAAAAAGCGAAATAGTTTTAAATAATAATTTAGCACAATTATTACAAGTAATGGTTTATATAATAACTATCATCATATTATATGTAATTTGGCGTTAGCCCGTATATTCTTTCATGAAACTTTATAGATACTAAGGGTCAAAAATGCGTGTTAAAAATTATTTTTCTTGACAATTGTATGGAAATGTCCCGTTCTGTACTACCTGTAATCTGCGGATTTACCATTTTGCCACCCCTAGGCTATTTTTGCCTCCCCAAGGCTCCTTTTTGCCGCCTCTTCCTACCAGTCTGTCCCTCCAATCAGTGGTAGAAACTTAAAAATTTTTACATTCAATATACGCCAAAAACTTTTGTATTGACAATAAATATGCTGAAAAACAAA
>QLNU02015003.1:134474142-134487772 GCA_006491805.2 Dysdera silvatica | reverse complement strand
GACTGTGATTGGACAAATGAATACTGACGTAATAGTTTATATATAAATTTCTATTGGTCAGTTTGACCCCACAGAGGGGAGAACTTGCTGTGAGTTATGTTAACGTTGAGCTGTCTTTCTTGACAGTTTTTGCCCATTAAATGAAAATATATGGGAGAGGGTTCGAAGTTGGATAATGCCTGTATCCTTCGTTTTTGGTGGAAATTCCAAGGAGTTGGTTGTACGTGTGACTCATTGCCAAATGTCCATGAGAATGGAATTTTGGCGCGAAACAGAGTTAGAATGAGCCTGTGGAGGAACCGCCACACACTTGTTGAGCCTAGTTGTTGAGCTACGTCGATGTATGACGGAGGAGAAAGAGAGAAAGTATGACGTCACAAGCTCAACTACTGCAATTTTAAAGCGATTTCAAGAGGAGGGAGAGAACGGTGGTGACAAACTGTGCGCTATAACCGTTTTAGATTTGCACAGCAAGAAAAACTTCACAAATTGTACTTGTACCACAAGAGAATAGAAAAAATAAGTGGTAATCTCCTTACACAGACGTTTGATCTCAAACTCAGAGTTTAAGCTGCGTAAGTTTTTTTGGCATTTTGCTAAAAAAATGTAATCCCATTTTCGCTAAAAAGCGAAAGCCCTGAAAATTAAAAATTTCTACAATTTTATGTCGGCGGCCGCCATACGACGATCTTGAAGACCTTTTGTTGCGTCATGAACGGATGAATCGAAATCAGTTTGATTTTGAAAATGCCTACAAACTATGATGGGTCAAGCAAAATTGTGCAATTATATGGCCGATTGTATAATTTTGTGCAAAATAAAAATGTTATTTATCGTTCTAAATTTTAATTGCGTTATTTTGTTTAGTATTCTCTTAAAGTAGAAAATTTCAAAATTATCGCAAGTATTTACAGTAGAAAAAGAGAACTAAAAGAAATTTAAAAATGCTAAAATTTTATTTTTACATTTTAACTAAAACACTAAAAAAAAAAACTTAATCTCTGCTCAAACTAAAGCTTTGAAAGTATAGGAGAAGAAGGGTCCCTACGTTGAGCCCGAGGTACCTTAACCTCTAGGCCATCGAAGCACAGAAATGATGCTCCCTTATTCCGTATATAAGGTTGTAAGACATTATTACCCTTCTCAGAGTTAACAAAATTAAGTAATTTAACAAATGCTCCATTGAGTGTTTTTATGGTTTTATCGTGTGGAAATTTTATACGTAGTAATCTCTGACACCCTCGCTTGAACTCAAATAGCTTTGTGTGATGACCATTATTTGACAATTTTGTTAGCCCTGAGAATTGTTTGTTTGGCTTTTTTATGGCGCAAGAGCATCTGGGCTATACTGCGCCAAACATGGTAATTAGCCCTCAGAAGGGTAATAGTATCTTACAAGTTTATGTACGGAGAAAGTAGAGTCTTTTCTGTCCCCGACGGCTTAGCAATTAAGACACTTCTGGCTCAACAGAGGGACCCTAATTCGACTCTAGGTCAGAAACGATGTCTCTTTTTCTCCTATACCTAAAAGCTCTAGTTTGAGCCCAAATATTAGTGCCGAAATTATAAGCAATAATGATTTTGCACTTGGGAGAATGTGTCACTAATGAAATTGAGATACTGATATTAAGATAATGATATTGAGAGGATGTGTCGCTGATGAAAATGGTGGCAGTCGCCAACGAAGAAAAGTCAGCAGTGAAGGGGCAGCTTCCTTCTCAATGGCCGGTATAATAATGTAATCAAATATAATCACTGCTATCATTTGTGTTTTTAATAATTTTTATTCACACTCAAAAGAAAACAAACTTCAAAAAATAAACAAGGTAAAAAATTAAGTATTAGAAATAACAACAACGTTGACCGACTGACATTCTTATATTTATAAAATATGGAAAAGTAAAAAAAGGAAATATTTTCACGTGACAATCTCGAGCTTTTATATCACGCGGACATCAAAGCTTAATTATTTCTATATTTATATTTCTACGCCTGATCCGCGACGCTATCATTCTAAGCGGTATATAATTCCGTTTCCGTCACAACATGAAGTCACCATCGAGCATGCGCAATACGCGAGGGGCGGGGCTCGGCGGAAAAAATGACATTTTGGGCTTTTGCGGAAATTTCCAATCAGTGTAGCTCATGAATTCGATCATTTACAGCGTTGATTATGGTGTCAAACGATAGATCTCGGTTATATCTACGCGCTCCGTGTGCATTCCAACACATTCATCCAATTTTAGTTAGTAAAAATCGGAGGAAAAATAAAAATTTTGGCAATGTCATCCGAAACTCGTGAAAATGACACTATGAGATATAGAAAATGCATATTATCAGAAAGAGCTTCTCGGCAGCTATCCAGGGATATGCCACTGTCAGTGGTTGAGAGGGCCAGGAGGCACAGAGCACGCAAAATTATGAACGTCGGCTTTGAGGTCAACGACGGCGCGAACCAATGCGGCTCCGCTAACGGCGCCATACTCATCCCCACAAAACATCGGGTCACCGCTACGCATACGCAGTACGCAAGGGGCAGACTCGATGAACAGAAGATATATAGACCTTACAAAGTATGAGTTCGAGGGTTACGCACATAAAAATAATTTAGCTATCACGGTTACGGTTGCTGTTGCCAAATTTTGAAAATTTCGAATGGCAACATACTTTTTTTATTAGCGTAAAACGATCAGAACTCTGAGAACCTCCAAATGCCGTTGAAAGTTTACTTTTAACTGTAACAATGATTGCGTACGAGCAATAGAAACTAAAGAAAATGTGTGTAGCGACATTTGCAATTTTGCAAACTTTTCGTCAAATTTTATGGATTCTTGCCATCTTTCTTATTCTTTCGTTCATACTCCTTCTTCGATACTGCTCATTTTTACAGTTACAGGAAAACTTCCAGAGGCATTTGGGAGTTTTCACAGTGTTGATCGTATTGCGATATTAAAAAGGTGCATTTACGTTTAAAATTTTCGAAATTTGAAAACTGAAACCGCAACCTTGGTAGTTTGATTTTTTTTATGTACATAATTCTCGAACGCAAACCTTCAAATGTCTACATTTCAGTTCCATTTTGATACCTTGAAAATTCTAGACCCTAGGATCACTCATGCAGGGGAAATAACTTTATGACCACCCTGTATATATAGATATATCAGCCCGAAGGTAACACAGTGGTAACGCGTTTTCCTTGCATGCCGTTAATCCGTGTTCAACATCAACCACAAATACAAAATCAACCAACAACACAACCAACCAAAACAACCACGAAATATTGCCCAACAACTGTTCACAAGAGTTCCGAAGAGGGGTTGGTCCACTAAACATTAAATGGTTTGTGTTCCTTGGGAAAATACAGATCCTCTCTCCTACGGTGGCGTCGTTGTAATGCATTCGTCTATGGTGTTATAAAGTGTTATTATGTTGGATTCGCAACAGGGCCGTAGCTAAGGGTAGTGTGGAAGGCCCACACCAGGGGCGCAAGCGAGGAAGGGCACAAAATCGGCTGAAATAATTCACAGGGAAGAATATGTCCGTGGCTAAGGGCGCAATCTGGACGGTTCTGAAAGGGGCGCAATCTGGACGGTTCTGCTAGGGGCGTAATCTGGACGGTTCTGCTAGGGGCGCAATCTGGACGGTCCTGCTAGGGGCGCAATCTGGACGGTTCTGCTAGGGACGCAAGCTAAGGTACTCTCAATGATATTGTAGAAAATCTGCTATCTTTCTGCTCACGTTGTCCATGTATTTGTTCCGTTCGTAGCAGTGCGAATTGCCTCGAAACACTGTATATCCCGACGCATCTTGGTTGTTTTTGCCTTGTCTTTGAGCAGTAAAAGCGCAAAACGAATCTTCAATGTATATACAAAAATTACATGAATAATTTTAAATAAGTATTAAAATCTAGCGAAGAGAAGGAATATAGACTGTGACATGCAAATAGTGGAAAATGGATATACACTGATTAGGAACAACTTTCTCTTCAGTATTAATATCATGTTGAACCTTCTGTGACAGCAGATATTCTTCTAGGCGTGGACTCTACAAGTTGCTGAAAGCATTGAGGAAGAATAATAGTCCATACTAACAAAATGAAAGCTCTTAATTCTCTCAGATTGGATGATGGTGCTCTGGAGCAATGAATAGATCTTTCCACCTCGTCCACCAAATTCTAAATTGGGTTGAGATCTGGCGACTGAGGGGTGGCCATACAAGTAATTAGAACTCGGAATTGTGTTCGCAAACCACTCAGACGATTGTAGCCCAGTAGCTGGGTGCATTATCCTGCTGGAAATAGCCATCACCATTAGGAGACATTACGTCTATAAACGGGTGCATCTGGTTAACAACAATGTCGTGGTAGGCGAATCTGTCGACGGATGTTTACAATGAAACTAAGGAACCAAGTGTCTACCAGGAAAATACCTCCCAGCCCATGCTTTCCCCGCCACCTGCTTGAACAGTTGTCATGTGGCATGCTGGATCCATGGCTTTGTACGGCTTGCCACACACACACACACGGACCGTGCAGTCAACGTCGCGGAAGAAACCTGGACTCGTTAGACTACACAACCTTGTTCCACATCGTGTGTCCAATGTTGGCACTTTTTAGACAACAAAAGCCGCTTTATTCGGTTTTGCAGTGAAATCAAAGGAACTCTTGTTTGTCGTAGACAGGGGGCGGCTCGAGGTTGATTTTGAACCCGGCAGGCCTCGTACATATTGCTTTTTGGCCCCACTTCTCCGGCGAAAACAGGAGATTTTCACAGATGTACAGTGAGCCATATGCCCTATAAAAGTGGCCAAAAGTCTCTGAAAGAATTTCTCTAAAGATGTCTCTAAAAATTTCTCTAAACTTGTTCCTTCTTAGGTAGGTTTTTAACTGTTATTGGGTCAATTAAAAAAAAATTGAACTTGACTTCAGTTTGGCGCCCTCATCCAAACGGGGGGTCATCCGACTCTTAAGCCGCTCTTGTTGTCGACCATTAAAACCAATTCGTTTTAAGATCCGTCGTGTAGAGCGCACGAATATGCTTTGCGATGATCCTGTGTTACGTTGCGCTACAATTTGTTGCATTGTAGCTCTTCAGTTGCCTGACACCTCTTCCGTTCACAAACAATTTCCGCCACAATTCCGTTTTTTCGCTCGAAATTTTTTGGCTTGGCTTGGCTTAACTACTACTCGTTGAAGACTCGAGGCACTGTTGTACGAGAAAAGCCTAGAAAGTTGGCGGTTTCGAAGATACTGGAGCCGGCCCTGTTGGCGCCCATAACCATGCCACATTCAAATTCACATTCAGAACAGGAAAAGAAGTCCCTTCTTTTCCTCATTTACAGGCGAATTGTAACTTTTACTGGTGCTTCTGACCAGGGAAAAGCTTGTTATCAGCGAATCCAGTATGTTATGTCAGCTCACATGCAACACGGACAATTTGAAGTTTGGGTGAAGGTCACGGGTGTCGTTAGCGGGGGGGACCCGTCCACCAATGTTGGCATTAGGGTTCCATATCTCCAATTTCAAACAAAATGCCTTTTAAAGGTATATTGTCTCCCCCCCCTATGGTGGTCGGGATGGTGTCCCTAATTTTTTGGCCATTCAGTGTATGTTCGTCTTTGTAAAATAGCGTCGAAACCAGCATTATTCCAATAATTGCACAAATATTAATTAACAATGAAAAGTGGGAAAGGATTACAAAAGCTTTTACGAGCTTACAAGAGAGAGCGAGAACAACTAACGTAACAAAACAGGCAAAACAAAAGTATTTCTAACGATAAACCTTCGGAATACAAGCAGGCGATGGAAGATAAGCCGCTAATCTAAACTATTATGTTGAGAACTTAATAATAACATCTAACTCACAATGAATAATAATGGCACAAGTTTAGAATTTATCCCAAACCACAAAAATATAGTTAAAATCCGAAGCTTTGGTTTTGAAAATTGGTTCACCAGCGTTCCCTTGAAGACGTTGATTCTGCCTGTATCTCACTTTATCGCACATACAAATATATTATTAAAGTCGACAGAACATATTGGAACGATCTTTACAGATTTTGTGGTTTGAATAACAACCTTTTCAATGGTATTAACTTCTTTCTATAAATTGGAGTAATTGCTATGGGCTGTTGCTATACAAGTTTTTACGCAAATATATGTTTACACTATTACAAACAACATTAATCTGAGATACCTAATCTTTTTGCCTTTAGATATATTCATGCTGTTATTGTCTTCAATTACCACAATTTTGAACAAATTTGCAAAGAAATTTATCTTGTCACTTTAAAAGTAAAGAAACTTAATTCTGATAATGACATCCACTTCTTGGACAGTAATATCAATCTCAATTCTCTTATCTCTGGTATCTACGACAAGAGAAAAGACCACAATTTCAAGATCGATACGTTTCCACATTAGGCTTCTAATGTCAGCATTGCAGTCCATAGAAACATGATATTTCTACATAACTTGCTCGCATTAAAAAGATTTGTAATAACAAAAAGGAAACTGTAAAAAGCTATTATTCAACTCGAAAATACTCTCTTAAAATTTGTCATTCCAAAACACTTCTACGTAAATATATCTCGCCAAAATATTCAAAATTCTATTTATAGTTTTTATACAGTAAAACCTCCCTACAACGAGATCCGATATAACCATAATTCCCTCTACAACTCGGTCCGTATAATAGTGTTGCAGAGAGGTTTTACTGTATAATGAACCCTCCCTATAACAATAACTCCCTCTACAACAAAAAAAATTTTCGGTCCGTATAATATTGCTGCAGAGAAATTCTACTGTAGTATCCTGCTGTACACCCGCATTCTTTCTTTCTCCTAATTCTTTGTCGGTATTAAAAGAGCTAAGAGAGTAGGCCTCCTAGCAAAAGATACTTCGATAATTTTTCTACTTTTTTAGTATTTTCGTCCATCTTTTATGCTTGCACATTGTATGGGTATTTGATCCTGGTTGATCCGGCGGGGTATATTGTTTTATGCTTTGATTACCCACAAGAGGGGGGGTCGAAGTGCAGTATCCAGAAATTGGAAAACGGATTCTGGTGATATAAGAGAAATGGAAAGGAGATTGGTCGTATTTCTTTACTTACGATTTTTTTTTCATCGAGTTATTAAGTGCTTATTTTGTCAACTTTTTTCTATTACTTCCTTGCCTTCATCCAGTTGAAATATTTTAGTTCCATGCACATCTCGAAAATCAAGAAAAATTTTCTCAGAAGCATTTTTATTTTTGATAATGCCTTATACAAGATACCTCCCCCACCTCGAGAGCGAGTTTCGGAGGTGTCTCTAATATTTCAATTTAGTGTCTTTATTTTCCAACATTTGCTCACCTGTGCTACGTATTCAAAACCCTTATTTTCTGTTTTACTTCACTAATTGTTCTTTCTTGCTCTCTGTCTCTCAATCTCTCCCTTTCTCTCTCATAAACTCCTACAAGCTCTTCGTAATCCGTTCATCTTTTTCACTTTTGTTCCTTATTTAATATATACATATGGATATGGATGGATGGATGGATGGATGGATGATTACCTGTAATCCAAATACAGTAGAACCTCCATATAACGAACTTCCGTATAGCGAAATTCTCTATATAGCGAAGTTTTGGTAAATCCCCATGGTCATTACATATGAAAGTGTTTCTATATAACGAAATTTTAACGACCAAAACAGAAGAACAGGTCACGTCAGCGACATCGGATTCCCTAATACCGTGGGAATGCAATACGATTCTAAGGTAAACAAACAGAATAAGGCATGTCTAAGGGACTTTAAACTCCCTAATAAAGAGTTTTCCTAAGCACAAACACCTGTGTCTGGTTGCCCCATACAGTGCGAAACTGCTAGGCTATGAACAGGCCCCAATTGTCCTTGAATACACCATGTTGTCTGAATAGTAGTACTTGTTGCCCTTTTTTGCTCGGTTGATTACCAGAAATCCAGACCTTGCAAATTTCCCACAGGGGTGCTAACACTTTTATGATGAATCAACACCGCCATTTGTTGTGCAGCAGGATGTTAGAAATTTTTCTACAAAAGCATGAATGTGTATGAAAGAAGCATTAAATACATTTTCATTTTAAGGTAAGAATTTTTTTTTTTTATATGCATGTATATTTCACACTTAAAAACATCTATTTTTAAATGGTTGAATGTTATTTATGAGAAACAGTCGTTTACTGAAAAATGGGATTTTAATTGTGGTATCATATTGTAATACCCTGGTTCATGAATACATCGTTTCCACATAGCGAATTTCCTATATAACGAATTTTTTTTTATGGAACCGTCCATTTCGTTATATGGAGGTTCTAATTTATTTTTTATTTGGTTAGTCTATGCAGTATGTCTCCATGTAACCAAAAAAATTATTTCATTGTATGATTAATAGTATTTGACATAATTTAAATTAGTTTATGTAGACAGATGAAGCATCATATGTCCTAATTACCAATTGAGTGTGTCCAGCTGATATTTGGCCTATATTGGACTGCATATTAATACATAATTATATTATTTTTATTACATTCCCATACAAATTATCTATTTCATATATAAATTTAAGATGTTAATCAGCACGGCGGTTCAAAACAAACAAGGCTCGCTTTACTTCACTTGCAAATTGATATTTGAAGAAATCTCCAACTCCGAAGATTTTAAAGCTTTTGTTTAGGCTTAAATAGGTTTTTCGAAAAATGTATTCTAATTTTTTGACGGGACTGCTTTTTCCTTTTATAACTGGTGTCAAATTTAATTACAGAAAAACACTTTGAAAATATGATTATAACATACGCTTTTTTCAAGTGTTAATATTCTTATTTTCCAAAATCTTTTCATTTACTTCTGTAGAAGTCTTTAGAGAATGTAGAAACGTGGATCCAAATTAAGCATACGTTGACGCAACAAAGGTTTTGAGTCTCCTTTCCATGTAGAAGTAATAATGGACTACTTTTTTTCCTTTCCGATTAATAACTTTGCTCATTTTTCACTTAGAAA
The DNA here is from genome assembly GCA_006491805.2 of Dysdera silvatica. Taxonomy (NCBI): domain Eukaryota; kingdom Metazoa; phylum Arthropoda; class Arachnida; order Araneae; family Dysderidae; genus Dysdera; species Dysdera silvatica. The sequence goes on along the minus strand of QLNU02015003.1, from coordinate 134,478,754 downwards.
TTTTAATACTAGGCGTTTTACAACGATTTTTAATTACGGAATAAGAAATATTTTCTCCTGAAAGCAAAAAAATATGCATCCTTCGATCCACAGCTTGCTTACTTCGGAAATTTTGAAAGTATAATAAATTTAAAAGTCGCAAACGATATTTCACATTTTAAGTAAGAAGCTGTTGTCAGATTTTTTTTTCAAACGAAAACATATAATTTTTTTGTCCCTCATCGAAATCGTTCTAAAAATGTAAAAACACACTGTATATTCAGGGCAGTTACTGAAAATGTGGTATGGTGAATTAGAAAAAAACAGAGACATATACCATATATGTGGAGACCGTGAGCTTATGACAGAAATAAGAAAAAGAAGACTTAGATGGCTCAGGCATATAAAAAGAATGGGAGAATCTAGGGCAGCTGAGAAAACTATAAAACCAATCTAGAAGTCTTTCAGTGTTCGCTTTTTCTCTTTTCAATTTCTTTCAAAATATTGCAAGAAAAAACAGCAAAACAAAAAAAATATTCAACACTCAAAATTCGCCTCAAAACAACTTTCTACGATAGTGCATTCGTTGGATAAACATCGAATGAAATTTAATATAAAAGTAAGCATGAATGGTTTGTTTACCGTCGTATTCAGTTGCAATTTTTTTTTCGTGTTTAATCAATTTTTATCCGCATTATGAATAAACATGTTTTGTTCCGAATTCTTCAGAATTGTATATTTTCATGTGATGTTATTTTAAGGTTTTATTAAAATCTTTTATATATGGTTTTATGAAGCAAAATGCAATCTTTCATTAGTTTAAGACGTTTTGGAAAATTTTGGAATATGTGAACCTACAACCTACCTGTGTGATCTACCCTAAACCATATAGTTTAATTAAAGAAAAGCCCAGCTTTAATTCATTGTCGTAAATTAAATATTTTGGTGAGTATAAAGGAAGGCTAGTAATATAACAACATTTACCTAAACTATTTAACAGTCCAAAACTAAAAATTTTCCCCGTGAGGGCCCCGAACCCCCCTGTAATAAATCCTGGATCCACCCTTTGTCGGAACTGAAGACTCCATCCACTTTTCGGAAGTATCTCTTATAAAGGTTTTACTGTACACAAAATCTCGCTTTTTTTCTTAATTTATCAACGGTTCCCGAACTAGACTTTGTGAAGATACTCAAAAGAAAATAGAACTAAATATGAAAAGATCTTAAAATTGTGAATTTGTGCCGCCAAGCACAATATATAAGTATTAGATAGAGATTATTTAGTAAATAAATTAATTATTTATTAATAAATAGTTAACTAATTAGTTTTTTCGTGTCATGACCTAAGAATACAAGGATATTCAAAAAGTTGCATAATGATACCGGGGTCTAGATATATCATTACTTTTTCATACAGAAATAAGGTGACTTATTCTCTGCAAAACTTTGCTCTCTAAATGAGAACTGAAGTCAGAATCTTCTTGATTGACGATCATACTGATTTGGGAGACAGGTTGTATGATGATCACTGGCTCATGAAATTGACTTGTTTAGCAGGAATTTTTAAAAATGTTAAGCCCGTCACTTCAAAGAAAAGCACTGACTGCTCCTAAAGCCAGTGATAAAGTATAAGCGTTTAGAAAGAAATTCCAGTCTTTTGAAGGAATGATGAATGAAAAATCTAAATAGAGATAGCTAGCCAATGATAAAAGAATTGAGATAAGAATTAATTTCTGACATGCCTGGGGATATCTAATGCTAAAGCTAATTGCAGGTAATTTCACGTTCATCTGCTTCATTTGGTTTCGTTTTTCGGAAAAACTCAGCCAAAAAATTGAAATTGAAGAGAATTTTTAGGATTGTAAACCCACACTCTGCTGTAGCAGAAAAGACTGCCCATCTGATATAGCAGCAGTATGAATGCTTAGTTAATTTGACATCAAAGTCCATGCTATAATAAAAGAAAATTTTGCAGCTAAGAAATCAGTAAAAATGATTGATTAAATTGAATTAATAATAATTGATTTGTATGATCCATTTCAGGATCCTTAGAGTTTGGAGCTGGTATATTCCCTTTTTTAAATCCTGATCGAAGTTGGGAATAGATTACATTTGGGGTTCATTCCTCAGCGGTGGGAGAAAGGAGGGAAACACGACTCTCAGTGTCTGCCCTGTAATCGTCCATTCGTTGTTACACTTTTACTTCTATTTTTAGAGGGTTTCAATAGATATTGAACCCGCTATTGCTTTTGGTTTTTCTTTGTCTGCACGCAATAAAAAGGGTAAGGTAAAGGTCTTCCGTAAGTACAATAACGATGGCTGTTGTTAACGTTGAAAACCTACCGAGTTATTTGAGAATTGGAGAGAGAGTTGTGAATTAGAGAGTTGCGGATTAGAGAGTTACGCATAAGGGAGTTGTGAATTAGCGAGTTAAGCATAGGAGAGTTGCGAGTTAATGTTAATTGAAACCCGCTAAATTTAAATATCGACCTCAGGCAATTTTCATTCATTTGCTCGTTTCTAATTGCACTTTCATCACTCGTATTGTAGCCACCCCATGTATCTTGGCTCTTTGAGTGGCCGTCAACGGCTCATTACCATGAGGTGAATGGCCACTACACAAGAGGTGAATTTAGATACATATTTAAAGACTTTTTAAACTTTGGCCATGGAAGAGAGGGAATTTCAACTTGGGTTTTCTCAAATCCCGGTCCCTCTGTTTTTTCCCTTTTCTATAATAAAATGGGGAATTCTTTTCCTTTAATGAGGAGTAACAAATATGTTTCTCTTGCGCTCAATAACTCGATATAGTGCATATACAATACAGGGCTACTATAAAAGATTAATTCATTATCAAAACGCTATATATTCAAAAGTATTACACGTACAAATATGAGTGACGTGTGAAAATAATCGCAAACTCACCACGTTTGTATTATGTGCATCAGGTGACAATACGAGTTCAGTACCTTTCAGTGTCTCCCAAAATGAATGTGAGGATGACCTCGCTTTGTTCCCTTGCCCCCCAAGTTTGTTGTTATTTTCATATATCACTCATATTTGTACGTGTAATACTTTTAAATATACAGGGTGGTCCGGAACTCTACCGACAAAATAAGAAGGGGTGTTGTTTTAGGGACACCAAATAAGGCATGTTTGCCCATATCTCCGTGTCCGCAAAGGGGCCGGCTTGGCTGTAGAAAGTTTACTTATTGTTTGCATCTATCACGTTACTACGTAGCCAATTGCATGAATTAAATATTTGTCAGAACTAACTAAATATCTGAGGATTTGCGCGTATAAATAACTACACGTGTAAATGCCTTATGTTATGAATATACGTAAATGCCTTATGAATATACGTAATTATTTCATTAAAAGTCGAAAACGCCACTGTTCAAAATAGATTGTTGACGATGAAATTACGTATGTAAGTTTGTTTCTCTAATTAATATAGCAATCTACCATTAATGCACTATATGTCAATTATGTACATTATCATATATATGTGTGCGTGTGTGTGTGTGTTAATACGTTCAGAATGAAGATCTGACAATAAACCCTACAATTATTTACCATGTAGCATAATTAGACTGGTTCGGTCTAAACAAAATATATATACCAAGTTGCATACGAATAATATACCCAACTACTCAATATTTTATCATACGCATGCAAATATAATCATTTCTCAGAATATGCCTTAGAATGGTATATCGGGATTTTCCAATATACGTAAATAACGCAAAGCATACTGACTTAGCTGAAAATATCTCGAGACACATGCGGGTAATTTAAATAATATGCTGAAGGATGTAACGCCAACCTTTCAATAATTCCGAAAACAATTTTTTTAATCATTTAAATGTCTAAAAGAAAAAAAAAATTCCTAAATCCTAAATTTTCCATTATTATGTATAGCTTCTATGGCCTTGTGAGCGAAAGCTGATGCTTTTTACTATATTTTTAAAAGCAAATTTTCGAAGGCGTCAAATTTCTTAAAACGATAACAGAGAAAGAAAACCTTTTTTTGAAAAACTTCTAAAATGTTCTTTTTAGTTTGTCATATTAAATTCGTATCTATCGAGTATTTTGGGAGAAGCGGAACAAAAATCATCCCGCTTTTATTAATTCCTATCGAAAAAAAGCGTTGCAAACTCCAAAAAAAAAAAACATTTATTCTGCAGAATAAAATCGATTGTTTGAATTTCTATGGCGCAAGGACAACAAAGGTTGTGCTGTGTCGGAACCTTCAATTTTCCGAGGAATGCGAGTCAGGCTGTGAAGGAACCAAACCTTGGATTACAGTGGATAGAAATACACTCTCTCCACGATAGAATTGGGAGCCAAATTTGGATTAATGACGTGATAAGGAAATATTTATATTAGTGCATCACCACTGTGCAATCGTAGGGCAGTGGAGCTTAAATTTTCCTAGGAATCCAAACCTCTTGAGTCCTAGGGAATCCTTTTCCGAAGAATCGGAACCTTTTAATGACTATGGAACCTACTTTTTCCAAGAGATATGAACCTCTTGAGTCCTAGGGAATCATTTTTCGAGAAATCGGAAGCTTTTAATGACTAGAGAACCTACTTTTTCCAAGAGATACGAACCTCTTGAGCCGTAGGGAAT
>QLNU02015003.1:134415584-134474042 GCA_006491805.2 Dysdera silvatica | reverse complement strand
TGTGGGCTTAAATGTGTAATTGGAGGTACAGCTATGGCATTCGGAAATGGTGACTGCAGAATTTGATGCTGAGGCGAGTTCAAATGGAGCTGTGCAGAGACGGCAGGATGGTCTATTGTTTGATTTCCTATTGCAGAGAAGGTTTGGACTATTAGACGGTGTTATGTATGAATCTGGAGCTATGGAAAGTGAGGTTTCGGAATCTGAATCTGTCCAATGTTTTGGAGGGAGCACATGATTTAAATATGTCTGTAAAATAAAACAGAATTCGCAACATTTTATTACATTTTTCACAATAATGCTCTGCTTTTCCGAGGTTTGGAACTTTAATAGTCACAACTATTTGTTTACAGTTGACACAAAATGGATGCATGTTACCAAGTTTTACTGCCCCTAAATGTAGTCACCTGCATAGTGCACAACCCGTTGCTATCGATCTGGAATTTGTACGATATCTTTACCAACGCCTGTTGTGTTGATAGTTCGAATGGACCGGTCTACTGTCTGAAGAATCTCTGGAACAGTTCTGAAGCGAATACCACGAAATGGTTCCTTCATCGTAGGAAGCAAGTCAGAGCCACAAGGACTTAAGGCCGGGGAGTATGACTTGATTCCTAAGATGAAGGAACCTTCATGGCATTCGCTTCAGAACTGTTCCAGAGATTCTTCAGGCAGTAGACCGGTCCATTCGAACTATCAACATACCAGGCGTTGCGAAAGGTATCCTACAACTTCCACATCCCTTGGCAGGGGGGTGTACACAATGCTGGTGACTACATTGAGGGACCGTAAAACTTGGTAACATATATCTATTTTGTATCAATGGTAAATAAATAGTTGCCACTATTAAAGTTCCAACTCTCGTATTTTTTAAGTAAGCAAATTATTAAATAATGACTTACTAAAAGATGTTTGCATGTTACGTTAGTGGAGACGCCATTCTACATTTTGACTGTTCTAGGCTCAATATACAATGCGAAATATTTTAACTAAATTTCTGTCATTTCACATAAAAAATATGTTAATGATTCCACGTAAGCTTTCACATCGCATTTTAATGTAGACAGTTTTAAGCTTGACATAGCTGGAAGATTGGTGAGGGTCGAAAGGGTATAGACTAGGGTTTGCCAAACTTTTAGACCGCCAATCCCTTTAAGAGTTTCCTGACATTTTATCGACACCCCCCCCTCTGTTTTACTATTGCGTAATTTTCATAAAATAAGCATAAGAGCACTTATATGAATCATCAAATTGTTTTTTCATACTTACAGTATTTATTGCATGTCTAATGAAGTATATATTTCTATATTGGTTTAACCGTTAAGTAAATATAATTATATATACTATATTATGTGAATATAATAAACACACGCACACATATATATATATATAGTTTAAAAATAGTAAATGCATATACGCAAGATGAATAATGCATGCAAAAAGAATAAAAAAAGTGTTTTAGCGAATTAAATAAATGAGTTATGATAGAATTAAAATAAAAGAAAAAATTAATATATAATATATCATCCAATTTCACCAAATTAAATAAACATACCCGTATAACGATGTCTTATATTTTTCTATAGGCCTCCAATCTACCCGTGAACACGAATCAACCCCTAACAATGCTATTTTGACACCTGGGGGTCAATATTAACCACTTTGCTGACCTCTGGAAATAGACGACATAGTGGTCTAGCATCACTGAAAAAGGACTTGGCATCCTTTTGAACAAGTTTTGCGGAGACCAATCAAAACCATTTTTGTGAGAGTGAAAATTCAATAACGCCTTACACAATTCCCAACCCGAAAATTATTTACGATTAAATTGATTCAATCGCATGGTTTTATTACTCTAATAAATACAGCTAGAGTTGAAAACAAATAAATAAATATTACATAATCATAAAATTTCAAAACCAGTCTGAAGATTTATTTTTATTGATAACTTTTTCCTTTAATTTTTTCATTTATTTTATTTTCCCTTCAGGACTGCAATAGCATTACCCTACGACGATTGTGATGACGACGTGTACTGGCTGGATTGAACTTGACAGATTTCCATCTTTACCCAATGCTGCTCGGGCAGACCTCAATTTCCAAAATACCGTACTTGCACAAATTATCAAAAAAACCTTATTTTTGTGAAGTATCATTATGGACTGACTGACAATATAAATTAATATAACTCAATTGTATTCCTTTCATTTTCACATTATCCCTTATGTTTTGTTTTTTTCCCCTCCTTCTTCTTCTTCTTCTTCTTTGTTCACATTGTTCATCTTATTTTCTGTTTTAAGTACATTTATTTCATCAGAATTTTTTATATCTTATGTGGTTTGCTTGAAATAGAGTTTCCAAAAAAAATTAAATAAATGTAGCCTATATGTGTTTCTCCTTACTTCTTTATTTCGTGGTGTTACACTTTTGCACTAGCGATTTTTCCCCCCATCAAACTTCAGTATCCAATTATCCATCAATCCTAAAAATTAATTGCTGACATTCCACTTCACCTTACGATTCAATCTAGAAACTTTTTTTAACCCATAAAGAAGCAAACGAAGTACAAATGCTCTCAGAGTGGACATGAATAGGGGACCCATGGGTTTATATCCTAAAGCTTTGGTACGGCAATTCTACAGCGACGTATCGAGCAACTGAGTACGGCGACGAATCAAAATATTATTATAAAAATAGACTTTTATTTGTTTTAATATATATACAATGAATACTATTGATTATACACTGAAATGCCAGAAAAACCGGTACAGGCGTGCGTATGCAAATAACGGAGCTTTGCAACCAATCAGCGTAACGCGATGCGGTCGGCAGCGCCTATATAAGACAAGAGATGTCTGGCAAAGCTGTTAGATCGGTTCTTGCCGCTACAATGGCAGGTTATCAAGATTTAAGTGATTTTGAACGTGGCGTTATAGTCGGCACAAGAGAGATGGGACATAGCATCTCCGAGATAGCGACAAAATTTGGATTTTCACATATGACCATTTCACGGGTATACCGTGAATATCAGGAATCCGGTAAAACATCAAATCTCCGACGGCGGTGTGGTGCGGAGACCGCACCGCAGTGAACGCGAACGTCAAGAACAGGACCTTCGACGACTGACGAGAATCGTTAAACGAGATAGACGTGCAACACTTCCTCAAATTGCCGCGGATTTCAATGCTGGGGCATCAACAAGTGTCAGCGTGCGAACTGTTCAACGAACCATCATTGATATGGGCTTTCGGAGCCGAAGGCCCACTCGTGTACCATTGTTGACTGCACGGCACAAAGCTTTACGCCTCGTCTGGGCATGCCAACACCGCCATTGGACTGTTGATGACTGGAAACACGTTGCCTGGTCTGACGAGTCTCGTTTCCAATTGCATCAGGCGGATGGACGTGTACGGGTATGGAGACAACCTCATGAATCCATGGACCCTACATGTCAACAGGGGACTGTTCAAGCTGGTGGAGCTTCTGTGATGGTATGGGGCGTGTGCAGTTGGCGTGATATGGGACCCCTGATACGTCTAGAGACAACTCTGACAGGTGACAGGTACGTAAGCATCATGTCCGATCACCTACACCCATTCATGTCCATTGTGCATTCCGACGGACTTGGACAATTTCAGCATGATAATGCGACACCCCACACATCGAGAGTTGCTACCGAGTGGCTCCAGGAACACTCTTCTGACTTTAGACACTTCCATTGGCCACCTAAATCGCCAGACATGAACATTATCGAGCATATCTGGGATGCCTTGCAACGTGCTGTTCAGAAGAGATCTCTACCACCTTGCACTCCTATGGATTTGTGGACTGCCCTGCAGGATTCCTGGTGTGAATTGTCTCCAGGATACCTTCAGACATTAGTCGAGTCCATGCCACGTCGTGTTGCGGCACTTTGGCATGCGCACGGAGGGGGGCTGCACGATATTAGGTAGGTGTACCAATTTTTCTGGCACTTCAGTGTATATTGTTTTAATAAATACAATGTTTGTTTGCTTTGTTAATTTATCTAGTACTGTAGTAGTAGTAGTAATATTTTTATTGTCCATAACATATACATCAATGAACACCTGTACTACATTTACACACACACATATATATATATATATATAATGTGCATAATATTCACAGTATAGCATATGTGTAGCCTTAAGGAAATACCCTTAATACTAGATATAAATCGCTGAAGACCAAGCCTAAAATAAAAACACACAAAGCAAAATATCCACCAGGAGCATGTAATTACCAAAATTTTCATAAACATTTTTATACAGGTAAATTCTGCACAATTTCAATATAAAATCAATATATAATCAAATCATATAGTTTCTTAATTCTCCAATTATTATCCTACTTTTATCTAAATTATAAACATAATCATATACCTTTATTTAATACTTTATAGTAAAATTTTCCTTAGTTTTTCTTAAACAATTTCCAATTATTCAAATTCTTAATATCCGCTGTCGATTCCTTCCACCATTTTGAATTCTTACAATTAATATCATTTCTACCTATTTCAGTTCTTATCTTTGGTAATATTAATTCTCTATAATATTTCTGTGGATGTGTTCCATTCACTTCTTTGTAGTCTAATTATTTCAGTTTTTATCCTCTTTCATCCTCATCATACATTTTAATCAAATTACAATATTTATGAATATTCTTATTTGACAATATTCGATATTTCTCCAATTGTTTTTCCAATCTAAATTATTGTCATTATCTTTTAGCTTTATTACTTATTTTGTAAAGCATCTAGCAAGTCATTCTTAGCTCTTCTTAAATTCATCCATATACAATGACAATAAGCCAAGTTACAATATATCATAAAATAATATAAATCAGTTTTAATTCTAAATAACATAAATTTTTGAAATCTGTAAAATTCCTGTCGTATTCGATTATCCGAATTTCGCTAATATAGTAGAATGTCTGCAACGATATGCCCCTACGTTTCTGACAGATAGAGAGTGCATCATATTTAATTTTGTCTATAACGAGGACTTTCCTCGGTCCCCTCAATATCATTAAAGTCAGATTTCATTGTACTATAACCAAACCAATCATTTCTGGTAAATAACTCTACTGCGCAAAACTTTTTCTCAATTTCATTATAAAGAATTAGAATTATGCAGATTTATATATTTATTTATTATATTCATGCACATTTATTATATATATATATATATATATATATATATATATATATTTATTTATTTATTTATTTATTATAGTTATAGGAATAGATTTAGTCGAATGAGGGAGAACTCCAATTGATATAATAAATTCGGCTAACTGAAGAAATATAGATGATATATACTTATTAAAAGTTGGAAATGAATGTGATGTTTAAAAATTTAATTTTATATTTCACATAAATTTTTGAGAGTAGTTTAACAATGAAATTGAAGGATGCTTTTATTAATATTTAAGTTAAATTCATTTTTAAAATTAATTACATTTATCTATTGATTTAAATTGCAAAAATTGTGCTTTATCATTAGAAACGCCTGTACTTACTGTATGGTGATGAATTAAGGTTTTAAAAATATCGTAGAGTGCCCTCAAACTCAACAATTCGTTTTCTAAATCTTCCATTTGGAAGCGCAAAATTTCGTCACTTGCGAAATCCATCTTTCACTAAATTGTGATTTCGTTTTGATTCATTATTGTAAAATGTTTTAGACCAACAATGCACTTTAAAACCGTATCTATTATTTGATGACTTATTGTTAGATCGTACTGTTTCTGATGATTGTTACTCGTAGTTGATCTGTTGCAGAGTGGAAAATGTTTTTCGAATATAAATAAGTGTTTTAATATTTGCAAGAATTGAAAAAGAAAAAAAAAATGGTGGCCGGACTAGAAGCACAGAACTTCGGATAATCTTCCCTGTGCTCTGGTCTCCAAGCTACTAAGAACATACATTCACTGTTTACTTCTGCTTATGTTTATCATAAAGAAGGATCTATGGATGTGGATTCCTTTGAACCCAAAATCGAAGAACATTAAATATAAATGTGGACGATTACCTACTAGGGTGGGCTGCAAATAAAAAAAAAATGGACTCTGTCAGCAGTGGCGGATTACCCGAAGTACGGATTATGCGGCCGCACAGGGCCTCGCAAACAGCAGGGCCTTCAAATGATTGGAATATGTCACTCCCGATTAGCAATCCAAAAAAATTTATTTGTAAAAATTTGTAAATTATTTGAAAATAAAACATGTTGATTTTTGTAGTCAACTTTTCCCCATGCTAATGAATAACAATACCAAAAAAATATGGATATAACTATATTCTTTGGTACGGTGCCACGTGCCTCTCATCAACTGTATGTGAGGTATTGGTTCATCTAATGGCAGATAAATTGCAAGAAAGCATAGTGAGGGAAGCATGGAAAACTAAATATTTCTCTTCAGTATTGACTATATTCAGATGTATCTCACTGTGATTAACATTCTTTTACGTTGAGGTACGTGAATGGTACAACTATCCGGAAGAATATTTCTTAGAATTCCTGCACATCCACTCCTATACTGGTGAATATTTAACAAATGCAGTGTTTGAAGCGCTTGGAAAGAAGTGTGGAATGAATATGGCTGGCAGTCGTGGACAAACGTACTATAATGCTTCAAACATGTCGGGAAAATGCAACGGCGTGCAGGCTACAATACTACATTGCAATAAATTCGCAGATTACATAACTTGTGCTGCCCACTCACTAAATCGTACAGGGTGATTAACCGCCCATTCATGCAGAGCAGCTGCTGATTTTTTAGATTAATGCAGCTTTCATACGACTTTCTTTCTGCTTCCACAACAGAGATGGGGAAAAATTGACGAATTGCTTGTCATTAAATAAACGTACTAGGAAGTTAACTGCGAAATAATTATGGAAAACTAGATCATGTTGTCAAGGTGAAGCAATGTTATTGATGCATTTAATTTATGATGCGATTCTGGAATGTTTCTTTAAAATCTCAACTGGTACCAAAGAAAGAAACGAAACATGTACGCAGGCAAGGAAACTGTGCAAAAAACTCTATGTACCAGAGAACAGGTTCATGTGTATAATGTGGGATGTGTTTTTTGAACGTTTCAATTCAACAAGATTCTTACAAACGGTTGCAGTGGAGCTAAACACGGCAGTTGATCTTCATTCACTTCATCAAAATAAGGTTTTAAAATACTGAATTTTAGATATTTTAAAAAATACACGATTTTAAAAATCAAAGAAAGTTTAAAAAACTAATTCTAAGTAATGAAATACAGCAAAAAATATTGACACTGCTGTAAATTAATTGGTAAAACATACTGAAAGGTTACAATGTGGAACTAATTAAACAGGATAATGATACAAAATGCTTATTCTCAGCTGATGTAGTTATACACATGTATGTATTCAGAATTTTTCATGTGTAAAGCTCAGTAATGTAAAAATATTAATACTTGTACTAATTAATATACATGGATAAAAAATCTATTCCATTAAATATGAATTGGCATTTAGGAACAATAATCTTTCGGCGTGAAGAGGCTCCAACCGATTTCTCCCATCGGTTAAAATGTTACCAGCCTTTAAGAAAATTCTTTCGCAAGGCACTCATGTTGCCATAAAGTTGAATTTCCTTTTCGCTAACTCTGATAGATTTGGGTAGATCAGAGAATGGAATCTCTACCATGACAAAGGGTCATGACTCCGCGGCAAATTAATTTTTTTTTTAATTATCGTCTAGAGAGCGATTGATTCCGCTAGTTGCTATTGAAGTAGGAATACCTATATAATCACATATTAACTGAATTTAAACTTTAAGTAAATTAAATAAAAATAAATCAATTAAAACAATAATTAAATAAACTGATTAAAACAATTAGTTAATTAAAACAATATTTGGTTAATTAAAATAACATTTGGTTAACCATAACAATATAATAATAATATAACCTCTTGTAATATCAGATATTAAATGGGTAATTAGTGCCTAAGCCCTTGTGTCAGCTAGACAACTATGCCGGATGTTGTGATAGCCCGTTATCTCAGCGCGTTTCCTGTGTGATGGAAACGGAGGAATATGTTCCTAGAACAGTAATTTCTCGGTCACCGGTGATTTGTAACTGTTACTTCAAGTAACTTCTATCCCTAATCACCGGTGATCTGAAATAACAGCTGTTATTTGAGAACAGGGGTTTCAGAGAAGCATACTGTTCCTGGAACAGTGATCAGTCGGTAACAGGTGATTTTTAACAGTTACCTTAAATAACTCCCATCTCTGTTGCATACGAAAATCACCGCTTTTATACGCGCACTTAAAAGCGCCCTGTAGCGCGTAACCTCTCCACTTGCGACCATGCATTCTACGATGAAAATCGTTTGTTTCCGTGTGTTACATGCTATAAGTATATTATCATTTCTCTCATACTATATTATTAAAATATCTTATACTTGTTTTTTTGTTTGGATTTTTTATGGCTCAATAGCATCTGGGCTATACTGCGCCAATTATCTTACACTACATTATCATTATTATCTTATACTAGATTATTATGTCCTATGTGTTATGAACTGTTACATCGGGGATCTATTTATTTTCTTCAAATCTATTTATGAGTATGTCTTTGAATATAAAAACGTTAAAATTATTTAAATAGTACAGAAATGGATATACCTTCTTTCAACACCTATCTATATGTGTTCGCTATAGAATAGAAGTCTCGTCAGCAATCTCTCATTCAAACATTACTTACGAAAATAATCAATTATAAATTATTAACATCAAAAACTTACTGTCCCATGTGACACTGATACCAATATTTAAAGATTGCATTGCAATTTAACACCGATCTATTGCCTACGGCTATTTCACTCGCACAAATGAAAACCACTCTCCTTTCAATAATAGGCTCTGCCAATAAAGCTTTCTGCACAAGTGAAGCCAATTATCTCATGGGAATTAAAAGTTACGTTTCCGTTTCATTAAACGTTAGGAAAATCAATTCTTGAATTTACCAATGAAATGCCAAATTCTTGAAATGCCAATATCTCACACATTGAAATTTTGGGGAATATCTGAAGCTATGTGGCAGTAATTGCAATCGTTCACTTTTAATATAATCAGTCGCTCAATTCAAAGCCAGGAAGTAAGCCAGTCTTGTTCTGAATTGTTCATTTAAGTACCAGTAACTTGCGTTTATTTTCGTCCCAAAAGTATCAACAAAAGTTTAGAATTCATTTTTGAAACATGAAATGGCAGTCAATATCGCATTATTATGGTTTCAGTACCTACAAACTTGCTTCCACTTCGTTGGAATTACAATACCAAACATACAGTTACGAAATTAACAATAACAAGAGGGCACTGGCGGGTGTTGATGGGGGTTGTACCCCCCCCATCAACACCCGCATTGCAATGAAATTTTGTATATTTTACATAGGAATATAGAAGCTGTAGCTCTGAAATCCCGCGCCTATTGAGTCTATGAACCTCTTTATGTACTTTCTTCGTACGCCTATGAAAGAGGAAGAGATAGTAACAATGACAAGCGTAACAAATAACATAGGTAACTACTAAAAATGTAACAAGGAAATTGTTACAAAATTAATCAATGCCAACATTTAATTAAAGTGCGTAGAACTTGTTCATTCCGTCACAAAATAAAGGCGAACAGGTAGGATTCTGTATATATGAAACTTGTTTACTTGGGCATGAAACAAAACGGTAGAGTAGAAGGATAATAATAAAATGAAAATTAAAAATTAATTTAATAATATTTAAAACATATAATAAAAATACTTAATAATATTTACTTCTATTTTTAGTGGGTTTCAATAGATATTGAACCCGCTATTGCTTTTGGTTTTCCTGTCTGTCTGTCTGTATACGCAATGAAAAGGACAAGGCAAAGGTCTTCCGTAAATGCAATAATGATGGCTATTGTTAACGTTACAAATCTACCGAGTTACTTGAGGATTGGAGAGTTACGAATTAGAGAGTTGTGAATTAGAGAGTTGCGGATTAGAGAGTTACGCATAAGGGAGTTGTGAATTAGCGAGTTAAGCATAGGAGAGTTGCGAATTAATGTTAATTGAAACCCGCTAAATTTAAATATCGACCTTAGGCAATTTTCATTCATTTGCTCGTTTCTAATTGCACTTTCATCACTCGTATTGTAGCCACCCCATGTATCTTGGCTCTTTGAGTGGCCGTCAACGGCTCATTACCATGAGGTGAATGGCCACTACACAAGAGGTGAATTTAGATACATATTTAAAGACTTTTTAAACTTTGGCCATGGAAGAGAGGGAATTTCAACTTGGGTTTTCTCAAATCCCGGTCCCTCTGTTTTTTCCCTTTTCTATAATAAAATGGGGAATTCTTTTCCTTTAATGAGGAGTAACAAATATGTTTCTCTTGCGCTCAATAACTCGATATCGCGCATATGCAATACAGGGCTACTATAAAAGAATCTTTCATTTTCAAAACGCTATATATTTAAAAGTATTACACGTACAAATATGAGTGATATATGAAAACAACCGCAAACTCACCACGTTTGTATTATGTGCATCAGGTGGCAATACGAGTTCAGTACCTTTCAGTATCTCTTCCCAAAATGAAATGCGAGGATGACCTCGCTTTGTTCCCTTGGCCCCCAAGTTTGTT
Organism: Dysdera silvatica; assembly: GCA_006491805.2. Lineage (NCBI taxonomy): Eukaryota > Metazoa > Arthropoda > Arachnida > Araneae > Dysderidae > Dysdera > Dysdera silvatica. The sequence goes on along the minus strand of QLNU02015003.1, from coordinate 134,463,359 downwards.
GTTATTTTCATATATCACTCATATTTGTACGTGTAATACTTTTAAATATACAGGGTGGTCCTAAACTCTACCGACAAAATAAGAAGGGGTGTTATTTTAGGGACATCAAATAAGGCATGTTTACCCATATCCCCATGTCCGCAAAGGGGCCGGCTTGGCTGTAGAAAATTTACTTACTGTTTGCATCTATCACGTTGCTACGTAGCCAATTGCATGAATTAAATATTTGTCAGAACTAACCAAATATCTGAGGATTTGCGCGTATAAATAACTACACGTGTAAATGCCTCCTTATGTTATGAATATACGTAAATGCCTTATGAATATACGTAATTATTTCATTAAAAGTCGAAAACGCAACTGTTCAAAATAGATTATTGACGATGAAATTACGTATGTAAGTTTGTTTCTCTAATTAATATAGCAATCTACCATTAATGCACTATATGTCAATTATGTACATTATCATATATATGTGTGCGTGTGTGTGTGTGTTAATACGTTCAGAATGAAGATCTGACAATAAACCCTACAATTATTTACCATGTAGCATAATTAGACTGGTTCGGTCTAAACAAAATATATATACCAAGTTGCATACGAATAATATACCCAACTACTCAATATTTTATCATACGCATGCAAATATAATCATTTCTCAGAATATGCCTTAGAATGGTATATCGGGATTTTCCAATATACGTAAATAACGCAAAGCATACTGACTTAGCTGAAAATATCTCGAGACACATGCGGGTAATTTAAATAATATGCTGAAGGATGTAACGCCAACCTTTCAATAATTCCGAAAACAATTTTTTTAATCATTTAAATGTCTAAAAGAAAAAAAAAATTCCTAAATCCTAAATTTTCCATTATTATGTATAGCTTCTATGGCCTTGTGAGCGAAAGCTGATGCTTTTTACTATATTTTTAAAAGCAAATTTTCGAAGGCGTCAAATTTCTTAAAACGATAACAGAGAAAGAAAACCTTTTTTTGAAAAACTTCTAAAATGTTCTTTTTAGTTTGTCATATTAAATTCGTATCTATCGAGTATTTTGGGAGAAGCGGAACAAAAATCATCCCGCTTTTATTAATTCCTATCGAAAAAAAGCGTTGCAAACTCCAAAAAAAAAAAACATTTATTCTGCAGAATAAAATCGATTGTTTGAATTTCTATGGCGCAAGGACAACAAAGGTTGTGCTGTGTCGGAACCTTCAATTTTCCGAGGAATGCGAGTCAGGCTGTGAAGGAACCAAACCTTGGATTACAGTGGATAGAAATACACTCTCTCCACGATAGAATTGGGAGCCAAATTTGGATTAATGACGTGATAAGGAAATATTTATATTAGTGCATCACCACTGTGCAATCGTAGGGCAGTGGAGCTTAAATTTTCCTAGGAATCCAAACCTCTTGAGTCCTAGGGAATCCTTTTCCGAAGAATCGGAACCTTTTAATGACTATGGAACCTACTTTTTCCAAGAGATATGAACCTCTTGAGTCCTAGGGAATCATTTTTCGAGAAATCGGAAGCTTTTAATGACTAGAGAACCTACTTTTTCCAAGAGATACGAACCTCTTGAGCCGTAGGGAATCGTTTTCCGAGGAATCGGAACCTTTTAATGACTAGGAGACCTACTTTTTTCAAGAGATATGAACCTCTTAAGGCCTAGGGAATCATTTTCTGAGGAATCCGAACCTCGTAAGACCTAGAAAACCTACATTTTCCGCGGCATCCGAATTTCTTAAGGGATAGGGAATCTACATTTTCCGAGGAATCCGAATCTCTTAAAGCCTAGGGAATGAACTCACGGACTATAGTGAATGAACAATGAGTCAGTAAATTGTTAATTGTGTAATAAAAATAAATAAAATTGTTAATAACATTGAAAAGTCGACCGAACTGGTGGCATTGAATTTCCAGGAGGGATTGGACGAAGTCCAAAAGATGTAGATCAAAGACTCAACACCCGAGTGTGGGGAGGCTTTTCTTAAAGATGCAGTTTGAGAACCAGAGTTGGGTTCAATCCATCAGTATACTGTGTTAGAGATAAGACGAGCTCATAAGACGGATGCAACGGAAGCCAAAAACTGCCTTTTCAATAATAAACTATTTAAACACGACTACCACAGTTAAAATTATTTAATTAGGTGGATGACGATCGTTTCGGCAGTGAATGACTGCCTTTGTCGAATCCAGTTACAAAAGTGAAGGTAAACTATAAACTTCACCCACTTGGCATATAAATACGTGTTGCCATATTTATTTATAGAGAACCTATGGAATGGAGGTGAAGAGACTTTTTTACGCACATGAACCCGTGCTGCCATCTATATTTACGGAGAACATTAGAAATGGAGGTGAACAGCTTTTTATGCACATTAGGCAAAAAAATATTGACACTCTTTTCCTGTGACTTTTTCAATGTTGGAGTTTTGTGTCGGGCGGGCTCGGGCTTCGAAAATTAAGCCCAAACTCATCCCTATACTGCGGCGATCCTATTTCTTGAGGTCCGTCAATCGTACAGAGCAGGGAAAAAGAAAATACCTGCAGCTGATTGTGCAATGCTACCCCTTAAACCGAAGTATTAGAATGGGCAAAAATAGCCCATGTTAATGCTTGTTAATGATAAATTAAGCTCTTCTTACATCGTTGGGTACTGAACTTGGATAGGCGGCATACTTGGTGAGCGCGTTACCACTGCTAGACCAATAATATTTAAAATATAATCATTCTCTAATTAATCTGGTTCGGTTAGATCGTTCTCACATGGAAATTAATTCCTTAAAATTCACGTTTAAACTAATAAGATTAATTATAATTAAACCGTAATGAAAGTTCCAATTTTCAAAAAATAAAATTATTATCCATCTTCCCACGTTTTCTAGGTCTTCTGTAATCTTTTGGGATCTAATTGAGAACTTCATTTGTCCATCGTTAATCAATTCTACCTCGGATATGTCCACCCCATCGTCATTTCAACTTTTTTTTTACTTTAACAATGATGTCCTCTACTGTTGTTGGCTCTTCATCCATTTTTTTCTTTTTCAAAGTTATTCCAGGCACGCATCTCCCCATGGTTCTTTGTGTTACTTGTAATTTCCGTAGTGCTGTAGCCGTTAGACTCCATGTCTCTGATCCATAAGAGAGGACTGGCAATACACACTGGTTGAAGACCTTTCTTTTTAGACACAAAGGCAATTTCCCCTTCAGGATAAAACTGTTTCTTCCAAATGCACTCCAGCCAAGTTTAATACGTCTGTTGAGTTCTTTCATAATGTTGCCATCCATTGAAATCAGCTGGCCAAGGTAAATATATGAATCAGCAATTTCTAGCTCAATGTTGTCAACTTGTATTTTTATTTTCTCTACGAAATTATTGAACAAGACATATATAATGTACGCGTTCGTGTATGTGTATATTGTATATTTGATATGAGAAAAATTATTGTAATATTTTTGCATATCACCCAGATACTTGCTTGTACATATACAAATCGAATTGTCCTAAATAATAATCCTAATATAATAATAATCCTAATAAATAATAATCCTAATGTCCTAATAATCCTAAATATTTTCATGAACTTAAAAAAGCGAGAATTTAGACGGCTTTTCAGCAAGAACTGCTTTGTGAATTTCCCCATTCCCTTTTTCAAATAAATAACTCTCTTATTGGAAAGGATATTTATTGCAGAAAATACCATTGTCATAACAATGACCAAGTTTTTTACCATCAGCTGGTTAGATGGAGAATTAAAGTATATTGCCCAAATGATAAATGACAACCAGCGTCATCTAGGACAGGAAGGGAATAAAAAGCGAAACTTCGATGTCATGTGGCAAAGCCTGCGTAGCGAACTAGTCTAGAAAGAATAAAGTAACTAACCGTTCTAGAGATAAAAGAATTATTGGCCAATCTAAAACGCTTGAGTGGATAATGAAAAAGTGTTGTGACACTTTTACATGTCAAAAAGGAAAGTTGACGGCAATCAATAAAAAATTCGTATATATTTTATATATGTTAGTAAAAAATCTATAAAACGCATGAGGTTGTAAGCATAAGGCAAATGTTGTTTGGAAAAATTGTTGTGAATGGTTACAGAATAATTTCCTAATACTTAATACTGATAAAACAAATTACATCTATTTTCATAGAAAAAAAAGGTAATTTAACTTATCCGTCTATAACTTTGAATAATAGATCTATAATACATGTTACACATACCAAAGTCTTAGGTGTGATTCTTCAAAACAACTTGAGGTTACACTACAAAGGTATTATCAAGGCGCATTGTAACCCTACAAAATAGATATATTAGGCTCTTTCACAACAGACGGGCAATAGATAATTTCATATTATTTAGAAATTTATATAACTTTAAATTAAGTCTGTTTATGTTTAAATTAACTCATAATAATATTGGTTTTAATTTGGTGTCTTTAAAAACAACTGCACGTAATTAACTAGAACTAAGAATTTATTTGTGGTGCGAAAAATAAAGACTAATGTAATGTATACTAACTTAAATTATGATGGAATTAAACTTCAAAATTCTCTGCCAATACATTTAAAGGGACAAATATCTTTTCAAGGTTTAAAAAAATTAATCAAACAGTATTTTCCTGATCATGAATGAGTATTACTTTACTGTTATTTTCTGTTATTTATTTTATAAATAAATATATTTGTCTTAATTTATTACATTTTGTCTTAATTTATTACAATAAATGTAAATTTTAATTATTGTATTTTATATGGTTCAATTTTATAAATATATTCTTGACTTGACTTGGTATATGATTTCATACATACCTGATGATCGCTCCAGACTTTTTTTTTTTTTTTTTACAATGACCAAATCAGGTTTTTTAAACCCTTTTCATTCCTCACTGTATATTATGACTACGTTATGATTATTTTATAAATTATTTTCTTGTTTTGTATATATATTTTAACCAGCGAAATAAATGTTGATTAAAAAAAAAAGTCTTCTAATGTTTTGCATTTTCCCACGTTTGAATCACTGCTTCAGTACAGATGTAGGAAACAAAATATTTCTTTATATTGACTTATTATTGTATATGTTACTTGCAACAGCTCAAGGGGAGCGTATTTTTAAAGCCACGATGTCTTATTGAATTCATAAACAATACCTTCCAATAGAAACAAAGTTCTTGGAAATTAATTGAAAGGGAAGTTTAATAAAACAAGTTGAAACGTGTTGGTTCATTGTCCGGTTTTCTGTGATAAGAAACCACTATCTGTAAGTGGGAGCAGTCAAGTGCTCTCACCACGAGCGACGATAGCACGAGGTGAGTTAATTATTAAAAATCCGCAAAGCACAATGTTCACCTTGCTGCAGGTGTTCCATGAGCCCGCTTAGACGCAAAACCGAACGTGGCCTGTCCCTTTCGGAGTAGATTGGGCATTGAAGGCAGGTTTCGATGAGTGATGCTATTGGATTATCCTCCAGCTCTCCAAAGAAGGTGAAACATTGGTCAAGTGCTGCTGTGTGAAGAAGTTCGACTTTTAAATCTTTGTGTATGTTTGAGTTTCAAACGAAACAAGGAGCTCCACACATTGTTCGTAAACATTTATTTTGAATTATTTGTAGTGTTCTCATTTTATCTGGACCGAGAAAGGTGAATACAGCACAGCAGTAAAGAAGAATTGACCTAATTGAAGATTTATATACCAGAATTTTTGTTGGAAGGCTCATTTTGGATTTAGGTCCTAAAACTGGTAACAGTGTGGAGAAGGCAGCACGAGCTTTGTTTTTAGTGACTTCAAAATGCCTTTTGAAACTAAGTCTTTCGTCTAGCATCATCCCCAAATACTTTGCTGCGTTTGTGTTAGTGATTTTTTTATCTTTTACTGTGACTGAGTAAGAGCCAATTTTCCCACCGTTTCTGAAAATAACTAATTGACTTTTCGCTGGATTCACGGTAAGACCCCAAGCCATAAGCCATCTTTCTTATTATATATTCTTATATTATATATTATTTGTTATTCTTATATATTCTTACATTCCATTCTATTAAACCCGTCTAGAATAAACTCCGTTACCTGCCAGACTTGATGTTGGGTAGAATGTTTTTCCTCTAAATCCAAACTGCCAAGGATGTAGCAAATGTTTCTTGTTTACCTCGTCATTCAACCTTACCAAAATGATTTTTTTCAAATATTTTGCTTAGGCATAAGAGAAGACTAACTGGTCTATACATTGATGAATTAAGGCACCTGTTTTCTTTTTTGGAAAAAGCAATGATTTTGGCAGTTTACCACACTTCTGGAAAATACCCAAATCTGATGGATGCATTAAAAATATTTGTAAGAAGGACTATTGCTTTCATAGGTAAATTCTTAATATGTTTGTTTGTGATATTATTTAGTCCACAAGCCTTTTTAGTATGCAGCTTCTTAATAATTTTCATTATTTCAATTGGTGATGTAGGCAAGAAAATTTTTGTTTCTGTACAGGTATTTTTAAAGATGTCTATGGATTTGCACACAATATATGAGACCGGGGAATTAATGAGACGGTGTTTTGAGCTGATTTTCAAGAGAATTGGCTAAAATGTCGGTAATTTGATTTTTATCAGTCATAACATGATTAGTATTATCGTCCAGAGGCTTAAGAATCTTGTTATCCTGCTTCTTCAATTTCTTTATTTAATATGTTTGTTTGTGATATTATTTAGTCCACAAGCCTTTTTAGTATGCAGCTTCTTAATAATTTTCATTATTTCAATTGGTGATGTAGGCAAGAAAATTTTTGTTTCTGTACAGGTATTTTTAAAGATGTCTATGGATTTGCACACAATATATGAGACCGGGGAATTAATGAGACGGTGTTTTGAGCTGATTTTCAAGAGAATTGGCTAAAATGTCGGTAATTTGATTTTTATCAGTCATAACATGATTAGTATTATCGTCCAGAGGCTTAAGAATCTTGTTATCCTGCTTCTTCAATTTCTTTATGAACTTCCATGCCGTGCCATTTTTATGATCGAGATCTTTGATGAATTTGTCCCATCTCCTTTGCATAAATCTCCTGATGATATTTTTCGTATTATTTGCACATATCCTCCATTGATTTTTATCTTCCGGATCCCACGATTTCTGATATTGTCGTCTGGGTTTATTTTTATTTGAAATATGTTTTTTAATCCATTGGGGAAGATCAAGGAAATCACCTGTAACGTTTTTAGTGATTGCGCTTTCTTCAGTTGCGTTGCTAATGACATTGTTAAGATTATTTACTGCAGTAATGATCTGTGGGATTGTTTATTAATTCTAGTTTGGTGACATCACTTCAAAAATATCTCACCATTCCTGCTGTTAATAAAAAGCTTATCAAGTAAAATTTGCTGAAAATAACCTTTTCTCGCCAAATTTGATGAGGCTATACCCCCCCCCCTCCCCCCACCATGGGGGATTTAGGTAAAAAAAAATTTGATTTTCTTATTGAAACGTTTATACTTTATTATAAAACTAAAATGAAACACATTTTCGATTCTCACTTCGTGCACTCTCCTTGCTAGATAATACTTTGTGAAAATTATAATCAAATTAAAAGTTTTTAATTTTTTGCCAAGTTTTACTTCAAACATATTTTTAAACAACGCCAGTCAGTTTCAATTGCTAACCCCCCTCATTTAAAAAGAGAAAACGTAGTTCGAAAAACGTAATAAATAAGTACGTTGTGTATATATTTATATCTAAAAGTATTAACATCAAAATTTAGTGTAGGAAAAATCAGTGTTTAAAACACTGATTTTTCCTACGAAGCTTGGCAGAACGGTAGACGTCAGTAGGTGTTGTCACCCACTGACAACACTTATTAACGTCTATAAATGTTGTCACCTTCTGAATTTTGTTTGCTCGATCAAATATCTTGTGCATCAACAGAAGCGTTTCTTTTATTACTTCCCATTGCTCAAGATGAAACGCATTACATATTGCATTGAGTCTTGAATGAAATGGGACTCTCTTTCCAGGCTCACTAAAAAGATGTTGAGGATCTTCTTTTATCTCGAATGCACTGAGAGCTATATCTCGGTTTTCATTTTTTATAAAGGCATTAAGAGCTCCGTTGTGTGCTCGGTGAGATGGTGTTATCCGAAAATATGTTCCCTTTATGTCATTTGGCCGTTTGCTACATTGCCAGAAAATGGGAAACGAAAACAAAAAAAAATCCTTTTCTGGAAAAAATAATCTTCTCCTCCTCCTAAGCGTAAGTCGAAGAAAACACTATAGCTTTTATTCGTATCATAAGTTAAATCGGTGATATTATCTTTTGTCGGCGAAAATATTGTATTTCTTCATAGCCTGTTTTCAACACAAGGAATTCGTTTCTTGCAGTTGCAATGGAAAGGTCTTAAAATGCTTTTATTTGTTGACAAACTATCGGAAAATGATCTCTTCGACAATTAGCGATTTTTTATTGCAAGTTCTAATAATTCGAGAAATTGACGCAGTATTAAATAAAAATAGATTTTTGCAGATCACTTTTCGTCGATTTCTGATCTTTCAAGTGAAAACCTTCACCAAAAATACGCCAAACTACGCCTTCAGCATATTTATTTTTGTTCTATATATTTAGCCATAATTCGCAGAGTCTGTCAATTACTCAGGGTTCAGTCGATTTATCCTTGTTTATTTTATAAATTCCCCTTTTCTCTTCCGGTTTCCGTTCCATTAGTATTCCGGAGAAGTGATGCCAAGAAGACTGAGGTCGCCAGAAATCCAGAAACACAATCCAATAGAAGAAACAAAAGCGTATAAGGGGTCTAAAGTATCTGTGTGCCTGATTTAGCTAACCTTTAAGTTAATAAAAAACAAAATAGTTTTAAGACAAAGAAAACAATCTACGTTCGTGGGCTATACATATAACTTGGATATACAGGGTGCCCATAAATTCTTACCCTGCTTAAGGAAGTGAATGGCGTAGAAACTAAGAAAAGCAGAAGCATAATTAGTTTAATGAAAATTATTCCTATTGCGATGGGAGTTTTGTATACATACAGTGAAACTTGCCTAAAGTGGTCACTTTTGGAACTGGCAGGCAATGATCACCATAGACATGTGGTCACTCTACGCAACATATTTTGGCATAGGCGGAATTAAGTCCCTACCAGTTCTCTCTTATAAAAAGTGGTTACTTTACAAAGTTCCACTGTACACATGTATTTGTATTTCTGTAATCGTTTTTATGAACTTCTATGTGAACTAAGCTCTTCTATTATGAACTATGGAACCAACCCTTTTTAAAAGATCTCTCACATAAAACACAGTGGAACTTACCTATATTGGACAAAGCAAAAAAAAAGCTTTAAAAAAAATAGAATGCTTAGCAACTACCTAGTAGTCTGGGGGTTGGTTCCCAAGGCTTTAAGAGGTTGAGATAATTCGCAAAACTGTAGGTCAAGGCGCAGCATGCCTCTCGCACCCAATAACTCCCACAAAACACTCTACATCTCAACTTCATGCATTTTTACATTAAATATATTTGTTACACAGAGTTCTGGCAACATAAAAGTTTATATCTCTGATTATTTTCTTCATTCCTACAATGTATGCCATTTCAACTGTATAAACAATAATTACAAACCTGGAAAATACAAATGCTTGTATAAGGTGGGGAACTCCTTGCGAAATATAAAACATTGTGAAGGGGTTACTAAATATGAATAAAAATTTGAAAAACACTTTACATAGTCAGTATCTCAATGTTCAAGTCATTGGGAAGATAACTCAAAGATCGTTGGTTCGACTCTGGCATGGCTTCTCTACCTGAAAAAAGAATATTCTCATATATGAATCATGAAAAAAAAAAGAGTGCTTCTACCAAATTTAGAAAACTATTGTCAGTGTCATTAATAAAGTGATCTGAATTTCCTTTAGCATACATGAAATTTGCACTGGCTTCCTAGCAAAGAAAGGCATCATACAAGTCCTCATTCAAGCACCAACTTTCTCATAGCATCCCTCTGACTATCTTTCAAATTTATCCTTTTTATTGCAACTGACATCAAACGCTAAAATGACAAATTTACGAATTTCACATTAGCTAACAAACCCAACATGCTGTTTGTATGGGAAACATATACCAATCTCTCCAAAATAAACATTCCACATAGCCAAATAATACTGCATAATGAGGAACAGACCCAGCTGTTCAAGCCATTCCACCTGTGCAAAGTTTTCTTGGCCTTTTACTGTAGAACATCCGTTTTGGTGACCATACCTTTCCCCCTTCTCACTATCCAGCAATGTGAATTCAAAAACCAAGGAATTGCAAATACACATAAATATTATTCAAATATATAGGCGATGGTTTTAATTTTTATGGAGCTAGCACAGAAAATGCGATTCTATGCCAAACCAAACTTAACTAACTAACAAACAATTTTATCTAAACACATTGCTACATTTCAAAGTGGGTCCCTTTCATTGCATGGATAACAACTAATCGGTACTCAATTTTTTCCGTGTTTTCTCCGTCGTCCCATGGTTAACAGAGGCTAAGGCTTGAGTTATATTCAATTTTGCAGAGTTGTAATAACAGAACTTGGTGCTTTATATACATGGCCCTTCACGTAACCCCATGGAAAAGTTTCTAGTTTGCTTAGTTTAGATCTTTATCGTCATTAGAGTTTTATCGTTTAGGTTTTTATCGTCATTAATTTTCTTAATCAGAGAAAGACAATATGGACACCCTGTATATATAACTTATATGCATGGCTCAAATTTTAACCACATTTTTCTGGATCAAAATATATTAGTTTTTATATAGAAATATTTTACTTTGCAACACGATTCTTTAATTTTACTTCGGAGTGGAAAAGGACCAATAAAGTGATTATTTTCAAGGTTAAAAGGTGGACGTAAAGCTTTTTCGCCGTATATCAGGCTCTGAGTCCCACATCCTGGTGCGCCACTAACCTCACGACTACCAATAAGATTAAAGGAACCATGATGTATCTGGAGGATTGAAGGTTAGATTAAAGTGGTTTATGTGATGGCACAAAAACAATATATTTATTATAAAAAATTATATAGATTTATGTGATAATAACGTACAATGATATCAAACATTGTATCGAAGTGTATTTTCCAGTTTTGTGAACACGAATTGTACAATGACTTCGGTAAAATTAAATTGCCTACCTGAAGTATTTTTGCTGCATAATATTGCTAGATGATTGAGTCACCCTTGAGTAGTCTAACCTCTTAAGGAAAATGTTAGGACAATACTTAACGATTTTTGTAGTTTCAACAACAGGAAAAATACGACGTTAATTCGCAATTTAGAAGGAAGTGACGTATTCCGTAAATGTTGTCATTTACACGTGCAACAAATCAGACATGAAGACCAATTCTCTTATTTACGTCGCTGTTACTCAATCAGTAATAACTAGTGTATTGGGGTGAGAGTTGCGAAATATTCCAATGAATTATGGATCGCAGAAATAAATTGTTAATAGTCGAAGCAATTATTGCGTCATGGTTCGGTAGCAATGTTGCAGTTACCATGATGTTAACCCTCTTCACTGCTCACTGTAGTCCGGGGTTTGGTTCCCCAGGCCTTAAGAGGTTCGGATTCCTCGGAAAACTGTAGGTCCCGGCGCAGCATGACCACTGTAGTCTTTGAGCCGTAAAACCAAAAAACAAACAAACAATAACCCTCTTCAAAAACCTTTAGAACGGACCAGTAACCTTTTTTTAAAAATTGGGAGCACATAGTCTAAATGACCCAATTCTTTTCCATCAAGCGGATCTCTTTTATCGTCAGTTTCGTAGCAGTTCTTTTGTTCCATCGCAGGGCCGTAGCTGGACGCTTGTTACGGAGGGCTCTGAAAGTTACAAGGGGCTCTAAAAAAGCTACAGGTGGGCTTAATATTCGTTAATGTTTTGATGTATTTTATTAATATATTTAATAATACTAAATATCTAAGTAGACTAATATAATTTAAACTAAAGTATAAATTTCTTATCGTAACTTTTGCATTGAAAGTTTAAAAATTTAATAATTTTAAATTAAATTTTTTAAGTTCTAAAATTTATAATATTTCCCTTATCCTTATTATCAAGTACATGGTACAAACCTCTGTAAAATACAGGGTGTTCACAAGATCTACCTCAGAAATCTATTTTGAATATATTTTTAACGTCAAAGAACAATTTCCATTGTCATGTACAATTTTATGCAAAACAAAAAATTTAAAATAAATTTCTAAAATAGTTTATTTGGAAAAAAGAGTATTTTCTAGGTGGGACTGGCCACATTCCCAAGGGGAGGCTTCGCCCCTATAGCTCCAGCCTGTCTACCGCTCTATTCCATCATCATCTTTTATTTGAATTCTTTCATCTTTCATTATGGTCATAGCTCAGACATTGCAATTAGAGTTCAAGCCGGAACCTACTTTTTGATTTACGACCGGAGGAGGAAGAAGAAGAACAGCAACAACAAACAACCACGCATTCTCTCCGGGCTCGATCCGACGATCATTGTACTAGAGACTCTCGTCTTCACGAACTAGTACTGAGCTCAAAAAAGTTCGTAATGGTAAATTAGCATTAATTTTTATAAGCTACTTTTCGGGACCAACGCAATAGTCCGTAAAATTGTCTCATTCGTAAATTGGAGGTTCGTAAAAACGCAAAGTCACTGCATTATCACTTCAGTATATTGGACCACCGAAGACTGTCATGCGTCGTGTTTTCTCGTAATTTTATCTTTTTTTACTTCATTCCAGTGTTTATTAAAATGTGCTCCACGGAATCCCAAGGCGCCGAGGCGGCTCTCTAGATGTTTCTCAAGCAACTTGTAAAACTTCACCAACAATTCCGAGAAAATCCATAATTCTGTTAACTTTCTCCATGACACCCACTTAGAGATAACTAGCCATAACTAATCACCAGTAATGATAGGAAAATATTACTTGCCTTCTATACTGATATATTTATGGCTTATTTTTACGTTTATATTCAAGTAGTGATAAATATTTGCTCTTTGGGTTTTCCTTAGATATTTATACAGGGACTCCCTGGCTAGACGTTTGGTAAGAAAAATGGTTCCGTGGCTAGTATTTTGTGAGGGAAAAAGGTTCCGTAGCTAGACATTTGGTAAGAAAAAGTTTCTGCGGATAGACATTTGGTGAGAAAGGAGTTCCGTGGCTAGACATTTGGTAAGAAAGAGGTTCCGTGGCTATACATTTGGTAAGAAAGGGGTTCCGTGGCTAGACATTTGGTGAGAAGGAGTTCCGTGGCTAGACATTTTGGCGAGAAAAGGGTTCCGTGGCTGAACATTTGATGAAAATTTTGTGGCTAGACATGTGGTAGGAAAAAGGTTCCGTGGCTAGACCTGTGGTAGGAAAAAGGTTGAATAGGCATGTGGTAAAAAAAATTGGGTTCCGTGGCTAGACATTTGGTAGGGGAGGGGTTCCGTGGCTAGACATTTGGTAGGGGTTCCGTGGCTAGACATTTGGTAGGGGAGGGGTTCCGTGGCTAGACATTTGGTGATAAACGGTGTTCTATGGGATAAAATGTTTGAACAACTGCCCTAAACCCTTCTTATGCTCTAAGCATTTTCGCTTTGGCGCAAGGACAACGCCCTGTTGTCACGTTCATCACTTTCGGGCTCTTTGAGTTTGGGTTCGACTCCCAACCAATCTTGTTTGCATGGAAATGTATCGAGGGGTGGTAATAGTCGCCTATCATGATGCCCCATGCCGAACGACTGAGAAATATCCGCCTTTATCTGGCAGTCTAAACGATCAGACACGGAAATGCTTGGATGACCAAAAATGGCAGACGTTGAAAACAAAATGGCGCAAGGACAATTCAAATTATTTGTTCTTGCGTCATTTTAGCTGCACCAAGAATTATGACTTTCAAGGAATTCGATCCCCTGCACTTAGGGAGTCAAGTCTCGGCATGCGGATTGATCAAAAATAGTAAGTTCTTGATACGAGTTTGATACCTAGGTGTTTCCCATCATGAACAAAAACGTTGCCATCAAGTCATCATACAGCGCCACCATGTGGTCTACTGGTTGTGAACTGATCCCTTACTGAGGGTTACAAACCTCTTAAAGCATAAAGAACCAACCAACTAACCTACCTACCTACTTACCTACATACATACCTACCTACATACATACCTACCTACCTACTTACCTATCTACCTATCGATCGATCGATCCATCCATCCATCAAGCTATCTGCCTGCCTACCCACCCATTTATTTATTTATTTATTTATTTATTTATTTATTTATTTATTTATTTATTTATTTATTTTATTTGTTTATTTTGTTTCTTTTTTTTTCCATTGGAATATGGCTGACTGGCTTGAAGAAGTTCAATACCGATGTTTGTGTAAAAAACTCTCTAAACTACTATTGACCGCTAAGGCACTGACAGGGGAAGGTCGGAGAGTGGACGACGCTGATTTTAATGATGCTAGGGCTGATTTGAAAGCTCTTAAAAAATTATTAGAAATGTAGTCAGGAATTTTTCAGAATGGCCATAAATATAGGTGTTATAGGGCCGGAGGGAGCAAAAATAGGACTATTTTCAGAGATTTTATATCATATTTTCAAAAGTATTGAATATTTATTTTTTTTTTTGCTTCATTATGTTCCTTGCAGAAATCCATCGGATACGCGTTTCACGGTTTTTGGAGACGTAACTTATTAATAATGTTTTTAAAGGGTTATAAAACGCACGCGGAAACGAGTAGTACAGCGCAAGAATTCGCCAACTTGTTGGCTGCTTGGCGAATATAATATGTTGCATTTCTTTTTCCTGTATACTTATGGTATGATAATGACATAAAAATAACAAAAATTGTGATGGTTGAAGGAGTTAAAGTAATAAAGGAAAATCGAGATTTATATCATTAGAAGGAAGGAACATAAATGAAATTGAACTTTCTGCATTTTTATTTAAGAAAGGAGAAATGTATTTATTACAATTTTTATCGAATATTACGATTTTTAGCAATCAATTGTATGAAAATCCCAAATCATGAAAAATATGAATTTTTCCTGCAGTGGCTGGCTGCATCGAATAAAAGGAGAATTTTTACAATTAGGTATTTTATCACAAACATTTCCTGTGAATGTGAAACACATTTAGCGGACATTTAAAAAATCAGGATTTTCGTCTTCTGATAACCCAGATGTAATCCATGCTATTGATCATGGGTTGAAAAATATCAGAACACATTTGGAAGTGTATCAAGGACTGTAATCCGATAATATTATTTCGAATTTTTAATTCAGAACCATGAGCAGATATTTTAAAGTATCGACATATTTCTCGCGCTATGTACTTTATTTCTCTAAAAAAAAGCGATCTAAAAGTTGGCAAATGGGAATTGTCTGTTCAGAAATAATTTTAACTACCCCATCTGGCTTCCCCCAATGCTACACCTCTTTTCAAAAATCTACAGATTTTTATGAACACTACAAGAATCGCACAAAAGGACACAATTTTCAGTCATATTTCTGAAAAAATGCTCGTCCGAAATTTGCTGGAATAGGTTTGTCGTTAATTTTCCTAATGAACTGCAAGTTATAGTTACATTGGGAGCTTTAAACAGAGAAGATTGGACTCTTTTTCCAAATTGGCTTGTGCTTTCGTGTAAACATAAAAACGCATCACCAACAACTTTGCCATCGGCATTTATTAAATATTGAACGGTGTACGAGTGAGTACACTGATTAGTTGGAGATGATGCACAACCCAATGTTATTTTTTCCCCTCGGAAACAAAGCGTTCGACTATCTGTTAATTCGTCATTGAATCCTCGTTGATCGGTATTAAATATACAAGGGGGAGGATATATTTTAAATAGTTTTATCACTTCTGTTTGAAATTTTGTTGCAGCGTTTCGGATCATTTCCGGAGAAGTCACCAGGTTTTTCGTTACAAGTTTTGTTATCTTCCTAGACGTTATGCCATGACGTTTACAAAAGTCCTTTATCCATGTGCTTGAAGTAAGAAACTTTAATTTATGGAAATGTAAAGAAGTTTCAATTGGCCATTTCCGAATATCGGAACCATGTATAATTCGTAGTTTTTTGCCCCTAATTTCCATAAATTTTTCCCAAACTTCCATGTCGACTTCCATGAAACTTCCGTGCTTTATACATATCGATTAGTAACCCTCAGTTTATCATATCCTTTTTAAAACGCAGATATGTTTTCTGATTAGGCATTTTTTTACAGCCCTTTTTGATTAAAGTGTCCCATTTCCAGGTTGGATGAGTTTCTTTAATAGCGACCATACGCTCCTTTTCGTCTATACTTATATAACCAGGATCACATTTTATTTATACCCCATTATCATCATGTATAGAATAATGTTCTGGATCTTTTTCGGAAATCTCGATAACTTTACCATCTTCAAACTGCGATTTTGTTAAATAATTTTCCAACACACTAAAAAGTTCCACAGCTACAACTTTTTCACAATCGGTGATATCACTGGACATGTGTAAGAAATTTGAATACGTTACTTCGGTTATTTTTGCAAAGGACGAATAACTAATTGCATTTATGAGCAATAAATCCATTTTAATGTATAAAGCGAAAATCAGTAAACAGGAAAAAAAAAGTTAATTTGCCAAAAATTCAATTTTCTGTGGTTTTCTGCAGAAGCTAAACTTTAGCTTAATATTAAAAGAACAAGATATATCACAAAGATTCAAATTATAAACTAATAAATTTTAAACAAGTATAAAAATATATGTTGAATGCGAAGTCAAATTTTTTTAAATACGAAACTAACAATTTATTATGCGTACGATATATAAGAACAGTTTAAATGAACTGTCATGCAACACTCCCGAATGTAAGCCACTTTATAATACTACTTATACCTTCGAAAATAACTGATTATACTACACCAGCAAATGTGCCAAGCAGCCAATAAGTTGGCGAATTCTTGCCCTTGGCTACTTGTTTCCGCATGCATTTTATAACCTTTAAAAAACATTATTAATAAGTTACTTCCCCCAAAAACCATGAAACACGTAATGGATGGATTTCTGCAAGGTACGTAATGAAGCAAAAATAAAAAATTCAATACTTTTGAAAATATGATATTATAAAATCTCTGAAAATAGTCCCATTTTTGCTCTCTCCGGCCCTATAACACCTATATTTATGGCCATTCTGAAAAATGCCCGAATACGTGTCTAATAATTTTTTGACAGCTTTCAAATGAGCCTAATGTCATTAAAATCCTCGTCGTCCACCCTCAGACCTTCCCTTATGAGTGCAGCCATGTGCAGTCCTTTTCTTTCATATATACTCGTATAATCGTTCCCTTTTTATTAATTTCTTCATTGCCCATTAATATCCAAAAGCTATGATGGCCGCATTTGGGCTCACTAAACAAGCTTCGATTTTAGGTAAATTTTATTCTATATATATAAACGTATAGTGGTTCTGAGATAACGTTATGTCAGAGGTCCCATCCCGAGTTCCCAACCGGGAGAGTCTCAGGACGTAAAATTATTTACGAACAAACATTCATATTCGGTCATCTTTTACTCTCAAATTCATTTGTAAGATCGTTTATTGAAAAATTATTTACAGTTAGTTCAACAAAATATTCATAATGATGAATAATTTATATAAGTAGACGCTTTGCCTTATCGAACTTTAATTTGCCTGACGTTTCAACTTCCACTTACAAAAATCGTTTCTCGAGGGATCAGTTAACGTTTCTTTGCTTGTTGTCTACGGCGCAAGGACAGCTAAGGTTATGTTGCGCCAAGATATCGTGATGCGCCGAAAACCTTGATGTGCGAAGAGTCATGATGCGTCAAGAGTCATAATGAGCCAAGCGTCATAATGCGTCGAGAGTCATTATGCGCCGAGAATCATAATGCACCGAGAGTCTTGATGCACCCAGAGTCTTGATACGCCGAGAGTCTTGATGCGCCAAGGACCTTAATGCGCCAAGAGTCATGATGCGCCAGGAGTCATGATGCGCCAGGTGTCATAATGAGCCGAGAGCCTTGATGCGCCGAGAATTTTGATGCGCCGAGAGTCTTGATGCGCAGAGACGTACAGTATTTCGAGAAATCCAGACCTCTCTTGTCTTCAAGCGTAACTTGATTACAAACAATTTTTGGCCATACTTGTGATTTGATTACAAACACCCTTTGAACACAAACGCAATTCAGTCACAAACACCTTTCACATAAGAACATGCTTCCGTTTAGGATGTATACGTATTAAACCTAACGAATAATTTGTTACTAATATTTCGTTTATGAAAATATGTTCGCTTTATGTCTGAAATTATGCACAGCACTGGCGTATAAAAGGGAGGAAACCAGGGACGCTCAAGCCCCGGTTGGATAAAAATAAACTTTTCTCCTTAGCACCGAATCACTTGATATTTTTTTAAAGCTGGCGAAGCCCCCAAAATTTTTAACCTGCTGCGCCCTAGATATACAGTACAATGAAGAAAATAAGCCTAATAATATGCACTACAACAAAATTGCTTATTTAAGTAAGAAAACAGTATGCCCAATTATTATAAAATTTCATAGTCGAAATTAATTCGTAACAAAATTTGAAATACATTGAATTAAGTAAAACGATTCTTCGTGAATTTAATGTCTGCCTTTCACAAAAACTTCTTTATAAAACACTTTTCGATTTGAACAGTCTGTCGGGAAATTTTTATAGATTTTACACCGGTAATGAGAATTTCCTCTTCGTTGATAATATACTTCCTTTGTGGATTCTGTTTGACTTTTGTTTTTAAATTATTCTTATTCTTCTTTCTTTTCCTTTCCTTTTTTAATAATCTTTGAGAGCTTCTTCAAAAATCTGGTTTTGACTTCTTTTCTCGTCAATAACGGTTATTGAAGTTTACGAAAAATGTTAGTTCATTTGCTTTTATTATTTGAAATGCAATTTGCGTTTGAAAAAATTCAGTGAGTTTGCATGCTCATCTCGTTTTAATGTTTGATTCTGTTTGTCATCCTATTTTCTAAACAAAACCAGAGATGTATAATTGATAATCGTATCCTACTCAGTTGTTTAAACACGGTGACATAATTAAAATTTGAAACTTGTCGCCAGTTCATGAAATTTTAATTGTATTATTGATTAAATTTATAAATTTAATTAGTGAGCGTTATAACTAACTGAACCACTATGTACAGAAATATTTCTCCTTTAAAAAAGTGGTGTATTTGTATAAAAATTTTGAGATTAACCATATTGTCCAAGTCAACTAAAAGCTCTGGATTACACTTCTCTTGTAATTCATTTTAAGTAAACAGTAAACACAATTTCTTCTCTTTTAAAATTGAACATTTTTGCAAGTTAAATCATTCAAAACTTTGCTTTTTGTTAGAAAAGTTCTATAATACCATGATAATTTTTTATTAGTAAACGATGTGTTGGCTACTATTAAAGATTCACTTAGAATTGTTGTTTATTTCAAGTGTTAATTACATGCGAATTTCTTAATCCGTTTAGCGTTTTAAGAAACGCTTACACTTTTTAATTCGCACAGACTAAACTCTCTTTCTCCCCGCACCTACACCCTTTGTTTCTTGAGAATTTTTTGTTTGGTCAACGTCATTGGCGTACGCAGAGAGTTCCTAAGGGGGGGTTATAGGCTCAATGGGGGGTTACAGAGCTACAACTCACATATTCCTATGTTAAATATACAAAATTTCATTGCAATGGGAGGTTACAACCCCCATCAACACCCCCCTGCGTACGCCAATAGTCAACATACAAATACAAAAGAAGGGTAGCACATTATGTAGTGCCCACATATACACATGCATAGTGTGGCCCAGCGGCCAAGGTATTAGGACAGTGGCCTAAAGATCGCTGTTTCAAATCCAGATTTATTTCCTAAACTTAGGTTCCAGTCTCTTCTGCCCTCAAAATAATTCTTTGCACTTCAGTATCTTTTTCTTTTTCTCCAGCAAATTTGGACAGACAGTATTTGACTGGTCTTTCCTAAAAATTTCAAATGTTTAGAAATCCATAAAGCCTTTTGAACAAGCAATTTCTAGGCCATCGCTTGGGACAATATGCTTGTTATGTCTAATGAATAAACATAATTTTATATTTATAAAGCTGTAGTTTCTTCTTCAGTAAAACAAGAATTTCCGGAATATCTCTGGAGAAATAGAGTCTTAGTTTCAGCAGTAGAGGTTTTTTGTTTCCCTGATCGATTCTACTTATCTACTCGCACAGGAAAAGAATCTTAGTCTGCTTTCTTTTGGATGAAATTTTCATTTTCACCTTTTGCGTTTGAGACTTTTTTTTTTCCCCGAATTTCCTGAGAGATTAACACGATTGCTTTTTAGTAACTGCATCCGCTGATTAACGTCCATTATTACTTTTTTTCTTCCTTTTCCTGTAGCCTTGCCTCCCATGAGATTCTTCTATAGCGTTTAGTTTTAGTTAGCGTTAGTTTTGTAGCGTGACCGTCAGCTCTGTATTTTGATTCTTTGTTTCTTCTCTTTTACCATCGAGATGTTGGATATCATGTGCTTTTATTCCTTATAAAGAACGAAGCGTCACCTTTCATTATGTTATAACAATGCACTTTGCAGTTGAATATAGCAATAATCAGGAATCATCGTTGACTTCCATCTATATTTCTCAAATTTCATTAAACCCAAAATATTCGATATGCCATTTTTCTCTCCAAATTTTTTTTTTTTAAATATTTTATCGTATTTCCTCATGAAGAAAATTCATAAAGTTGCTCTCGGATTCTCGGAGACACGAAACTGGTGCTGATGGAGGAAGGTGAAAAACTAAGAAAGCGATTTAATTAATTATCGAAAGACCGGTCATTTTATGTTAAAATACGAATATGGTCTTTTGATGAGAGTTCTGTAGAATTATTGAACGGCTATGGATGGCTATTGATGAGAGTTCTGTGGAATTATTGAATGGCTATGGATGGCTATTGATGATTATGACTGTTGTTTGATGAATATTCAATGTTTGGTTCTTTGGCAAGGAATACAACTGAGACAGGAAATTACCTGTGATAACCTGCTCAATATTCTTCTTGTTCTGCTCGGCTTTTTCACAGGTTGTTTTCCTGTCTCAAGCTTTTTATTTTCACGAATTTCGGTGTTGAATACGGGTGACGAAGAGAGCTTGTATTTCTGTTGGACAACTGGCTTCTTGATAGGAGTGGACGGGCTATGGTTATTGGCTGCGGCCATAGCTGTACTGTAGGTATTCTGAAAAATAAAAAAGTCGTTATCTTTATATACATATACTGTTGAAAGTACAGTACGAATACTGATTAAGGTTCTAATAGAGGTGGAAAATGCAACATACAAAATAGATATGTATTGATTGTCATAGTTAACGCTATTTCTATCACTGATCGACTGCGCGTACGTGTTCTTCTACTTAGGGCCTTTCATCTTTTCTTACAATTGGCGCCCCTGGCGATACATACGTTTCAAGAAACTGCAAACGCCAGAGAAGTCACGTATGATGAAAAAAGTAAACATAAGGAATACTCACGAGAAAATTTGAATATTGTGCTCTGACGTTGAGATATCTATTGTGCGCTAGTTGAAGATGTTTGATTTGTGTGGGCTTAAATGTGTAATTGGAGGTACAGCTATGGCATTCGGAAATGGTGACTGCAGAATTTGATGCTGAGGTGAGTTCAAATGGAGCTGTGCAGAGACGGCAGGATGGTCTATTGTTTGATTTCCTATTGCAGAGAAGGTTTGGACTATTAGACGGTGTTATGTATGAATCTGGAGCTATGGAAAGTGAGGTTTCGGAATCTGAATCTGTCCAATGTTTTGGAGGGAGCACATGATTTAAATATGTCTGTAAAATAAAACAGAATTCGCAACATTTTATTACATTTTTCACAATAATACTCCGCTGTTACGAGGGTTGGAACTTTAATAGTGGCAACTATTTATTTACAATTGATACAAAATAGATACATGTTACCAAGTTTTACTGTCCCTCAATGTAGTCACCAGCATTGTGTACAACCCGTTGCCACGATGTGGAAGTTGTAGGATACCTTTAGCAACGCCTGTTGCGTTGATAGTTTGAATGGACCGGTCTACTGCCTGAAGAATCTCTGGAACAGTTGTGAAACGAATGTCACAAAGTGGTTACTTCATCTTAAGAATCGAGTCATAGTCATAAGGACTTTAGTCCGGGGAGTATGACTTCAGAACTGTTCCAGAGATTCTTCAGGCAGTAGACCGGTCCATTCGAACTATCAACACAACAGGCGTTGCGAAAGGTATCCTACAACTTCCACATCCCTTGGCAGCGGGTTGTACACAATGCTGGTGACTACATTGAGGGACCGTAAAACTTGGTAACATATATATATTTTGTATCAATGGTAAATAAACAGTTGCCACTATTAAAGTTCCAACTCTCGTATTTTTTAAGTAAGCAAATTATTAAATAATGACTTACTAAAAGATGTTTGTATGTTACGTTAGTGGAGACGCCATTCTACATTTTGACTGTTCTAGGCTCAATATACAATGCGAAATATTTTAACTAAATTTCTGTCATTTCACATAAAAAATATGTTAATGATTCCACGTAAGCTTTCACATCGCATTTTAATGTAGACAGTTTTAAGCTTGACATAGCTGGAAGATTGGTGAGGGTCGAAAGGGTATAGACTAGGGTTTGCCAAACTTTTAGACCGCCAATCCCTTTAAGAGTTTCCTGACATTTTATCGACACCCCCCCCTCTGTTTTACTATTGCGTAATTTTCATAAAATAAGCATAAGAGCACTTATATGAATCATCAAATTGTTTTTTCATACTTACAGTATTTATTGCATGTCTAATGAAGTATATATTTCTATATTGGTTTAACCGTTAAGTAAATATAATTATATATACTATATTATGTGAATATAATAAACACACGCACACATATATATATATATAGTTTAAAAATAGTAAATGCATATACGCAAGATGAATAATGCATGCAAAAAGAATAAAAAAAGTGTTTTAGCGAATTAAATAAATGAGTTATGATAGAATTAAAATAAAAGAAAAAATTAATATATAATATATCATCCAATTTCACCAAATTAAATAAACATACCCGTATAACGATGTCTTATATTTTTCTATAGGCCTCCAATCTACCCGTGAACACGAATCAACCCCTAACAATGCTATTTTGACACCTGGGGGTCAATATTAACCACTTTGCTGACCTCTGGAAATAGACGACATAGTGGTCTAGCATCACTGAAAAAGGACTTGGCATCCTTTTGAACAAGTTTTGCGGAGACCAATCAAAACCATTTTTGTGAGAGTGAAAATTCAATAACGCCTTACACAATTCCCAACCCGAAAATTATTTACGATTAAATTGATTATAAGGTACATATAAAAGATTCAATTGATTTAATAAATACAGCTAGAGTTGAAAAACAGTTTTCTTTAAATAAATATTATATAATCATAAAGTTAAAACTGGGCATGAAGATACTTATTAAAAGTTGAAAATGAATGTGATGTTTAAAAAACTAATTTTATATTTCACATAAATTTTTGGGAGTAGTTTAACAATGAAATTGAAGGATGCTTTTATTAATATTTAAGTTAAATTCATTTTTAAAATTAATTACATTTATTTATCTATTGATTTAAATTGCAAAAATTGTGCTTTATCATTAGAAACGCCGGTACTTACTGTATGGTGATGAATTAAGGTTTTAAAAATATCGTAGAGTGCCCTCAAACTCAACAATTCGTTTTCTAAATCTTCCATTTGGAAGCGCAAAATTTCGTCACTTGCGAAATCCATCTTTCACTAAATTGTGATTTCGTTTTGATTCATTATTGTAAAATGTTTTGGACCAACAATGCACTTTAAAATCGTATCTATTATTTGATGACTTATTGTTAGATCGTACTGTTGCTGATGATTGTTACTCGTAGTTGATCTGTTGCAGAGTGGAAAATGTTTTTCGAATATAAATAAGTGTTTTAATATTTGCAAGAATTGAAAAAGAAAAAAAAAATGGTGGCCGGACTAGAAGCACAGAACTTCGGATAATCTTCCCTGTGCTCTGGTCTCCAAGCTACTAAGAACATACATTCACTGTTTACTTCTGCTTATGTTTATCATAAAGAAGGATCTATGGATGTGGATTCCTTTGAACCCAAAATCGAAGAACATTAAATATAAATGTGGACGATTACCTACTAGGGTGGGCTGCAAATAAAAAAAAAATGGACTCTGTCAGCAGTGGCGGATTACCCGAAGTACGGATTATGCGGCCGCACAGGGCCTCGCAAACCAGGGACCTCCAAATGATTGGAATATGTCACTCCCGATTAGCAATCCAAAAAAATTTATTTGTAAAAATTTGTAAATTATTTGAAAATAAAACATGTTGATTTTTGTAGTCAACTTTTCCCCATGCTAATGAATAACAATACCAAAAAAATATGGATATAACTATATTCTTTGGTACGGTGCCACGTGCCTCTCATCAACTGTATGTGAGGTATTGGTTCATCTAATGGCAGCTAAATTGCAAGAAAGCATAGTGAGGGAAGCATGGAAAACTAAATATTTCTCTTCAGTATTGACTATCTTCAGATGTATCTCACTGTGATTAACATTCTTTTACGTTGAGGTACGTGAATGGTACAACTATCCGGAAGAATATTCCTTAGAATTCCTGCACATCCACTCCTATACTGGTGAATATTTAACAAATGCAGTGTTTGAAGTGCTTGAAAAAAAGTATGGAATAAATGTCTGACTACCGTAGACAAACGTACGATAATGCCTCAAACACGTCTAGAAAATACAATGACGTGAAGGCTAGAATACCACAGTGCAATAAATTCGCAGATTACATAACTTGTGCTGCCCACTCACTAAATCTTATAGGGTGATTAACCGCCCATTCATGCAGAGCAGCTGCTGATTTTTTAGATTAATGCAGCTTTCATACGACTTTCTTTCTGCTTCCACAACAGAGATGGGAAAAACTGAAAAATTGCTTGTCATTAAATAAACACAGGAGGAAGTTAACTGTGAAATAATTATCAGAAACTAGATCATGCTGTCAAGGTGAAGCAATATTGGTGCTGCATTTAAGTTATGATGCGATTCTGGAATGTTTCTTTAAAATCTCAACTGGTACCAAAAACAGAAACAAAACATGTACGCAGGCAAGAAAACTGTGAGGAAAACTCTATATACCAGAGAACAGGTTCATGTGTATAATGTGGGATGTGTTTTTTGAACGTTTCAATTCAACAAGATTCTTACAATCGGTTGCAGTGGAGCTAAACACGGCAGTTGATCTTCATTCACTTCATCAAAATGAGGCTTTAAAATACTGAATTTTAGATATTTGAAAAAATAAACAATATTAAAACTTAAAGGAAAATTAAAAAACTAATGCAACGTACTGAATGAAGTACAACAAAAAATACTGATGCTGCTGTAAATTAATTGGTGAAGCATACTGAAATGTTACAATATCGAACTAATTAAACAGGATAATGATACAAAATGCTTATTCTCAGCTGACGTAATTATACACAGGTATTTATTCGGAATTTTTTACGTGTAAAGCTCAGTAATGTAAACACATTAATACTTGTACTAATTAATATACATCTATAAAAATTTATTTCATTAAATATGAACTGTCATTTAGGAACAATAATCTTTCGGCGTGAAGAGGCTCCAACCGATTTCTCCCTTCCGTTAAAATGTAACCAGCCTTTGCGAAAATTCTTTGGCAAATCATTGATGTTGCCATAAAGTTGAATTTCCTTTTCGCTAACTCTCATTGATTTCGGTAGATTAGAGAATGGAATCGAAAGTTTGGATTTTTATGGCTCAATAGCATCTGGGCTATACTGCGCCAATTATCTTACACTACATTATCATTATTATCTTATACTAGATTATTATGTCCTATGTGTTATGAACTGTTACATCGGGGATCTATTTATTTTCTTCAAATCTATTTATGAGTATGTCTTTGAATATAAAAACGTTAAAATTATTTAAATAGTACAGAAATGGATATACCTTCTTTCAACACCTATCTATATGTGTTCGCTATAGAATAGAAGTCTCATCAGCAATCTCTCATTCAAACATTACTTACGAAAATAATCAATTATAAATTATTAACATCAAAAACTTACTGTCCCATGTGACACTGATACCAATATTTAAAGATTGCATTGCAATTTAACACCGATCTATTGCCTACGGCTATTTCACTCGCACAAATGAAAATCATTCTCCTTTCAATAATAGGCTCTGCCAATCAAGCTTTCTGCACAAGTGAAGCCAATTATCTCATGGGAATTAAAAGTTACGTTTCCGTTTCATTAAACGTTAGGAAAATCAATTCTTGAATTTACCAATGAAATGCCAAATTCTTGAAATGCCAATATCTCACACATTGAAATTTTGGGGAATATCTGAAGCTATGTGGCAGTAATTGCAATCGTTCACTTTTAATATAATCAGTCGCTCAATTCAAAGCCAGGAAGTAAACCAGTCTTGTTCTGAATTGTTCATTTAAGTACCAGTAACTTGCGTTTATTTTCGTCCCAAAAGTATCAACAAAAGTTTAGAATTCATTTTTGAAACATGAAATGGCAGTCAATATCGCATTATTATGGTTTCAGTACCTACAAACTTGCTTCCACTTCGTTGGAATTACAATACCAAACATACAGTTACGAAATTAACAATAACAAGAGGGCACTGGCGGGTGTTGATGGGGGTTGTACCCCCCCCACCCCCCAATCAACACTGGCATTGCAATGAAATTTTGTATATTTTACATAGGAATATAGAAGCTGTAGCTCTGAAATCCCGCGCCTATTGAGTCTATGAACCTCTTTATGTACTTTCTTCGTACGCCTATGAAAGAGGAAGAGATAGTAACAATGACAAGCGCAATAAATAACATAGGTAACTACAAAATTGTAACAAGGAAATTGTTACAAAATTAAACAATGCCAATATTTAATTAAAGTGCGTAGAACTTGTTCACTCCCTCACAAAATAAATGCGAACGTGTAGGATTCTATATATATGAAACTTGTTTATTTGGCCATGAAACAAAACGGCAGAGTAGAAGGATAATAATAAATTAAAAATTAATTTAATAATATTTAAATTAACTCTCAATATCAAATGGTGCCTCCATGTTTGTTAATGGTTTCTTTTTTTTTTCTATTTTCCTTTCTCTTTGTTTGCAATACTTATGATGGCAATTCTTAGAAAAATTATATTTTTGTGCTAGTAATATGAAATTCTCTTTTCAAATTTCATTCATGCGTTTGAGGATTTGTCTCTTTCCTCTGGTCTTGTGAGAATTCGTCCTTCATTTCGGAAGAGTCTAGTATCAAATTAAGGCATTCTACTCTCTTTCACTTGTAACTTAGCTATTAGAAATAATATATAATAGAAACCGTTCATAGCGAGCAGAATTTTACATCTTTTCGCCACACTCTAATACCAGTACGCGTAAAAATTTAATGGTAGGTTGACAAGAACGTCCCTCACACACACTTAGCTATTATTAACTTATTCAGGATCATTTGCAGCTTTATCATAGTAACGATAAAGGGGTAGAAATGTAGGATATAATATTGGTGCAATGCCATTGGTGCAACTATTCTCGAAGTCTAGGAGAGGAGGTTAAATTCACCCTTAGTTACACCAATGGTCATAACTTTAGGAAAAAAATAAAACTTTTCCCCTTTTTTTTTGGTAAAAAAGGGAAAATTTCATTAGATTGTTGCTTGCAATAACAAGTTTTCGTCCTATACATTTGAAAAGTACGTTTTTGTGTCTCTCTCGTTACAACCGACCTCGCTACAACTGTAGGACTGTTCGACTGTAGGTCTATGCCTATTTCAGTGCATTTTCATGCATAAAAATTCATTAGTTGCACTTCACTTGGTACATTTAATATTATTATTTTTATTAGATCTTGTTGGGAAAAAGTACAAGGAACCAATACCCTGATTTAGGGATAGCTTACCTGCAGCTAGAGATGTAAAAACTCCGTGAATTTTGGACACATTGGAAACTTTGACCGGAAGAAACCGACAGATAGAATAAAGGAAGTAGTTCCGTCCGCACCTTTCTTCCTACTGGCAGGGGCGGACTGGGTCAACGGCCCGGTGCGCCCTCATGGACGCCACCGATTGGGTAAGGACTCGCACCCTCCGATTAGGCAAGGACCCGCACCCTCCGAAAATCCAAGGTACGCACTCTTTGAGATAACCCAATCCACCCCTGCCCACTGGTCGATTTTTTTTCAAAATCAGCCAATAGGAAGAAAGGTACAGACGAGACTACCTCCTTTATTCTAGCTATCTTGGTTTCTTCCCATCAAAGTTTCCAATGTGTCTTAGAATCCCGGGTTTTTTTACATCTCTACCCAGATACCACAAAATCGTCCCGAGGACGTCCGGCGCGGACATCCCCAACGTCTCCAAGACATTCAGTGCACACTGTCGGACGTCCGTGGGACGTCCTGCAGTGATCCATGTGCATGCGTGAAGTACGTCCTTTGAGGGTCCTGAGGATGTCCGCGGAGAACATATTTCGGAGGATTTTAGGACAAAAACTGGAATTCCTTTTAGCATGTTTTAAGACTTGTTACTGCGGATTTTAGGACGAAATTTGGATTATTTAAGGATATTATTTTAATATTTATAGGATGTATTGAGGCAGTTTTTAGGATGAAATTTTGGTTTACTATTAGGACTGTTTAAAGACATGTTTTGGATATTTATAGGACAATAGTTCAATTTCCTTTTAGGACGTTTAAAGGACTTTATCTTGATATTTTTAGGACGTGTTACAGCGGTATATAGAATAAAAATTGGATTTATTTTTATGATGGTTTAAGGACATTATTTTGATATTTTCAGGAAGTGTTACGGCTGTTCTTAGGACAAAAGTTGGATTTCCTTCTAGAATGTTTTCAGGGCGTGTTACTCTAGTTTTTGTGACAAAATTGGATTATTTAGGATGTTTTAGGGATATTATTTGAATCTTTCACGGCTGTGCATGGGAAAAAATTAGCGTTAACCCCCAATAATTATCTTTGACATATATGTTACTTCAGATCATGTTTTGCCTGAATATGTGTAAAACTATATTTCCATATATATGTGTGGTTAGAGTAATTAGTAAGTGAAAGTTCTTTTCGCTGTGTTTCACCACTTAATTTCATTGATAATATTTATAACAATGAACTTTTAAATTATTTACCTGAAGTTTGTTTGCCAAACATTTTTTAGTAAACCTATAATTTGCTCTCTTTCAGTCTGACAACTTCCTTCACATTTTCACCCTCCCCCTTAAGAGGCGGAATCATATTTACTATAAATTACTTGCATATAATCTCAAAAGAATCATATTTTTCATCAAAATCCACACTTCAGGGTTTGTAACATGTTAATGGAAAATGTAATACGTTAAATTTCACTTTTATTTCTCTCCCTATAATTTTGATATATATAAGCAACAAAAGAAGTTATTTTGAAATTTCTTTTAACTACGAACTTTTTCCCTGATTACAAAAATATCGGGGGGCATAAAAACACAGCCAAATAAATAGTTTCATGTACTCACAAACTAGCAAATTTTTCTGATAAAAAAGTTTTTGTAAATTAAATTTATATTTAAATTCCCTGATTAATTTCAACTCTTTGACAAATACCCTAATAATTCCGGGAATACCAAATTCCCTGATTATTCCAATCTGTGGACTGGCTGATGCAACCATTGCTCGTTTATAGAAATTTTCGCATCAACAAATCGTAATATTCCATCACTACATTTCATTTTAACAATTGTCATCGTAATTCATCAATAAACCTTTGAATTCAAGTTTGCTTCGTAAAAACCAAATTCAAAAATTGACAAAAATAATCACAAATTGTAACTGAAGTTCGCAAAAA
This sequence comes from Dysdera silvatica, assembly GCA_006491805.2. Taxonomy (NCBI): domain Eukaryota; kingdom Metazoa; phylum Arthropoda; class Arachnida; order Araneae; family Dysderidae; genus Dysdera; species Dysdera silvatica. The sequence continues at coordinate 134,433,332 of QLNU02015003.1, read as the reverse complement.
CAAATCTTTTTAATTTTCAAGAAAACCATCCAGACTTCAACAAGTGGGCGTAGCTAGGGGGGCTTAAAACCCCCAGAAAAATAAATATTGGAGACGAATTCTCTGTGTACGATGGCTTAGGGTTGAGGTAATAGTCTTCCATCATCCCCAGGGACATCTATACCAGCCACGTAAATGAATAATATTCATCTGAACACGTTTTGGTTCTTGAAGAAGCACTTCCTGAGCAAATGCATTTATCTTTTCGTGCTTAAACTTTCCACATTTTTTCATCTATTAACTTCTCTATTCATCACTTTTTCTGTTTCTAATTTGATTTTGCTAAGGGAAAATCCTCAAAAGGGACTCAAGGGACATCCTTGCTGATGAAATTTGCTTCTGGAGCGGTTTTAAGAAAATGTTCTGAAAAAAATTAATTACTTCCTAAATGAACGCTTTTCATCTTTACCACAACAAATCTAATTTTTAGAAGACTTGTTCAATTCTGCTACAGAAAATTTCGTTTAGTAAAGTTCTTATCACACAAGCTACAACATGCAGATCAGACGATATTTCGTTGCGCGCCAAGGTCCCTTGAACTCCAACACCTTTTTTTTCGTAAAATTAATGGGAATTTCTTCACTAATGTTCTACAATTCAATGTGTCTTGACTACCCTCTTCCTTGCTTTCCATTGAAAAACCTTTTTGAAAGTAATTTCATTTGTAATTCTTTCATCTCTATTATTTCCCAGGAACACCGTACAATAATTACAAATGAATCAAATAAATCATGAATAAAATAGGTCTGAGTGGTGGCATGAAAAAAAGCTCAACAACTCCAGGCACCCATTAGACAAGAAAACATGGCGTAATTGAATATTACAAAAAGAGTAGCAAAAATGTACATCAAAAAACTCAAAATACTTAATTTTCTGAAGTACTGAGGGAAAAGGTAATAAAACTATACAAAATGTGCATTTATCAGAACCAATAAAATCTGTTTAAAGTAGTAAGAACTCTTAACATTGTTATCAAAAGACAATCTGACAAAAACTCTCTTCCAATAGAAATTTTTTAAAGTGCACCGAAACAATTCCATATCCTGAAAACAGGCAATAATTTATGGTAATAGGTTCCAGGCTCGAAAACCCATTGAACTTAAATAAACAAAAAAAAAATATATATATATATTGCCATCAAAGGAACCCCAGAATAGACCTGCATGGGGCACATTTTTCAAGTCTCCAAGAAAGATCAATAGAATCATCTTGAATACTTAGATCAGTATGATAAAACACAAAATAAAATAAAAAGGCCATAAAGAAGCAAAGCCCGAAATAACAATGTAAATAAACCCAAGAATTTGACACTAGAAGGCGTAACTTTGTCAACAGGATCCTCATAAATTGGATTTGAATCCTCGGAAATTTATTAATGTTACAAACTCCGACAAAGGAGCAAACGTTGCTGCAATATGAAAATCGAGAAAGCATTAAAGAATTATAGATTTACCTTGCACGATCCTTTCATGACCCAGGTCGACAGTGTTATCGTAAGGTTTGAAGATAGATTTACCTTAAGGCTCTGATTAGAAAAATGTTTTTGGTTCGATCCTCTAGCCCCAAAAAGGCTTATGCCTGGGATTACAGCGCCGCCTTCGGCGGCCACCCTTCCCAATCCCCCCCCACTGCACACTTCCATCAGTCAGCCCCAAAATGGCGGAGTCCGTTCTCAGCTCGGGTGGCGTGCGACGTTCTAGCATATATACTGGTAGAGGCCGGATGACATAAGCCTGGAATGAGAGAGAACGTAGCCAAGATCTTCTGTGGGAAGTCATGTGATCTAGTACACCCTTCAATAATGCAGCAATATTAAACGAGTTTTACGAAAGGCGATGTTCGGAATTTATGAAAAAATTTTCTCTTAATTTTTTCAAAATTTTACATGAAATTAAATTATAAATGAATAATATATATATTTTTTTTTTGTCAGCTTGAATAGTATATATTTTTTAATTATGTTATAAATATATTAATTACATAATATTTATTTTATAAATACCTTAATTATAAATATGCTAACAATTACTTTATAAATACATTAATTATAAAAATAAGCTAATAATTATATGTATTATAAATACAGTAAATCCTCTATTAAGGGCCACCTCTATTCAGCGATTACCTCCCTCAACGAACGTTTTTTCTAGAAACTGATTTCATCCCCATCCCATAGACCCAATGCTAAATTTACCTCCATTCAGAAACCATGTCTGAGCGACCGCTTTTTCACCGGCACGACGGTGGTCGGCTTAGGAATTTTTGCTGTAAAACCTCTCCTAACGACAACATCTATTCAGTGACCGCTTCCCTTAACGACCTCTTTTCCTGAATTCCTTCCAACCATGGACCCAATGCTTGATTTACCTCCATTAAGAAACCGCCTCTCCAAGGGACCACCTTTTCACAGAACTGACGGTGGTCGCTTTAGGAAGGTTTTACTGTAATCATATGAATATGCTAATAATCACAGTATAACCTCCCTAAGGTGACCACCGTCAGTTTCGTTGAAAAGCGGTCGCTCAGAGAAGTGGTCTCTGAATGGAGGTAAGTTTAGCATTGGGTGGTCTATGGTGGTGTAATGATTCTCGGTAGAACGCAGATCATTGCATGTTAAAGTAATACAAAAACAGATATAAAACAATAAGATGACAACGGATTTACAATTAAAACACATTTATTCTAGATCTAGCACATAGTTACTAGTATTTCCTAATTTAACCTTGACTCTCGCTGCTAAACCTTCTCCCCAGCTTACTTCCTTCCGAGAAATTACCCTACCTTAACATGGCATTACGTAAATAGTTTAATAGCGACACACTGCACTAATCAATAGGAATAAAAGCAACACAATTTTAGTGGTGCAGTTAGATAACATTATCAATACGATAATACTGCTGATAGCTATTTCGATAGCGTTAACCAGCTACCGTCGTCAGAGCGAAATGGCGGCTTCTGTTTATGTCCGTGCTGTTGGTCGGTGTTGCCATCACGTCGGTTGGAAACTTGATTGGGCGGAGGAGTAAAGCGTATTTGTGGAGACGTCTTCAGCCGTGAGACCCAAAAGGTTTTTCCAAGTGGATGATATAGAGTTACTTGCGTTTTTGGTTCATTAAAGCCGGATTTAAATAGATTTTCCAAACTTCGAATTCGAAGGTGTAAACAACTCCAACATCTGCAATTTCTTACCAAATGCCGGGACCATAAGGTCATTCCTAAGTTCATCATATTAACGTGTAAATTACCCCGAAATCTCCATTTGGATAGAGCTTTGTTTCATTGCAAATTAAAAATACTTCGTTCTGTCATCAAAAACATCCGGCGCAAACTTGCTTATATCGAAAATGAACTCTATCCTCTACATCTTAAATTGTCCAAAGAAATTCAAAATTTTAGTGTTTTGGAAGCTAGAATTTATTCACGATGCCAACGCATTATGGAGAAATGCCAATCAACACATCATAAGAAATTCTCTAAACTTATCGAGCCTACAATCAACCAAGAGCATTTTACCCAAGATGCGGTTCTGAACCTCTCCAGTACTTCACTTTCGGAGCATCAACTCAACTTACTTTCCTTAAACTCAAATTTTGCAATAGCCCGTCCAATACATCATACCAACTTCATAGCGCCTATCGAAAGAACATTAAAATTTAGTAAATTACATTTTGGTCAAAAAGAATTTCTTCGCCATTGCATTGCAGAAACATTATCCTCGAATAATGGTCAGCCTTTGCCTAATATTTCTGCTGCTGATGCTCGGGAAGTGAAAAATCTACTCATGAACGAAGACCTCATTATAACTAGGGCTGATAAAGGTGGTCAAGTCGTTGTAATAGATAAGAAGCAATATTCGGATGGGGTGAACCAACTTATCCAGGATGGCCCATATACAATGGTAAAGAAAAACCCTTCCACTGCTCACCTTTCCAATGTCAAGAAAACGGTTCGGGACTGTTTCTTCATAGATGAGAAAATTAAAAAGTTAATTGTACCGTCAATTGCTAATGTTGCCCGACTTTATGCCCTGCCAAAGGTCCATAAACCGGGAATGCCATTCCGACCAATTGTTTCAAATATTGGTACAGCCACCCATCCACTGTCCAAATATCTTGTCCGGAAATTTTCACCTCTACTAACTAATAATATTTTTACAGTCAAAAACTCTTCCAATTTCATTGAAAAATTGAAGCTACTCGATCCTAATTCCTTCAAAATGGTCTCATTTGATGTGAAGAGTCTATTTACAAACGTACCCATCCAAAGCTCACTTGATTCACTTACTCGGAGATTGAAGGAGTTCCATTATACAGATCATGAAATTAACGAACTGATTCTCCTTACCAAACTATGTATCAACCAAACTTGTTTCTTGTTTGAAAATAACTTATACAAACAAACCAGTGGTCTTGCAATGGGAAATCCACTTTCGCCAATCCTATGTGATATATTCATGCACTATATAGAAGATAAAATACTGTCGCTCATCCCATTCAAATTCTGGATAAGATATGTGGATGATACTTTCACTCTAATTTCTAGCAATATGAATCCTTCACAGATCATCAACCTCCTAAACACCATTGATCTTAACATCCAATTTACTTTCGAAGAAGAAAAGGACTGTACACTGCCTTTCCTCGACGTTTTAGTTCATAGAACACCTACTAGCGTCCAAACCAGTGTCTACCGAAAACCCAATTCAGTTAGTCTTCTTCCTCACGCTCTATCGGCTCATCCACAAAGCCAGAAAATGAGCTCGTTTTATTGGTTGGTGTCTCGTGCCATCAAATTCTCGTCTACAAGTGACGCATTGACTAAGAAAATCAGCTACATTCGACAAATTGCCTCATACCGTGGCTACAATCCAACAATTATTGATCATATTTTTAAAGAACTCACTAAACCTAAACCGGCCTCTTCTCTCTCCAGTGATTCTTCAGCTCCTACGAACATTGTCTGAATTCCTTATGTTCCGAAAATTTCTACTAGGATCGCTGCTGTCCTGCACAAATTCAACTTTCGCGTTACCTTCACTCCGATCAACAAAATAGGCTTTTCTCATCTTAAGGATAACATCCCGGATTCTGACAGCTGCGGCATATATTCCATTCCGTGCCAGTGTGGCCAAATTTATATCGGTCAAACACGGAGAGCACTGCGCCTCAGACTAAATGAACACGAAGCTTATGTCAGAAAGCAAGAATTCCATAAATCGGCTCTGGCAAAACATTCATGGGAATTCGGACATCAGTTTCTATTCTCCAATGCACGTATTAATAAAAAAGTCATATTTTACCACCCAGACAACTTTAATAATATTAAAAAAAAAAAAAAAACCTTCCACTTTCCTTTCCATCTTTCATTGCCATCTGTTACTCCCTTCTCATTTCACAACTTGCCTTCCCATCCTTTCCTTTTCCCCTCCCATTTACTTAGAGCACTGGTTAATGTGCAGATAACATCGAAACAACACAGTTCAAAACCACCGAACTATAATCACCTCGCCATCACCACCACTGCGAAAATTGACGAGCTATTGCTCCTCCCTCCCAACTCGAGGCTTGACGTCACAGCCCCGGCGGCTTCTCCGTTACCATTGGACCGCGCTCCCCGCCTTTCTCATTGGCTATTACTACCAATTTTGGCCTCTAAATCTCATAATTTTCACTTTTAAAATTCCTGTTATTCCAAATTCAACCATCCAAGCATAGGAACTTTTTATTAATTTTATTCTTACCTACCCCTGCCATTCCACCCAAAACCCCATCTCATCTCTCTCCATTCCGTGGGGGATAAAACAAACTTTGTTTGTAGGCGCCTCATATGACAGGATGTGCTTGGCTTGGCTCGAGACAGAGATTTGCAATGCCTAGTAACCAACTAAATATTCATTTTTTATTAAAATATAAAACAATCGTAGGCTATATCAGTAGGCTATATGCCCAAAACTTTAGTATTGACAATAAATAGGTTGAAAAATAAACATCGTGCATAACAAACAGTAATTTTTGTTCTGTATACCTCTAAATTATCATAAGCTGGAAGCTTTAATATGAAGGTGTTTATGTAATAAAGAGAGAACGAGGGATTATTATTGATTTAAAAGCATTATACACAGTGGAATATAAATAACGGCTAACACGGTATTAAATAAAAAGAAACTTAAAGATATTTTTGGAATGGAAGTAATTTGGAAAATCTTCATAAAATTATGTAATGGCCGAGAATGCTAATATCAAAATATGATGATATTATGCTGCCGGTACAAAAATACATATTTGACTACATCATTGGGCGTTTAATATGATCTTGAGAAAATTTAATTCACCTTTCTTACGTATTCACTTTATTTCCGAGAACGCCAATGAAATTATTAAAAACTGCACTATGAAAATTTTGCCAAGACTTTCAAAACTGCCTTTCTCTTCTTTCGAAGAATTTAATATCCTTTTCCATTAATAATAGTCTTTTCAAACTTTCTCCGTAGCCCTAACTAAAAGCGCAATAAAGTAGCCTAAAAAGCCATGCCTCGGAGCAACCATTCCTCATCCATTAAATCTGAGTTGGGGCCGTTCGCTCAAAAGATTAAAAAATAATTCGAAACCAGGATATTTTCATTAATTACACAGTTTTTCACACTAACGATCCGTTTGTTTGCCGTCCATTCCCCAGAAGGGAAATTAATGACTTCATGTATTATTAACCCCACTGTAAATTGTAGGTGTATCCGGTTTGCCTAATTTTATTTCCTAGAAAAGAAGTCATGAAATTTACAATTTTCTTATTAAGCAGTTGAGTTATTAAAATTCGGTAAAAGAAGCTTTATAGAAATTATTTTTTACGAGACATTCGGATAATTCAAAATATGTTAAATGATATTAAAACTAATATTCGCTTATTCAAAATTTGACAATGAATATAGTGTGGTGGCTTAGTTTTGTTCAAAATTTTGACTCAGGTTCAGACGATATAGGACACAAGAAGTGAACGCATAAATGCAATGTCATAACTGCTAAACAATGCCACTTTTTAGAATGGTCATGCATATGATAGATTACAAAATACATTGTCCCTTAGAAGTCTTATTAATAATTTATAGTGTATGATAATTTGCGCTAGACGCTCATATATAATAAACAGTGTAACCTGCATAAAGTGATAACCCTTTGGGACTAGACTGCATTATCACCATAAACATGTGTAAGTCTCTACCAGTTCTCTCTTATAAAAAGTAGTCATCTTAATCATGTGGCCATTTTATCAAACCTCACCGTATTATGTATGAAACTATTTTAAAATAATTTCGTTTTCTGTTGCAATGTTATTTCAGGAGCTTGCTAAAACTAATATGCCAATGAAAAAACAAATCTTCTTAGGCATAATTTCCTTGTTTATTTTGCTTTTGCTCTAAAAAAATTAGCCCCCTTACCCCCAAATTATGCCTATGCTTGCATCATCCTTCTTACATAAACTTAAGACACACTCAAAAGTGGTAAACTCCTTTCGCTATCTTGGGAAAAGCAGTTGGTTTTAAGATTACCAAATATTAAACCTTATCGCCAATGATCAATTGCTACTAGCCATTGTGCTTCAATTCAATGATTTGAGATGTAGATTATATTTCTCATTTTCCTTCAGAGGACTATTCTGACAGCCTCGATAACATTGTTCTGACAAATCGCCACGTAATTTTTCTGTTGGAATTTGAAGGATATAATGCTTCACATCGTCAGCGTTATCCAAACATCAACCTTCTGTCGGTCTTTGAATCGTTATGAAAAATTACGTCTGTGTGGCGACGAGCTTTTCAATTGTAAACATTATAGAGGGATAGAATGGAAATATATGCTAGTGTAGGCTCAAAAAGAGTTTTTCTTTTGCTTTTAAGAGTCATATGAAAGTTAAGTATTATCACAAAATGGCAGCAATAATACTGATTATGGGGGGGGAACCCCAAAATTGCCCTTGCTCCAAAAAAAAACTGGGGACGCGTGCCCTTACCTCCGCCAAATTACACCTTTGTTTGGAAGTATAGTGACTGATATGAGTTTGGTACAGAGCAAATTTTTTCAACTTTTGGTATAATATGATCAAAGCCCCATAACCACCTTGGTGCAGACAAGGCAGTAAACCTGGTCAAGATTTATAAATCTCTGCACAGTGTTATCACTGATATTGATAAATGAATTTTTTGTCTTACTTTGTAAAGCTTTATAGTCTAATCAAAAGTTTTAATATGTTTTTAATTTCAATGGACCTATATTTTCCTTATCAATGTAGTTTCCTGTCAATAACATAAAAATAAGATCAAGAAAAACAGATATTTTTATGTATCTCTTGTAAGCATATACCATTTCCATAAAACAGGGGTGTACACCATTCAACACTAGGTTTGTACCAATTTTACCCGACTCAAAAAAACAACAAATTAGTTTATAAAAAAAATTAGCAAAACCAAAAAAATACGTAAAAGCACACTTCCCCAATATTAAGTGAATGAATTTCTAAGCACGATGTTGAATTCTGTATGCTCCCATTTCATTATGTTATATTGCAATTATATATATGTGTATAATTTTAGCCAATTATTTTTAACCATTTTTTTTATAGTAATGGGAAGATACAGTCATTAAAATTAAAAGCCGTAGAATCTCGCGATTATAAAATATTACAGAATAAAAATAGAATTCATTTATTATTATCCATATTATCCCTCAACAAAAATGTATAAACTTTAATATGCTTTCATCACAACCCCCCAAAATTTTACCTTACATTAGTGTTTTCCATTGCTTTATCTTGCCAAATATTGCAGTATCTTCAAATAAGGTCTAAACTTATTCCACTTAATAACATTGTCCAATGACATATATATATTCCATAATTGATTTTATATAATTGATATTATATAATATTTTTTCTGCGAATTTTTGCGAATTCCCCAGATCTTTAATGTCATCTTCAAGAGGCATCTGCAGTATATACCGCCCATCTTCTTCTCTTCTATATGTTTCGGTTAAATGAGCTTCACAATATTCCTCTCTCCCCAGCTGAGAATCGGCTCTTCATTTTCAAAGGCTTTTAGCTCCCAGAAGCGCTTCATTGTTTCATTCAAGTCCTCTTGTTCCGTTAGCAGACCACAATAGGTCTTACTCGAATCATGACTAGACGTTGATCCGCTAACTATATGCCCGAATACTGTATCATGGAAAATAATGCGCCCATGATCTAAGATTATTTTATTGGACCTTAAAATATCAAAGAAAATATTGGATTCCAACAAAATATTGATTTTTCCGGGTTTCTCAAATGTAGGGTCAGCTAATGCAGTATTGTGAGGCCATTCGAAATCTTTCAGCTTTATAAATTTTGCAGGTAAAATTCTTGTTAATTTTGGTACTACTAATAGTTCCACCGATTTAACAAAATCCTTCTTTTTATTCGAAATATCGGCCGTAATCTTAGAATTCATAGAAATAGTTGTTTTACTTAAACCGGAAATTGAGACGTTTATTCTTTCTGGTTTTATTTTAAGCATATCGAAACATCCCTTTGAAATAAAATTATTTTGCGAACCAGAGTCCAGCAGGTCACGGAAATAAAAACCTTTTCCTTTTTTTCATTTTCAACTCATTCTTGGCTGTTGGGATGATCCCAACTTCTGGATTCGAAATATATGCAGTGAATATACTTCCACCCTCTTTTGCAGCTGTGTTTATGCTTTCGTCGACCCTCCCACCACAGCAATGTTCAAATGAACTGTTTGAGGCTGTAGATGAGGGTGCAGTTACCTGTTTTCTAACACGTTGGTGATTAGTGTCATGCAAGAAAGTGTTATGTCTTTTACCGCATTGGGAGCATCTGTACTTTGCCTGGCATTCTTTTACTCTATGTCAATCGCTTAAACAATTTAAAGAGAGAGAGAGAGTGTGTTTCTTGACCATGTCATATCTTTTTTTCACCGGCATTCTTTTAAATTCTGAACACTGAAAAATGGCATGCAATCCGTTACATACAGGGCATGTTCGTTCATTTGAATTCAACATTAAGGCTTTTGGTTTAAAATTCAATTTAAATATGCCATCTTGATCCGAATCAAACCTTGGTTTTGAAAAAACACTCTGATTAATATTATCCAATACTTGCGATCATTTTTCTAAGAACGCAATTAAGTTATTCAGTTCTAGAACATCATTAGAATTAAGACTTAATTCGAACTGTGTTGGAGATTGTTTATCAAGTTTACACAACAAAATATTTAAAATAAAAACATCCGACATTTCTTTCATACTTTAACATTTTCAGTGTACGAATACTTTTCTTAACAACATCTACTAAATTTCTTAATTCTTTCGATGATTCGTGATTAAGTCTTTATAAATTCAATATTGCATTTACATGCATTTCGACAATGAGCCGTTTATTCTCATACCTCTGTTCTAAAGCTTTAAACAGAGATAGAAAATCGTCCGCTACTGTCTGTAAATTTTTAGCTTCACCGATAAGAGAGGGTTTCAAATAATGCAACTTCTGTTGCTCAGACAGTTGAAAACTTGTGCAAATTACGTTTTGGGATTGTACTTTAAAAGCACTCCAATTTTCCATTTTCCCATCAAAGCTAGGCAGGGGGACTTCCGGTAATTTAATGCATACCGACCCATCTTATGCTACCATGTTTTGTGGCACTAAATTAGCGTTTACTGTTGCTTCTAAAATTTTTATTTTGTTTATAACTTTACACTTAGCGCTCATAATTTTTTCATCGTAATCTTCACTAATGGTTATTTCATTGTCGAACTAATTCGAATCCGAAATTAAATTTTCGACTTGGCTATTTAATATCTTTAGCGAGTCTTCCTTTCTCATTAATTGTTCATTAACTTCAAACCATTCTACAACATTTTTATTGTCTATTTCTAATAAGTTTTCGATTTTGTTTATTATTTTGGAAACACCTGCCCTCACAGTAGCACCCTTCTTTTTATTTTTTCTAAATTTTCCATATTTAAATCGAAACTAATTAGAGTTCAATTAATGAAATTATTTTCCTACATGTTATCTTGAATTGCAGCTTTTAAGTGCTTTTATCTGCAGATGGACAGACCATGGAAGGTTTTATGATGGATATATCCTCTCGGATATGCTCTTATTTCGCTGGTGATAATGACGGGCACTTTTCCTTAATCTATGTAATGGACTTTAGCTTTTGCATCCATAAAAGACACAATAGTCTTGTAAATAACGTCGCTACAATTCAAGAATACAGAGATTAACAAATAACATTTTATTCCAAGCGTGAGAGCTCTTACTCCCACGAATTACCAGATACAACTCTGTACTTACAAAAACTACATGTACTAGATCCGCGAGATGTGGCGAGAAGAGTTGTATAGTCGCCAACATCAGTATCTGGGAAGGTAAACTCTGCTTTGCTGTTGGCTGTTGACTTGCACGCAAATTACTTAGACACACAGTTTACATCTCTGAAAGCAGATGCTTAAGCACGGTTCTTTTCCTGGTTGGACTGCAAATTTAATTGATATATTGTATGTAAGTATGTTTGAGTTACACGGTAAGTGCTATTTTTTGTTGATTGCAGAGAAAATACTTACACCATGAAATGTGTCCTCATGTTGTCCTCATCATGTGCCTCCCCATGTCCTCATCATGTGCCTCCTCATGTCCTCATCATGTGCCTCCTCATGTGTGTCATCATGTTGTCCTTACGTCATGAAAATCTAATTAACACCATTAAATAAATATCACTGATCACTTTTTTTATTGAAATATTTACTGACTTTGATATTTTTTATTTCTTATATAAATATTACACATCCATATTTCAACAGATAATGAAGTGGAAACTACTTGGTGCATCAGCGACTCGGGTGGTTTTGCAATACCTTTATCTGTTGTTGCAACACTGAAATAGAAATGGTTGCCACTACCACCATCTTGCTCAACTTTAAAGTGTTTTAGTTACTATGGAGCCATGGATTGGAGCACAACGTGCTTTTGTTGTGAAAGTGTTTTATAAGAACGATGACAGTTTTGTAATCACTCGATGTGGATATCAGAAAGAGTTCAGGATTCATCGCAATCATGCAGTTCCATCAGCCCATACCATAAAGACCTGGGTTCGCAATATTGCAAGGCTTCTCTAAAGAAGAAAGGTAATAGATTGTAAAAACACTATAAACATCCAAGATTATAGTAGCTGTGAGAGAGACCATTGAAAGAAGTCCACACCTCTCTTTGTCACCCAAGCCGTCTGACTCCATCGAGTTTTGCAATTGTTATTCCATTTACTATGTTGAAAAAATAAATTGGATTGAAAAAAAATCGAATTGAAACCCAAGATTCGATTAATTTTACACAACGATCTTCATTTGTACCCTTACAACTTACGGAGTGCCTAGTGGTGGTCATAGCTCTAATGATAGTAATTTGAATAATGTTATTTTCAGTGTGCTAAATTGTAATATTGTTTAATAATTGTTGAACAAAATTAATTTATTTGATGTGTATGTTGTGTTCATATGCATTAAAACTAAATAAAGGAAAGCATTCAAGCTACTGTTCATAATATGTTTTTTAAATCACCTTATTTACTAACGCATCCCTTTGTAATTAAAAAAATTAGGTTTGCCAAAGCCAGATTGTGGCAGTTATGCAAGGCTTGAAAACAATTTTTTTGTTAAAAATATATAACTTTAAATTTTCTTTTCCACAAATTTATTTCATTTCTTCATAAATTGCATATCAAATGAACATCATTATGGATTTAGAGAGCAAACATCGATGAAGGGGCTCTTGTTGAGAACAGTGGAATATTGCAAGAGGCTTTAGATAATTATGGAATAGGTATGTTTTTCGATTTATTGATGAAAGAATAACAGAAAATAAACATGAGTGTCTGATTAAAATGTAAAAAAAGAAAAATAATCAGAAAATCAGGAAACCACAATTATATCAAAAAGAAGATCAGAAATGGGACATAATTGTATTAAATATGGAGGACCAAGAATGCGGAATTACTAGCTGTAGAAATAAAAATATTCTAAAATTATGTATATTTAAAAAAAATATATTATGGATTGTTTCTCCTTTTTTTCCTGGGAAATACAGGGACTGTGGATAATTAAATAACATAATTCAGAAATAATTTGAAATTGAGTAGCGAGCTGGTTATGTATGGCTTGAATTTACATGTGACCTGTTTCAAACAAGTACTGATTATGAGATAAATTGCAATATATAACTGTTGTAAAACTTTTGTTGGTATTTCTGGCTTCTTATTGTACATAATGTATCTTTAAATAACCTTATTGTTTCTATTTTTCTGTTTATACTTATATAAACGGATAATACAGAATCCAGACCCTTTCAGTTTTTACTTAAATGATATATACCATGATAATATATCATAGTATATAAAAGCAGGGTGTTTGCTGATCCGAACAATTGAGAAATTTTAAGTGCAAAGGCTTAAGTCAGGGAAATTTAAAATTTCTTGTGATAATAAATAGCTTATTAAAATAATTTTCCTGAACTGTGCTTTTCATACTGCATTGCATACTGAAAATTTTAAAAAAACTTATGCTCTGACAAAACGTTCTCCAAAAATTACTTTTTTTTTGCACAAAAGCTAGTGTAATTTATAAGAAATTATTAAGTCTGTATGTATCTCAGGAGAGATTGCTTGCCAAATATATAACTAAACATCGAAAGAAAAGTTTTTAGCTAAATTATATCTAATCTCTAAGGAATTATTAAATACATATTTATTATACTATTAAATATATTTATTATAATTATTAAATACATTTATTATACTATTAAATACATTTATTATAATTATTAACACATTTATTATAATTATTAAATACATTTATTATAATTATTAAATACATTTATTATACTATTAAATACATCTATTATAATTATTAAATATGTTTATTATAATTATTATAATTATTAAATATATTTATTGGTAATTATTATAATCATTAAATATATCATTGTAATTATTATAATTATTAAATATATTTATTATACTTATTAAATATATAAGGAATTATTGATATATATATATATATGGCCTGCAAAAGGGTTGCTGGTATCTAACTGGAAGGAGACCCACACGCTGAACGTATGTGACGATGTGTGGAACCGGCCAGGCCAGTAACCTAGTGTCCTACCCCGCCTTCAAGTGGTGCAGGCTGAGCTTTCTATTTATGTGGCAAATTAATATTTGCTGCACGGATAGAAAGGCGGAAGGGGAGGGCTAATTCACCAACCCGTCTAGCCAGCGTGGTGAAATTATGGCTAATTCCTCCATTATGTTGACACACCAGAAACCATGGCCCCTAGTCTCCAGGTGCTGGAGTGCTCCTGATCAAGGCAGCGGTCAGTGTGGCATGAAAGCAGGGGGTGCTAAGAATCACTGGAATGGCCCAGGCTGCCGTTTGTTATTGACCTTGGCTACGTTTAATGGACGATCCCTTGCTTCTGAAGCAAAACTTCAGGAATTGGAAGAGGAACTAGACAAGATCAAATGGGACATTGTAGGACTCAGTGAAGTTAGAAGAAAAGGTGAAGAGTTGGTGGAACTTAAAAGTGGACATTTGTTTTATTATAGAGGAACGGAAACTGGAAGAACAAGTGGTGTTGGCTTCTTAATCAACAAAAGAATTAAAGACTGTCTTCTGGAAGTTGAAAGTACATCAGATCGAGCAGCGAGGCTCGTTGTTCAACTAACCCAGCGATACCAACTTCAAATAGTACAGGTATATGCACCAACATCAAGCCATACCGACGAAGAGGTTGAAGAATTTTATGAAGAAATCAAAGAGTTACACACCAAAGGGAAACAACATATCAAGCTCATCATGGGGGATTTCAATGCAAGAATTGGACAACAGGAACAAGGAGAGACATCGGTTGGTAAATACGGATATGGGGAAAGGAATGAACGTGGCGATCAACTCATCGAATTTGCAGAAGCTGAAAACCTTAGCATCATGAATTCATTTTTTAAGAAGAAACCGCAAAGAAAATGGACATGGAAACACCCAAATGGGGGAACTAGTGAAATTGACTATATCCTGGCAAACAAGAAATCAATTATTGAAGATTGCAGTGTACTGAACAGATTTAATACTGGAAGTGATCATCGAATGGTGAGATGTAAAGTGCACTTAAATACTAAATTAGAACGACAGAAGCTCATTAGGAAACAAGTAAGTAAGAGGGTGGATTTAAAGAAATTAAAAGAAAATACCGAGGCATTCAAGTTGGAATTAAAAAATCGCTTTTCTGCACTGGAAGGACTTATTGATGAAAGTGATATCTCAGAAGCAAATGAAAACATTGTTAAGACAATAGTTGAAACTGCTGGGGAAATTGGTGGTGTAACCTGTAAAAAGCACAATAGCAAATTATCTGAGAAGACGAAACAGCTCATGAAAAGGCGAAGAGATATGAAGGTGGACAATCGAAATACCAGTTCCAGGATTGAGTACATAGAACTTTGTAAAACTCTGCGCAAAAGCATGAAAGAAGACATAAGAAAATTCAATTGTGAGTTAGTAAGGAAGGCCATTGAAAATAACAAGAGCCTTAGGGTTGTTAAAGGAAGTTTATCTGTTGGGAAGAAACACATCATTGCATTAAAAGGAGAGGATGGCACCGTAACAAGAAATAGGGAAGAAATACTTAGAAGAGTTGAAGAATTCTACAAAAAACTATATGAAAGTAACAGTGGATTAAACGAAGACACTGAAATAGTCGAAGGAACAGCTCCTAAAATCTTAAAAGAAGAAGTTTCATTTGCAATAAAAAGTATGAAGAAAGGAAGATCCCCTGGCGATGATGGTATTACATTAGATATCCTAAAAGAAGCTGGAGAATATGTAGAAGACATACTTGCAAAATTCTTTACCAAATGTCTTAACAGCGGTAACATACCAAACCAATGGGATTCTGCAACAGTAATTCTTTTGCATAAAAAAGGTGATAAAGAGGATTTGAAAAATTACCGACCAATTAGCTTGTTACCTGCTATTTATAAAATCTTCACAAAAGTGCTAACACATCGCCTGCAGAAAAAATTAGATGCAGCTCAACCAAGAGAACAAGCTGGATTTCGAAGTGGATTCAGTACAGTGGACCATATTCAAGTATTAAGAGAATTAATTGAAAGAACACATGAATATGAACTTCCATTGTGTGTTGCATTTATTGACTATGAGAAGGCCTTTGACTCTATTAAAACATCAGCAGTCATCAACTCTTTAAGATCAACAGACATTGAGGATGTGTACATTGACATGGTGAAACGTGTGTATAAAAATGCAAGTGCAAAATTTCGGTTACATAAAGATACCAAAACTATCAAACTTGGCAAAGGGGTGAGGCAGGGAGATACCATTTCTCCAAAACTTTTTACTTCAGCTTTACAGATGATTTTTCAGCTGATAAATTGGAATAACAAGGGAATAAAAATAAATGGTGAATATTTAAATCATTTGCGGTTTGCTGATGACATTGTTATTTTTTCAACGAACCCATTAGAACTCCAAGACATGGTACAGGAGCTCTCAACTAGAAGTAAAGAAGTTGGACTCAAGATGAACCTACAAAAAACTAAGATCATGTTCAATAATTTTGTAGAGGAAACAAAAATACAAGTTGACAACATTGAGCTAGAAATTGCTGATTCATATATTTACCTTGGCCAGCTGATTTCAATGGATGGCAACATTATGAAAGAACTCAACAGACGTATTAAACTTGGCTGGAGTGCATTTGGAAGAAACAGTTTTATCCTGAAGGGGAAATTGCCTTTGTGTCTAAAAAGAAAGGTCTTCAACCAGTGTGTATTGCCAGTCCTCTCTTATGGATCAGAGACATGGAGTCTAACAGTTGGAGCAATACGAAAGTTACAGACAACGCAAAGGAGCATGGAGAGGTGCATGCTTGGAATAACTAGGAGAGATCGAAAAAGAAACACTTGGGTGAGAGAGCAAACTAGAGTAGAGGACATCATTGTTAAAGTAAAAGGGCTGAAATGGCGATGGGCTGGGCATATTGCAAGAAGAACTGATCAACGATGGACAACAGAAATTCTGAACTGGATTCCAAGAGACCACCGAAGACCTAGAAAACGTCCTCAAACTAGATGGGTGGATGAAATAAGAAAACAGGTTGGGGTGACGTGGAAACGAATGGCCCAGGATAGACTTGTGTGGAAAGCATTTGGAGAGACCTTCATCCAGCAGTGGATAGATAATGGTTGAATATGATGATGATGATGATATATATATATATATATATAAAAGTTTTCCTCGCCCATTCTTGGCGGAAACAGGCTTTGGGACGGGCAGAGCGCCATGTTCCCAAGCCTCTTTTTACATCACTTCTTAATGTGCCATGTCTAGAAACTTCCTGACAATGTGACACGTGTTTAGGATTGTGGCTTTTTGTATTTCAATGTAGGTGTTTGGGTCAATGTTGAGTATCTCCAAATTCGTCGCAAGCGTTTTTGGTACTATCCCTGTTGCTGAGATGACTAACGGGATGATGAGGATCTTTTCCATACCCCATATATCTCGTACTTCATGTCTGAGATCTTGGTACTTGGTGATTTTCGTTGTGTAGGTTGTCTGTATGTTATTGGTGTTGGGTACTGCTATGTCGATTAAG
>QLNU02015003.1:134388640-134411240 GCA_006491805.2 Dysdera silvatica | reverse complement strand
TTTTGCGAAATATTAATTATATAGAATTTTAAAATATTATATACTTATTTGTCTATATATAAACGTTTAGTAAATTAAACTCATCATCATAAAATACGTTTTTTCAAATTTTATAAATAAACTTACTTGGATTCCACAATGCACCTCAATAGAATGCAAAACCACAAACCAATCGTGAATTCGGTCTTCATTTTTTCTTCCAATTTAAGCAACCACAAATCCTATGCCGAACTCGCTATTACAGACGCATTTTTCAGACCGATGCCAAAGATGCACTGCGTGTGTGTATATATATATATATATATATACTTGCGACATCTCGCGGTTTTTCGTCGAATTTTAGATGAACTGTGTGATAGCAGGGTTACGGGTTTTCCAGACTTGCCTCATCACATAATTTCGCACCCTTAATCTATGCGACCGAGGTCAGATAAATAGATTTGATATGTAGACAGCTTTCAGTATTGCCGAGAATTAAAATGAATACCACTTGAACGGAACTGGAACGTAGATATAAAATAAATTTAAGATGAATAAACAAGTACTGATAGGGAAAAATTAAGGCACAAAATGAAAACACATACATTAACATTGCATTCTTGTGATTTTAATGCAGACACCATTTTTTTCCTGTTAATAAATTTGTAGGATTTTTGACCCAGATTTCTTCCATCACCAAAATAACCTATCTGCAAAATATCAGAGTGATCGCATGGTTAATTAATTAACGTCGAGTATAATCAACATGATGACTCGATGCCTTCGTTTTCATTGCAATTAGTTTTTAGAAAATTAGTATAGCTCCTGTCCTAAGCCATCTGTAGGCAAAACTATTATTTATATTTGGAAAAAGATCTAATTTATTATATTGTGTATCGTTGGCAAATTTTTACTTTGAAGAAAAATAAGACAATTTATTTCATGTCGATTAAATTCGACCAAGATACCGAAAGAGTTAAATCGCAGACCACTTTTCCACTTCAATTGTACCCGCGGACCACTTTGAAAAATTCTCAAGAGTTGACGTCAAGACCTTAATATAAATGGAAGCCGAGTCTTTTTTGGAGGAAATGTATTTTTACAATCAATCTTCGAAAAAAAAAAAGAGAAATAATAACCGAAAAAACAAAATGTAATTATAATACAGTTGAACGTCGTTAAGACGAATTACTTTTAATATGAACCGTTTTCTGAAGTTCCATCAGATTGTAAAATACTACAAATGTACAATCAATTTCATTTTTATATTTAATTTTAATATTTAATAAAATAATATTTTTATAAGTATTTTTTTTAATCGTTTTTTTAAATAATGACCCGTCTAGCGGACCACTTGGGACTCCTTCAGATCACCAGTGGTCCAAGGACCGTCAGCTGGGAACCACTGTTTTAAAGGCTAGCTTTTTTGGGAGTTACTAATAACACTGTTTGCCCTGCATCCAAGTTATGTCTATATGCATGTATTATTTAATAACTCATTAAATGATTTGAATAGCTGGAAAATAGATTACTTTTAAAGACGTTTGCTCAATTACATTTCTTATATCGGAGCAGGTGTAGGAAGCAGCAGATTTTGACAACGACATCGCCGTCTTCTGTAATTATTAACGGTTCTTTTGGCTCACATACAACCCTGATTTCGCCAAAGGAAATGTCAATTTTTTTTGACTAGAATTATTTCGACCTCGGAACCTGGGAAATCATCATCTTCTCAGTTGATCAGATTGTTTAAATCGGTCCTAATGCTAAAAGTGTTATGGAAATTCAAATCTCGCTCCCGGGCCCGGGTGGAGCCCGTCTCATATCTACTCGAGATTAGACCAGTGGCGGACTGGGCCGCCGGTCCACCAGCCCCGAATCGGCGCGCCCTCATGGCAGATAGGACTCGAGCCTTCGAATGAACAAGGAGTTGCGCCATCCATAAAGGAAAAGTATGCGCCCTTTGAGAGAACACAGTCCGCCCCTGAAGTGGACTTTTGTGTGAAAGCAGGCAAAACAAAGAATTTACTTTTATAAAAAAATCCAAGGAACAGGGTATAAATAATAAAGACCTTGAAGAATTTATGATGAAAAACTTTGTGCATACATTTCCGTACGCGTATTTTCGACACGCATAAAACTATTAGGGGTTCGAGGAACCCACAACAAAATTATTGAGGATTCAAAAAGTGTTTCGAACCCGCGTAGCCGGCGCCACTGCTTCGAACTATTATTCAATAGCACTTCTGGCTATTTATTTATCAACACTTCTGATTATTTATTTATCAGTTTCTTACGTTCTTATTATTTCTCATGTTTTAATAACATATATTAATATTCTTTGCAAATGTTCTTGCAAACTTCCTTTATCATTTATAACTTTTTAATATCACTTGAGATATTATATCGGGCTTCCAAACATAAATTTTTTACCATCATTCATCTATATAATTATTATTTTTCATAAATTCTACAAAAATAGAATAAACAGTACTTTTAATCGATTGGACTCTTTACGTCCTGGTATATATATCCAAGCGAGATAAATACTTACTAATAAATACTTCAATAATAATTATTAATAATAATAATAATTCACCAATAATCCCATTGATTATGCACCCCATAATAGACAAACACTTTCTTTCCCTTTCTTCGTTTATTAGTTTTGTATTCATAAGTTTTATTTATTCTATAATAATGATTATTTCTTTAAACCGATATTCATAATAGTTCTAAAGGATTTTTTAGAAAAATTAATACAGTCGGAGCAGGACATAAACGTCCTCTCGTCCTCGAAGATTTGAACAGAAGCTCCGATTTTCGCGCGGAAATATTTTTTAAACAACGATCCAATGACGTCCAATAACCTTTCAGCATTCTAGCGCTCGAGTGTGTGCATACGCTTTTTATAAGAAAAATGGCGTTGTTGAGAACAGGGTTTCCGCCATTACAATTTTATTTCATTTAATTCTACTGTCGTCTATTTAATTATACATGGCATGGGCGCCCATATGGGGCATAGGGGGCTGGAGCACCCCTAGCCGTTTAAAAATTTGATTTTCCCGAAACTGCTATGCATTTACTTTCAAAAGTTTTACAGTCACATTTTAAAATAAGGTACTTTTTAGCTCATTACTAATTGTCAAGCAGTATCAATTATTTTTGTAGCATTTTAGTATCTTGTACATTCACTAAAATTTTTGAAAGCCTTGAGAAGAAAGTAATAATTTTTCTCAATCCCCCACCCCCAGAAGTACTCATATGGACGCACATAATACACGGTGAAACTAAAGTTATGACTAGAGCCCAGATTATATGCACTAAAAAACCAGCAAAATATGCACTAAAGAGCCTCAAAATATCCACTTAAAATGAGTAAACATGCACTTCAAATGAATAAATATGTACTTAAAAAATTTTTAATGCTTGAAAATCTTATATCCCGTATTTTAAAACAAATATGTTTATTATTAACCGACGAGTAGAAAAACTCGATATACATTAAATCATATGTTTTGTACATAGTAAATTCTATGACTGCATATCACAATGTGTCTCTCGTTGTTCTAAACAGTTACGCTTTATCTTCAGTCATGTAATGATGTATGTCATTTTTATGGCCAAAAAGGTCCTTTCAGATTTACGAAGATATTGAACAGCACACATATATTTTTGCGGGTTGTCTATTACGAATAGTTTATCGATGATAGAACGATGTCTATCACTGAAGGAAAATGGTGTGGAAATTTAGAATAAGTGTTTGTTTTAATTTGACTTTCAATCAATTGCCAGCCAAGCACAGTAAAACTCAGCTTTGGTTTTCCTAACATGGATGGTGGCTATAATTCAGCTACGACAACATTTTGGCGTCCTAGGACGTAATTAAACGTGTACATTTACAAATTCCATTGCCTTTCCGCTCAGATAAGAAGTAAGAGGAAAGTTTAACTTCAGCATGGTGGTGAAATTTTTCAGATGAGGATATAATAAGATTATTAAATCCCTTAAAATATGCATTTATTCTGGAAATTCATGGTTTTTGTGCATTTATATTCAAAAACACTAAAAACAGCTAAAATATGTAATTTGCACGAATATATTACGGGATCTAGTTATAACAGTAGCATTTAATCGTTCTGCACTCATCTTTGCAATGGCGCACCCGAAATATTCCCAAGGAGGGGACCCAGTAGTTCAAGGAATTTTTGCTGGAAAAAATGGCCAAAGACCATATCAGTTACGGTTGTTTTTTATGTTCATTTATCATTATTAAATTACTACTAATTTGACAGTGCAATATACTTAAATGATTAAAAATGGTGGATTTTTTTGTACAATTTTACAATGGCCAGCTTTTGTTTTCCACAAAAGATCACTGTTTTAGTAATAGATTTAAAAATAAGCCTATTGTGCAAAACTTGCTTTTGCTTGCCCTCTGTCCACTACTTGATCTACGGAAGCCTTTTTTCCTTTTGCGACCTTTAAAAACTCATCGGCTTTGTGAACTGAATCCTTATGATAGAGAAAAGTTCTAATGTTATCTGAACTTCTCCAAGGTCTTCTTCCAATTATTAAATTCTTTTGAAACAAGTTGATGTGTGGCTTGTGTCGATCTTAAACCGATTTCATGGGGTGAAAAGAGAACACACAAAATTTGCTATAGGCACTGTCTTTTCTGCCTTTGGGCAAGTTATGTTTACTCAGTTCAGATGGACAGAACTTCCGACTGTGGTGAGATTTTCCTTGACTTTATACAGCACTAATGACGGTCGTGGGAAAATTGCAATTTGCATATGGTTCCCAAAGACTTTTTAGCACTGTTATCCTATCTTCATCAGTGAGGTTAGATTTCTTGGCATAATTAAAAATATCTGCAGTCAGAATTTCCAATTCAACTGTTTTAGTCTACTTTTACCTCCTGGAAAGCGTTTGAAGACAGCCCCTAGCCACTGCTGTTGCCTTACTCAACAGCAATCTCATCAATGTCGCGGAGTTCAGGGAAATGTCGCTGGGATCGTCACTACTTTCAGTTTTACTATTTTCAAAAAAAAAAAAATTCTGCTGGCGTAATAATTTTCCACTTTGTTAGCCCAAGGGGTGCGCGGGCCCCCAAGGTAGGTGCGCCAGGGCATGTTTGAACTGATATGATTTTTAATTAACTTTAATTTAAAAAAAAGAACGTTTTGTACTTATATACGTAAAATAAGCGAATAATATTAAGTATTTCATCTTTCGCTTTTTGTGTTGTGGTATTTTTTAACGGGGAATCTCTCAAGCTCGAGACCCCTGGCGGCCTCCAGGTCTGCCAACCGCTTAATCCGCTACTATTAACATCTACCCATTTACGAATGTATGTATGCATTCTGTATGGTGGTTTGTTTTTTTTTGTTTGTTTGTTTGTTTTTAATAATTAATACAAAACTTGTCCCGGAGATTTCGGAGATTTTCTGTGTTGACCATTATTTGGCAATTGTGTTAGCCCTGAGAAATAACTTACAATTAGCACAGAATTTTCAAAAAATACATCAATACCGAACTAGATCTAGACATTGTATAACATCTCGCAGCATAGTTTTCTTCTTCTACAGGAAACAGATGGCGCTTATTTTAGTTTTGTTTGGTTTATTTGGGAAATTCTCTTGCAGTGATACCGAACTGAAGGAAATTCTCCCTCCATAAGTCAATGTTGATTTGAAAAATAATGCCAAAGAAAATTCAAAACAGCCTGGAAAAAGAATTTATTTACTGAAGTTTTCATTTTTGAAATATTGGTGTTCAATTTTTTTTATTATTTGAGTATCCTATCATTCAATCTCTCGGTGCCAATTTCTTTCGTACTGGTTACTTCACGCATTCCTAGTCTTCTATTGAACAAGTTTAAGCGCGCCCTCTAGCGAACAAAAGAGAAACTGAATTATGCTTTATTAACAAAGAACTGGAAGTGAGAAACTCTTCTGACTACGCATGTGCATGTTGAAGCAACGCCCTTAAAGAGGTCTTGCGTCATCACAAGGAAGTTAAAATGAAAAGGACGCACGTACACTACGCAAATCAAACAAACAAAAATGATAAACATGATACTAATACTGATGCAGTTAAATTTTATATTTTAATTAGCATTTAAGTTTATTAAAAAAAAAAAACTTTTAGTAAATATACTTTCGCAAATTCGGTCACAATGAGGCAATGAAAATTTTGTCAATATAAGAAGTTCTCTCTCTCAATGAATCAACGAACTAGTTCGTTGATGCATGCTGAGTGCCTAACTCGTTGCAATACACGAAGTATAGTCGGCATTTTTTTAATAAGTTATAAAAATGGAAGCTGTGATATAACCTCTAATTTTTATAAATTTGCATGTACTGGATGGAACTCTTGGGATGTTCTGCAATTTGTTTGCAGTTTCTGTTCGGCTTCTGACGTCATTCTCGGGTGAAAATCTTCCACTACTGGCATCTTTTTCCTTCTATAAACATCCAACCAAAGAATTGCAACAACCCAGATTTTTGATTCAACCTCTATACACAGTTTCCGCTGGAGCAGCGCATGATGTGCGCAGGGCCGTAGCTAGGGAGTGATGTGGAAGGCCCATGCCAGGGACGCAGCCAAGGTAGGGCGTAAAATCGGATGAGACAATTCACAAAGTAGAGTATGTTCGTGACTGGAGGGGGGCGCAAGGTCATCTAGCTACGGTATTGTATCTACGCCCTGCCTATGAACTTCAGCAGTCATCCTTGCCGTCAGCTCTTCTGCAAAATTTATTTTCTTCAGTTTAGTAACATGGTTTCAAATCAAGATGATCTTGAGGACAGACTGCAAAATTTATGCAAATAGAAGAATCAAAAATGGGAATTTAAAGGTAAAAATGGTTTAGAGAAAAGAAATTAAAATTTTTTGTGCATTTATTTAAATTTTTTAATGTTATGATAATTTGAAATATTTTCAATTAATTTTTGTAAATATTAAACAATAATTATCGGGGGGGGGGGTGATGGACAACCGATGCAAAACAAGTTGGATATCCTTCATTTGAACTTCCGAAGCGCTCTAAAATTTTTGAGTTTCTATATGACGCCGCAAGCAAAAAATTGCGGCCAACGAGAAAGGCAGGCTAGGGCTGCCACGCCCATGGCCGCGGTCATGTGACTCTTTGGGTCTGGTCACTACTAGTGAATAGTTTGGTGTGGAAGGATCCTTGCTCTAGTTTCTTGCAGGATGTCCGATTGGTTTTAATTTAAATTAGATTTTCCTTTATTTAAATTATATTTTTAAAATCTAAATCAGTTTCCTTCTATATAAATCAATTTTTTTTCTATATAAATTGCAGCCTATTTTTGTAATAACCATTGAAAAAAATCTGGAATATATTATTTCATAACACATCGCCTCGATAATCAAAATTACCAAAAATTTCCACTTTCCCTTATATATAAAAAATTAATATTTAAGTTAAAATTCATTATAAATTGCAACCCATTGCATTTAAGTGTGGCTTTTTTATTCACATCTAATTACCATTAAAATCTGAGAGAATCAGACATTTAATAATTGCAAATTTACGTTCATTGCAAACTAAAATTTACAGGATTAAGAAATTAAACATAGCCAATAATTTCTAGGTTGGGCTTCACAATCAAAAACTTTAATATAAAATAAAACATATACTGTACTGAAAGTAATTTCCAGAATATTTCAAGAAATAAATATGCAGTGAACAAATTATATGTATCTAGGTTTAATATAGTAAATATGTCTGAATAATAATAGAAATGAAACTATTTAACTTTGAAAAAACATCATGCAGTAATATATTTAAATTATTCACAAGTATTAAATTTATTAAATTTAATACTTGTATAAAAGTATTAAATTTATTATTAAATTATCAAGTATTCAAATTATTTTTAATTGGGAACTATAAAATTTATATTACTTACTTTGTGATAATAATAATAAAATGATTTATTTTAAGATAGCAAGTTTTAGGTTTACACGAACCATAAGTAAACATGCATTTTAAAACATGAATTAATAAACATCCAGATTTTAAATGCATAAATGAAAAGAAACAAATCAAATTGACATTCCTTCAATCATCTATATTAACTAAGATTAAAATCGCTGTGTAGTCAATGTATATATGTCTTTCTGAGATAAAAATTTACTCATTTTCGAAGCACTATGACAAATAGTTCTCTTGGGAATCGAAATTGTTGCTGTCTTTATATACAAATATATATTTTTTCAGTTGCTGCTTGATTCAAGTGTTTGAAATACGTTTGCTGTAAAAAATATTTTTGCGAAATCACACACACAGAGCTAAAAACTGGGATGGTTAACAAATTGCATATTATGCAATTATCAAAATTCATATTTTTTAAAGAATTCACAATATTTAAATAACAATAACCTTTAATTAAATATATTTACCTACAAATACACCATAACACATACACACTCACCAAATATAATTTAATAAAAAATAACATCATTCACTGCATAAAAACACTTTTAAGAACTTAATAATAATGCATGACAAAATTCATTTAATTTAACCACTTAAAAAAACAGATTCAAGCATCACAAATTATGTTTTTATTAACTATACATAATTTAGAAAAAAAATTAGATGCATTCCAAAGTATATTTAGTTGCAAATATTTACACGTTTCAAAACCTTTTGCGTACTTGCATTTTAAAGTATGATATATAAGAAGAAACAGAGTAAAGAAACAGAATAAATTCACTGTTCTAAGACATTTTCAGCATGCTATCTGCATAACTGAGATTCACATTATAGTATGCGTAATTTGAATGACATCCATAAACGCTGCATGACGTGGCATTTTGATGGTCTTTGACACTTTGCACAGAATTAACCTAAAAAAATTAAGTTTCAAAAATTGTAAATGACACTGTATTATATAGCACTAGGACTGCAACAAAGCCGCCTTATTTCTGGAAGAAATCTATAGCCAAAAAACCATGAAGAGTCTTTGTTTATATATCAAACAGTTGCCTTCCAAAACTACCTTTTGCAGTTTTGCAGAAAAGTTTCAGTAATTTCTGTTGCAGTCCTATGTGATAATTTTTAAACTAAAAGTTTAAAGCCTTAAAGTAAGGACTTAACTAATCATTTGGCTGACTACGCTGCAATGTTTATGGGTATGCAAAATATTGAAGAAAAAGAAGAGTCATGAGCCCAAAAACTGAAATTTATATTAAAATATAAAAGAAAAGTGCTTTTCTAAAATAAAACGCTTGATCAGGAATAATAATATAGCCTAAGTTGGGGAGATCGTTCGCGAGGCCTAATGTGGATAACGCCTTTTACTGGCGGTGTAAGAAAGGCATTTCTCGATGCTATTAAAAAAAAGTATTCCCGTCACACACATCCGACCAAGACCAATAAAAATTAGCATTTCCTGCTTTTAACTTCTCTGAATCGAGACAGTTACGAAAATCAGTCTGTTCTGATGCTTTTTTTTTTGGTCAGCATTTAACATTTTACAGATTCAGGCATAACTGGAATGTAATCCAAACAGGCAGTGAGGGTGAATTCCAAAGTGAGAGGGGTGTGGGAGGTCTCCTCACAACTAACTCATCACCGATACATCCCTTTCAAGAATTCAGGAAAATTATGTTCTAAAAAACACCTATAGTTGCAGACCAGTTGCCCTGTTGCCTGCTGGTTTTGAAAGCTTCAAAAACAAATTTCAATAGTGGACGGATTATTCAGTATTACCAAATTAGTGCCGCCCTATCTGCCCTTGCAAAAATTTTGCATTCTGCTGGATGAATGTGTACTACAACACGGCAGTGCCGTATCATGACTAGAGCAACATACTCAAAACCCAAATATAGGGAGATAGGTTGCAGGTTCTGATCCTGGCAGGGACTCTGAGCTTGCAATCTTCTATTATGCTAATATTTGCAAATGTTCGTGGTTTTCCTGTTATGCTCATGAAAATTCTGATTATCTTCCCATAAAAATCCTCCATATAAGGCAATCATCCCCCAACCTGGTTGACAATAAACTTACCGGTGACAGTACAGAATATATCACAACCGTGCTTCTTTCCTCTAGAAAAAATTAGAAAAGTCGCTGCATCGAGGAAAGTGAGGAGAAGGAGCGAAGGAGAGGGATGAAAGGGAGGAGGAAAGGGGAAGGAGGTTACCTTGTAACATGATGTAAGCAACATGGCGGCAAGTCAGCATATTATTGCCATGCATCTTGGAAACACTTCCCACTAAAAGCGCAGTTGTGACAGATTTTGTACTATCGCCAATTTACCTTGTTTGGCACAGAATGATATTAGCAGTCTTTGCGCGGTAAAACAAATCAATCAACAAACAAAGCTGATCGTGATTATCGGAAGCATTCAATGTTCATATCCCAAGAAAAAATTTAAAGCTATTTCTGATTTTTTCCTTCCTATTGCAAGATTATATATATATATATATATATGTGTGTGTGTGTGTGTGTGTGTGTGTGTGTGTGTACAGTTAAACCTGCCATTTATTACGAAGCCGCAAGTCATAAATAACAAAATTACCATTGCAACGTATAAAATTGGATTTAGTTTTGTGTATATATTACATTATATAAATTTTTTGTAATTTTCGTGAATCAGTGAAGGGGGAAGTATTAGTGAAAGGGTTGTGAAAGGAGACACCCCTCACTTCGGGCTGCGCCCTTGCTGTCCGTTCATTTTTTTGATTTCAGTCAATAAGGGAAAACTAAATAAAACACCAGGTACCAATGGCCTTTCTAGCGAATTTTACAGTATCTTTTGGGATATTCTTCAGGAAACCTTCTATGCGATAATTGACAAACTTATTCATGAGGATGAGATATCTGAATCAATGAAGAAAGGTGTTGTAACGCTGATTTGTAAAAAACCAGAAAACAGAGATAAGATCTTTATTATCAAGAGGCAGAAAACTTTGGCAAAAACGTCGAAATGATGACATTTACTTGCCCAGGTAGTTCTCGCAGTAGAGGAGTCACCATCTATGTAAGATAAAGATACAGAAATAATGTCATTAGATCTCTTTCTGATGCTGAAGGTAGGGTGGTGTGCATTGATTTATCCTGGGCTCCGGGTGATCTTCGGTTCATCTGTGTATACGCACCAAACATCTATAAGGAAAATCAAGACTTCTACAGCAATTTAGACTTTTTCATAAGGGACAAGTGTAATATTTTAATAACCGGAGATTTTAATTGCATCCTTGGGGGAAAAGATCGCCTAGGAGGCAGTTTTCATTCCGCTTTTATGATCGGTGGAAATCTTCGGAAACTGATAATGGATTAGGACCTATAAGATCTCTGGCTTCGGGAAAATGCTCA
The DNA here is from genome assembly GCA_006491805.2 of Dysdera silvatica. NCBI lineage: Eukaryota > Metazoa > Arthropoda > Arachnida > Araneae > Dysderidae > Dysdera > Dysdera silvatica. Next base: position 134,399,905 of record QLNU02015003.1, on the reverse strand, counting down.
TCGTATAATTACTTGGGAACGTAATGGTATTTCAAGTCGGTTAGACAGATATTATCTTTCGAAAAATTCCCACCTACATTGTGCGACGATTAACATTTTGCCTCTGAACGGTCCCAGTATATATGTTTCTGATCACTCGGTAATGGAAATGATCCTTGAGGGTGAAAAGACCCGTATCGCCTTTGACAAAGGCCCCTGGAAAATGAACATCTCACACCTGAGTGACGATCGCCACCAGACAAAAATTATTGAGACTATTCAGCAAATTCAACAACAGACCTGGATCCACGTGTCAAATGGGAGAATATCAAGGAAGAGGTCGAGAATCAGGCGATTAACTTCACTAGGATGAAAAAATTAGAGGAAAGTGGAAACTTAATGAATTGGCAACATGTTCTCCGTCTTTTGATCAATAGTCCCCGGAAAGATGAAGCGATGAAACAAACAGCTGAAGCAACTAGAATAATAATTGACAAGTTCTGAAACGAGAGAATGAAGTCACTTGAAGTGAAAGCAGGAACTAAAGTGACAAACAACGGCAACAGTGGAAGGTTCGTTTTAAGAAAATTAAAGAGAAGAGGGGGAATATCTTCCTTGGTTGCCTCCAAGACGCTGAAGGAAATCTCCTGAAGTCGACGACAGAAATTCGAGAAAGAGCCTTTTCACATTTTTCTAATTTTGCAAGTCAAAGAGAAACGAACCCTGAAATTCAACATCGTTTTCTTACTGGTGTAAAAAGATCTCCGCGCAAACATATACAACACTGGACGCAAATATAATGAAAGAGGAGATTCGAATTTCAGTCAAGAATGAAAATTAAATAAAAAAAAAACAGGTATCGATGGCCCACCTAGCGAATTTTACCGTACCTTTTGGGAGGGATATCCTTCAGGAAACCTTCTACGCGATAATGACGAACTCATTCATGTGAGTGAGATAGCTGAATCAATGAAGAAAGGTGTTGTAAATCTAATTTGTAAAAAAACCAGAAAACAGAGATAAGATTTCTAACTGGACGCCTATCACTTTATTTAATGAAAATTACAAAATCATTGCTAGATTACTAGCTCGTAGATTCCAAAAGACTATGAAAGAACTAACGGGCGAACATCAGACTTGCGGAGCATCGGGAAGGAAACTTAAAATTAATTTATTTTCCATCAGAAACATAATTCATTTTTTTCACGAGAGAGAAGAAAAAACATGCCTTGTGAACTTGGATCAAGATAAGGCTTTTGATCGGATAGATCATAATTACCTCTTTGCTGTCTTGGAAGCAAACAACTTCTCACCGAAGATGACGAAGGTGCTTAGATCTCTCTATACGAATATGGAAAGTAGAGTCTTGGTGAATAATCATCTCACTAGTAGCTTCCAGGTCAAAAGAGGAGTCAGACAAAGATGCCCTCTGTCACCGCTTCTCTACGTCTTAGTTTTTAATACTTTTTTGAACGCCTTGTCTAGAAGCAAAAGAGTGCCGAGACCTTCCTTTCCTGGTTTAAGCTTATCCCGCACCAATTTGTTTGATCATGCGGACGATTTGAGCATCCTCGCCAGAGACGGGGATTCTGTAAATGAAAATTTTCATTTGATGAATACATTTTGTAAAACATCAGAAGCTTTTTCAACCATCCACGACCACTCAAGAGTAGCAAAGGGAAAGGTACGGTAATCTTTATAGCCGAATCTAAATACTTTCTATGGCTTATTCGAAATCAAAAAGTTTTTGATCAAAAGAATTACAAATATCCGAATTTTGAAGAGGAAATGAAGAATATCTTAAAACGTCGAATTGAGGCCGACATTTCTGCCTTTAGTATCCCGAAAGCTAGACAGATATGGTAACTTCGCTCTGGTGCCTTTGTGAATTTAGGTTTTATTAATTTTTCTAATAGGAGATATGACCTCTAATTGCGCTAATAGTTGTAAAATAAGTAGGAACAGGAAAGGACGCAAAGAAAATATTTAGAAGGAGAGGGGCTTCTCAAATGTTAAGACAGGCACTGATTTCACTTAAAAAAAAAATGTTTGACTAACCAGGCTCTATCCTGTTTTCGGTTGGGCGATTTTTTAAACAAAGTGTTAAATCATGAATTATATAAAAATTTGTTTTCATTTATCGTCTTTAATAGATTTAATTATTTATGCATTTAATAATTTATTTACTTAATGCATTGTATAAAAAATTGTTATATTTTGGAAATGGCGCCCCTCTTGAAGAGGCGCCATTTCATGTGGCACACCGCACGCAGCGTCCCTGCATACAGGGAACCCCTTTTATAAATATGTATATAACTGAGTTTGAAACCCGCTAACTTAAAATATTCATATTAGTCCGTTTTAAAACGTGTTTCTTGTCTTAATGTAGTTTTTTAAACCTTATTTAAAAAAAAATAGTTCAAAGGAAGCCTATAGATATCGCTTTAAACAATCGAATATTATGGAATAGATACTGTTTTACTAACAAAGCTGTTCTATGAAAGTTAAAAATTTTGCAGGAACTTAGTTTTACACAGAGTTATTACTGGAATTAAGGACACGCCGAGCATGTAGCCATGTTAAAGCAGCATATTTGCATACTCACAGAGGTTGTGTCAGTGCCATCTATCGGCAGTCTTTGAACTATTTTTGTTTTGAAATAACAACAACAACCCTGCACCCAGATAACATTTATGGCGCAAATCATACTTCAATGCCATGAGTTTTCTTTTCTGTGATTTAAATTTATACGTATTCTTGGTTGATTCTGTATATCGTTTTATCTTATTTCCCATAGTAGTTAACATCTTATAAGTTTTCTTTAATGTGCTTTTATCTTTTAAAAATTTGTTTTTAGTTATTACTCACATTAAAACCCGCTACCTAAAAGATGACAATATTAAGAAGTTTGTAAAAATAATGAAAACGTTCTTATTGAAAATAAGGAAACTTTTTTATATTTTTCTGTCGATTTTTTATAAAATTAGCGAAAAAGTATAAGAGCATAGAAAATATTGATTAAATTACTTTTCAATAGAGGGCGCCATATGACCCACAACTCTAAAGCAGTGGTCGCCAACCTGTGGTCCGCAGAAAAATCTGGACATTATTTGCATTTTTAATGTTTTATTAATAATAAAACAAAAATAATATTCTAAGAAATTCTCATATTCTGAATGACAATTTCCACCTTTATATTGTACTAAATTCACGAAATGTGCTTGATTGGATCCTAAACGTTTAAGCACTAATTTCTAACTTTCTGTTAAAATAATTAATTGTAAATTTTTGTATCTATAGACTGTACTTGAGATAATTGTCGGCAATTAGTGAAAAAAAAACCTTATTTGCCGCAGTGCGGTTACCAGCAGAAGCCATGTATTTATCTTTTTATAAAAAAATTTACATTAATGTTCCGCGAGATTTAAAATTATGAATTTAGTGGTCCGTGAGGTCCGAAAGGTTCGCCATCGCTGCTCTAGGGTGCCTTAATTTTACAAGGCACCCTATAGGCCATAGACGTAGAGTTACAAGGGCCCATGGGGACCAAGCAGGGTGCGAATTAGCATTTGTCCCTCGGCAAAATTTTAATAACTTCCTGCCGGATGATTATTCACCCCCACCTCCATATGACATTAGGAAAAAAAACGATATTCACACACTTTCTTTTTTTTTTTTTCCCCACAATAAATTTTTGGTTCTTAAATTGTTTTGGTGATTTTTGAGTGATATCACTGGTCCTGGTGAAGGCAGGATGGGTGGAGGAGAGGGAAGTTGGGAAAGAGCTAGATAGGGCCCATTTGGAAATAGAAGAGAAGGCTAATAAAATAACGGCAATTATTCCCTAAGGGAATAGAGGTGTACTTCTCAGGGAACATCGGATATCCCTTTGATATTCGAAGTAGCCGCTAATTGTTGGCAGGCTGATTGTACGGCGGTTGCAAACATCTTGTCTGGGAAAGACACTTGTGAACCCCATCTTTGGAATACAACCTGATTGTTTCCGAAAGCAATAAATCAATTTCGGAAGAGCGATTGACAGATGATGGATTTTTTCATTCCATTTTGAAAGTCGGACATTGGAAGAGGAAGGCCAAAACGAAGAGGAGTGAGAGAAAGTGAGTCCGGTGACGGAAGTACCACCCAATGTAAAACAGCGCACTTTGACTCCTGTTGAACAAAATAAAGTAAGCTGACGTATCTTTTCAAATTATCATTTAAAATCACTATGCAAATTGAATATCGGTATTATAATGGTATAACGTTTTTCTGTCGTAACAGCAAGACTTTAACAGCTACATTTTAAACAGTAATTATTGCGAGGAATTAAATAGTGGGTTTTTATGAGGCCTTTTATAATCAAAAGAATGAGCCTAAAATATTTTTCGGGTGAGTGAGTAATGGGAGGAAGGGATGTAGTAAGCAAATGATATAGAAATATCGATAATTATTACAAATTTCGGCAATCTTACTTTATCTTAAATATGTGGATTATACATGTTGATTCAGGGGCTTAGCTATACCATATAACAAAAGTAGGCAAAGCCAAAGCCTAAGGGCCCTTTTTCACCAAGGCCTATTGACTTAGCAAATGGGGGTGGGGACAGAAAAGCTTGAAAGAACTTCTTAATAGTTTTGTACATGGTATAAGGGTAGGCTGTGCTCCCACCCTCTATGATTTAAATTTACATTACACGATGGTACAAATAAAACTTCTCAATTTGATGTTCGGAAGTATTTTTAGGTTTGCCAATTTGGGACGCCATTGTTTTCATTTTGTCTACTTTAAATTTTCAGACCGAATGTCGATTACCAACGACTCATGACCACATGGTACAGCGCGTACACTGCCTCCTTATAGCGTCTACTGTCTTTAAAATACCAATAGTTAAATGTTAGTGGTGGAAAACACAACATCGTAATTCGTATTTCATAGTAAGTTCAAGATAGATCCTAAATTTGAAAATAAACGATAACGTAGAATTAAAAAACAATATGACGAGTTAGCTTCAGATTTTTTGTTTGATAATAGCGATCAATTTTTTAAAGTCAGTGTTTTTTACTATGTTTTAGGCAAAATTATAATGCAAATTAAAAGTCGTTTTGAAAGCATGAAATTAGTAAAAAAATATTTTGTAATATTAGAATAGAAACAATAATAAACATGTCAAATGCTAAATTGCTGAGTGTTAAAATTTCATAAAAAAATTATTCATCTGTATTCTCGTCCCAACTGCCCATTTACTATTGTAATTTAATCACGCTTGTCAAACAGGATTTAATGGCAGACATGTCTATTAGATAATTTTTTTGTTTGCTAATTACAAAATATAATGGTCTGCTTGTAGAATGTGACTTTACGGGAATTTTTACTTTACGCTATTTTTTACCCTACCTGTGTCAGTTGCCTCTGCGAAAGATCAATTGGTAAATTACTAATAATAAATAATTACAAAAGAAATATTATTAATTAAAGTAAAATGTGCATTATTGGCTATTGAGACTAATATATGTCACTAAAATAGTCTTGTTACAAATAAATTTGACACGCACGTATTAGTAGCTCAAACTAGAGCTAGCTCTAGTTTGAGTTACTAATACGTGGGTGTCAAATTTATTTGTAATAAAAAATTCCCCACAAAAAAACTCACAAAAATCTCGCCCCAGAGGCTTTTCTGTGTTGACCATTATTTGGCAATTGTGTTATCCCTGTGAAGGGTAATAATATCTTACATCCTCATATACGGAGAAAAATGCGTTTGTTCTTGTTCTCATTCGTCTAGTAGGTCAAGACACCGCGGGGACCCTGGTTCGAATCCGGGATGAGGACGGCGTCTCTTTTTCTCCTAAACAAAAATAGCTCTAGTTTGAGCTACTAATACGTGGGTGTCAAATTTATTTGTAATAAAAAATCCCCCACGAAAAACTCACAAAAATCTCGCCCCGGTGGCTTTGTGTGTTGACCAATATTTGGCAATTGTGTTATCCCTGTGGAGGGTAATAATATCTTACATAATGGTCTTGAAAGATATTTTCAATAATTTCGCAAATATAAAGGAGCAAAAAGCAAGGTTTTTTTACATTTATTCGTTTTAAAGTTTCGTTGTATTTACATTTAGTAGTAGTATTATAAATTTATTTTTGTCGAATTGAATCTGATAAATAGTAGTATACACCAAAAGTCATTTATAACGATGCTGGTTATAACGACTAACCGCATATAATGACGGAATTTTTACAAGAAGTTTGGTTTGCTATTCTACTCCATACTAAATATATCGGTTATAACGACATCGTATATAACGACGAAACCTGCTATAACGACGGCGATTTTGTAGTCTACGTAGATTCTAAGTAGGGATATAACGACGTGACTTGACAGTCATAAATCGGAACCAAGTGGATTAGATATCGAAATTGAAGGTTAGTTATCAAAATTTAAGCGTTATTTTAATCTTGTTTATTTACAAATGTCCAAGAGATTTTTATTAGGAAGTGTTCAAGTATTACGTAAGCACATTTTTTGGGAGGTTGCTCTTTTGCTTATTTTCCTACGTTGGCCAATGTTAATTTTTGCTTACGGGGAGGGGGGGGTTGAAATGGCCAAAATATTGCTTACGTAATACTTGAAAGTCCCTTACTGCTAAACCTGAATATTGAAGATAATAAACCTTAAAAAACACGTGATTTATCAACTGAATAACACGAAGGTCATATTCTTTAGGGGCCTATTTTATTTTTTCAGTATAGGGCCCATAAAACTCTCAAACCGGCACTGTTCGGAAGTCATTAGTATAATATAATAAATATTATTCATTAGATTTGTTTTCTACATTATATACTTTAGTATTTTCTAGAATTTTTTCAATTTAAAAAAATAAAAAATGTTATGTATTTAGTGTGGCTATAAATATTATTTAACGTTAAGGGAAATTAAATTCATTATAATTAAATATATTTTTATTTAATTTTGAAACCAAATAGTTTAATACTTTTTACTATCAAAATAATTTATAAAACTCTTAGAGTGTATTATACTATAGGCTACTGTGATTTTAAAAAGATATCGTTTATAACGACTATCGGTTATAACGACCGAATTTGCGCTGTCTCTTGAAGGTCGTTATAACCGATTTTCACTGTAGTTCGAATTTTTTATCCCCCCCCTCGTAAAAAAGTTTGATTCGCACCCTGGGACCGAGCCCCTCAATAATTTGAAATAACGCAATTTTACATATACTGTAATGTATAAATGTGCATAATATGTGCTTGTGGCTTCCCCCCCTCCAATAATTTTTAAAACTTTACGTTTCTGCTATAGGCTACGGTATCCCACAACCCCTGTATGAAACAATTATTACAACTCCTCAGGCACGTGCCAATAGGGGGCAGGGTTTTTTTTTCGTCCCCCAGTCTTGGAAAAGGAGCGCCGAAAACAGGGAGTCTGCTTTGGAGGGTGCTAGAGTAACACCCTCCAAATTCCTTGACACACACAAAACTCAAAGTTCATATACCCGCTAAATATTCAAATTACAAGAAAGGAAATAAAATATTGCGCAAATTATTTTTCTATACTTTTTCTGCATATGTAAATTGTAATAATCTTTTATATGTAGCAATTTTTCAAAGAAAAATACGGATAAAGATACCAAGGGGGAGAAAGGAACCACAGGAAGTGAAATCCTGCCACCTCAAAAATTGTCAACTGCCTGTGAATGGGTTAAATGTCCAAGAAGAAATGCTTGAATTTTGTTTTCTTCCGAATAAAGAAATGAATTTTTTATATAAATATGGAAGAATTATTTCATAACTACCGAATATTTTATTTCGTTTCTTTTCTGGTAAGTACATTTTATAAAAAAAATTAAAATTTTGAAGGTAAATTTGACACCCCCAACGAAGTTTGACACTCCCCCAACAAAGTTGGACCCCCCCCCCGAGCAAATACTCTGCAGACAACCTGGGCGAAAGGCATATTTCATCCCCTCACCCTCCCGCTATCGAGGATCACTATTAAAATTTTAACTTCAAAAGTAACATTAAACATCGTTACTAATGTCGCAAAGCTGAAACAACTCTGGATTCTAATTTCATTTCCTGTGAATAGATGTCAGCATCATACAATCAATAATACTGCATTGACAGTGCCCCCTGGCGTATCTATTGTTATAAAAAATTGGTGTCTCTTTACCTGTAAATTTTCTTTCAATCTTCGTGTAATCATTGACGTAGTGCTCTGAGAAATTAGTAAAATTGTAAATCGTTCAAATACTTGTCGTTTAGTGATTCATTTTATTTTAATTGTTTAGTTAACTAATTAACATTTTATAATAACTGTTGGATATTTGTGACAATAGATGGCGCCACATGTTTATGGACATAAACGTCTCGCTCTCCCACTTTCCAAAATGTCGACACGCCCCTGAGTCTAGGGTCGCTAATGCCATAAGCACGCTCCTGCAACTAACGTAACTAACAGCTGTAACAACTCACAGAAAAAGAAGCCAGAGCCATCTGTCAATAGTGAAAATTGTTTATAACGACGCTGGTTATAACGACCAATCGCATATAACGACGGAATTTTTACAAGTAGTTTGGTTTGCTATTCTACTCCACACTAAATATATCGGTTATAACGACGACACCTGCTATAACGACGGCGATTTTGTAGTCTACATAGATTCTAAATAGGGAAATTCGTATCGGATATAACGACGCGACTTGACAGTCATAAAGCAGAACCACGTAGGTTAGTTATTAAAATTTAAAATTAGTTATCAAAATTTAAGCGTTATTCTAATCTTGTTTATTTACAAATGTACGAGAAATTTTTATTACTGATAAAGAGAAATATTAGAGATAATGGCCTTTAAAAAAAAGTGATTTATTAATTGAATATCACGAGGGTCATATTCTTAAGGAGTCCATTCTATTTTTTCAGCATAGAGCCCACAAAACTCTTAAACCGGCACTGTTCTGAAGTCATTAGTATAATATAATAAATACTATTCATTACATGTGTTTCCTACATTATATACTTTAGTAGTATTTTTTTTTTAAATTTTTTCCATTAAAAAACTAAGAAAGTACTATGTATTTAGTGTGGCTATAAAATAATATAAACGGAAATTAAATTCATTATAATTAAGTATATTTTTATTTATTTTCGAAAGCTTCTTACTGTCAAAATAATATATAAAACTCTAGGGTGCATTACTATAGACCACTATGATTTTAAAAACTTGTTGTTTAAAACGACTATCAATTATAACGACCGAATTTGCACGGTCCCTTGGAGGTCGTTATAACCGATTTTCACTGTATATGTAAACAGCGGGTTTCAATGCATCCACCTAATAGATTTGATATCCTTTATTTTTCAAATGACTACGATCCATGCACTTACCCGACATCTGCATAAGACGAACCTTGATCTGCATTTTCTGCTGACTTAGTTTTTCCTGAAACGATTTATTATTGCTGTTTTTTCCGAAAATCTCATAAAATAAACTATATTGTTTGTTCTTAAAGCAGTCTTGCTCATGTTTTTAAAACCGCTCGAGCAAATCTGAGAACATGCAAGTTAATGAAACTGTAGCTTACAGGAATCATAGCCATAACCAGGGGATGGTTTTGGGTATTGTAACCTCCATTGCAATGAAATTTTGTATATTTAACATAGGAATATATGAATTGTAGCTCTGTGACTCCTCCTATTAAACCCATAACCCCCCTTATGAACTCTCTGCCTACGCCCATGCCAGGAATTCAAAGAAAATACAGAGTTGCCATAATTTAACGTCAGGTCTTTAGAACCTGATGGCGAAGAATCTATTGGGCCAAACCGAACCAAATGTGGTGTACATCCACACTCCTGGGATCATGGTATTTTGATTTCTAAAATAATAATAATAATAATAAATAAAAAATAGTTCAAAATTTTGTGCTGAAATTTGGTGCTGAAATCGCACGACTCTCTAAATTTTCACTCAGAAATAGCTAGACAGTAAATTGGTGAATATAAGAAAGGCTGAAGAAACGTGCTTTGCGTTTGTGTGATAACATTAATGCCCTACACCAGGGTCGGCAACCTGCGGCTCGCGAGCCACATGCGGCTCTTTGGATGTGAAGCTGCGGCTCTTTAGTTCCATACGCAAATATTATTTATTTTATCAAAAAAAAAACATTTAAAAATCGTTCTGAATCGATTAACGAGGATTAGGCACCGATTCTATCTCTCAGCCACTTGTACTCGCTTTTCACCGCACCCCTCCCCCGTGACACGCGTCGTCACTGTCGTCAGTCCGTCGGAAGCTCTCGAATGACGCCGTCGTCGGATGTTTCTATGTAGGTTTTAATTCGCTTTCGACGCAAGACAATTTGGCGTCTTCACCAGTGCTTTGGCTGTGACGTATAGTTACTTACTTAGGTATACGTTGACATAGTAAATAATTGCAAAACTTGTCATCTGCTGTTTTGGATACCTAAATAATAATTTTAAAAATTCTTTATTACAGCTTCACCGCAAGCATGGCATCTACAAAACAAAAAGAGAAGAACTGAAGAAGAGCATCGAGAATTCAATCGGGATTGGACGGAGTCGTTCGCTTTCATATGCAACTCAGATGGCCTTCCGACTTGTCTCATTTGCCACGAAAAACTCGCACACAATAAGAAATCAAATTTAGAGAGACACTTCACTAAAAAACATACTCAGTTTGCTAGTAAATATCCAGCCGGCGAAGAACGAAAAAAGCTGTCGACGAGCTCCAAAAACAAAAACAGCAATCAAGTTCCATGTTAAGTAACTGGACGCAATCTACAAGTAATGTTAATCTGGCAAGCTTCGCGGTATCACTAGAAATTGCAAAAAAAGGCAAACCATTCACAGATGGTGAGTATATCAAAGATTGCTTCATACGTGCATCTGAAGAACTGTTTCGTGATTTCAAAAACAAACCAGAAATCTTGAAAAAAATCAAAGATTTGCCACTATCCGCTAAAACAGTACAAGATAGAATAGCTAAAATGTCTTCAAATGTAACATATTTGCAGGTGGAAGATATTCAACTTTCTTCTGCCTTATCACTTGCTATAAATGAGTCTTGCGACATAAAAGACACGGCACAAGTTGCCCTTTTTGTCAGGTATATGTCTTCCCAAGGTCCAAAAGAAGAACTTCTAGGATTGCTACCGCTCTCGGGACAAACTAGAGGGGAAGATATAGCGAATGCCGTGCAAAAATGCCTTGAAGACAATAAGATCGATTTAAATAAAATCGTTTCA
>QLNU02015003.1:134365370-134388540 GCA_006491805.2 Dysdera silvatica | reverse complement strand
GCCAAACCGAACCAAATGTGGTGTACATCCACACTCCTGGAATCATGGTATTTTGATTTCTAAAATAATAATAATAATAATAAATAAAAAATAGTTCAAAATTTTGTGCTGAAATTTGGTGCTGACATCGCACGACTCTCTAAATTTTCACTCAGAAATAGCTAGACAGTAAATTGGTGAATATAAGAAAGGCTGAAGAAACGTGCTTTGCGTTTGTGTGATAACATTAATGCCCTACACCAACTCACCATGGTCGTGCTTTACTGGTAAAACCCTGTTATCAAAAAGGTGTTAATACTAATTCCACACTTCGGAAATTTCTGAAGGTTTTTTTTTTTTTACTTTTAATCAAAATTCCATCTCATGGGCTCAGAAGTATGGAATTTTGAAGAAGAAGTACTTGGAATTTAGAAGTCCAGTTTGGCCTAATAGATTTTTTTGCTATCGGGCTCTGAACACTTTACACTGAATTATAGCCACCCTGCACGTATTACCTCTCTATCTCAATATGCAGTTCTCTTTTAATTCCAAAAGGCCCTGCGGTGGCGCAGTGTGGTAACGCGTTCTCCTATTGCGCGGCTAATCCGGGTTCGACTCCCAGCAGTGCAAAAAGAACGCTTACTCAGAGATCTCATAAAGATCGCACTGCTCACTGTAGTCCGGGGTTTGGTTCCCTAGGCCTTAAGAGGTTCGGATTCCTCGGAAAACAGTAGGTCCCGGCGCAGCATGACCACTGTAGTCTTTGAGCCGTAAAACCAAAAAGCAAGCAAGCTTTTAATTCCAAAATAGTTCTTCTTTCAATAAATTAAAAAAGAAATTAAACCCATTTCGGGACCCCGCGATAGAGTAGTGCTAACATGTCCATTTAACATGCCGTTAATCCGGGTTTGACTCCCAACGACGAAAAAAAAAATGCGCCTAGAGCCTAATCAGTATGGACCGGGTTAATTAATTATCACCCACCTTATAAAACATTATATTAAAAAAAAATGGAGTCTCTGAGTATTCTAGTTTCAGAAGTAAAATAAAAAAACTGCTCCTGTGCCGAAAATCAAGAAATGAAATATTTTGTAAAGGAAGCATTCAAGTATTACGTTAGCATTTGTGGGGTGCCATTTTCTTATTTTCCTATGTTAGCCAATGTTAATTTTTGCTTATTGGGTGGGGGTTGAAATGGCCAAAATATTGCTTACGTAATACTTGAACGCTCCCAAAGTGCTACAAAAACATCTTAAAAAAGATGATTGGTTCTGAAAATCTAACTTTTTACAAAGATTCTTGCTGATGCGACATTTCTATTGGGACTTTTTGTTTATGCTCTTTTACAATTATATATAGTATTTGCTTTTAAATAATATATAAAAAATTGTACATACTTTTAGAAACTGGTTACACAACTAAATACAATCAACCAACATTTCGTGCAGTTTTACTGGCCACTGTAGTCCGTGGTTTGATTTCCCCAGCGGATATTCGTATTTTTCGGAAAACTGTAGCTCCCACTAAAAGATGGGGGAAAGACGTTTAATAGTTAGCAGTTGGGTGATGAATGACGATGGAGATAGCCTTTCAACAAAACATAGGATCCGGGTTCGATCCAGGAATAGTGTGGAAATGGTCTTAAGTGACAAATAGGGAGGGGTGGGGGCAGAGCCGAATTGAGATCTATAAGCATTACTTAAAATTATTGGATCTGCAGAACACGCAATCTAATAATTTATAACTATAACTTGACTATTTTAACTTGACTAACTTAACTATTAACTATAACTTGATCCAGCTCTGACCCACCCCTCCCTACTTGTCACTTAGATTCAAATATTGCGTAAGTAATATTTCGTCCATTTTCTACCCCCTACCCATTTGGTAAGCAAAAATTAACATTGGCTAACGTAGGAAAATAAACACAACAGCAACCACCCAAAGGTGCTTATGTAATACTTGAACGCTTCCTCAGACCATTTTCACACTATTACACAATGGCCTAAGGCCATTGTGTAATAGTGTGATCCATCATCAATAGCGTTATCCATCATCATTAGCACAATAACATACTTTCTAATCAGAATCTGGTGAAGTTTTTTTAAACATTAACTTTTATCAACACGACTCTTATCATCATTATTTTTCATTAAGGACTTTGGCTTCATGACTGTAAACAATTCTACAGAGTATTACACATTGAATGTTTGTTAATACGACACCATTTATGAAGAATCTTTCGTTAGTGCGGGGGGGGGCAATTTCTTTTTCCCCATCTAAGATGTATGGATGTGTATTTTCACTTCTTAGTGCGGACGTCCCTGTGTGCGAACAAACATCAATGGCTCTCGACTTTCCACGTTAACAAGAATCCGCTATGCTCGATATCTTCGAAATTGAAATTTTTTTTCATCTGCGTATTTAAACTGCTTTTCAATTAAAAAGGTAAGTATTGCTGTAATGTTTTTTCGGAGTATTAATATATCCTCTTGTTTTACATTCCTTTGTTTGTTTGTTATAGTGTAAGAACATCTAAGGTCCTACAGTTTCCCAATGACTCCGAACCTTTGTTCACTTTATCTGGCGCCGATTCTTAGATGTTCCAAAAGCACATTAACAAAGCTCTTAAATAACATTTCTAAATTTTTGTGTGTTTTATGATGGGACAGCTACGATCAGTGGGGTAGGAGAGGGGAGGAGCTCAGGCGGCTTTAGCCCCCCCATTGAACGACAAGACATATTGTTCTCTTTGATGTCGAAATACTTTATCCTTTTTGAAGTTATTTAAACCCCCATAAATTTTAGAATGCGATGCCCCTGGTTGAGGTCATTCTACGTCACAACCTACAGTTTTCAAAGGAATCGAAAAAGCTTATTTGAGAAAAAAAGTTCCTTATTCGACTGAGGAATCATACCTCGGAGGGTGGCTCTGTAAAAACTAGCGAAGACGCTGAGTCCTTGTTAACTCGCTTCAATTTTCTTATTGTGTGTAGAGGTGGGGAAATATTACTCATTTCTCATACACACTTGCTTTCTCATTGACGGCTACGAAAAGAACCTGCACGTTTACGTAGTAGTTTTCTGTACACAACAATGAAAATTGTTTTTTGGAGTTAAAGGCGTATTCAAAAGAGATTTTCATGTCGAGTCTTGTTTGCGTCATGTTTTTAACAAAGATTTAAGTCACCATTCCAGTAGCAGAAGCTCTTCTGCCAGTTTGTGACACTGATTTGGTTATTTGAAAATAATTTGCAGCATAATTTTTTTTTTAAGTTTGCAAAAAATATACAGGAAACTAATGCGTCATTTTAAGTACTGTATTCATCTTTTTAGCATGTTTCATACTGTTTAAGCGGCCTTCAACATTGTATTTCAAATGTCGAAATGGTCATAGAATGTTACTATCTTTAAAGCGTTCACCTTCATTGAAATCATAAAATATGGTACGACCACAAAAAGTGAAAAGTCAGGTATTTTCTCCATGTTCCAAGCCGCCTGACCATTTTACAATTCCCTCAACTAAACTCGAATTTTTCATATTATCAATTTTTTCTTCCTCTGTTAAGTCTTTATTGATTCGTTTGGAATATGAGAAGTTAGATTAAGATATTTAATGGTCGTTTTATTTCAGTCAAATCTTTAACTTGGTGCGAAAGTTCTAGAAGAGGCACTGGTGTACGCAGGGGAGGGTCGATGGGGGCTGTAACCCCCCATTGCAATGAAATTTTGTATATTTAACATAGGAATATATGAGTTGTAGCTCTGTAACCCCCATTGAGCCTATAACCCCCCTTATGAACTTTCTGCCTACGCCTATGAGAAGAGGGTAAAATTAGTTTTATTATGATATTTTCACAAAAAAAAAAATGACATTTTAATTGTAATCCAATTTTAAAAACTTAACTTTCACCACAATTGAAAAACAGAACTGTAGCTTTTATTAATATAATACTTAATTTTTAATGAAAAAAGTTTAACTAAGTTTCTACTTTATTAATTAAACATTGAATGCCATTAAAATCACACTTTTCACAAATAAATAAATAAGCACAATTTATTCAAATTTCTTTTAATTAAAATATAACTAAGAATGTTTTGTTTTATTTTTGTTTAAATATATATTATGACAGAGATTTTCAAAGAAATGGATCCCTGAAAAAATGAAAGGATAGGATTCCTTTATTTGAAACGGTGTAAAGAGAAATTCAAATTCCGCCCCTCCCCGGTATGATTTGAGTTTTTCCCTGACGTATACACTGTATGTTAAATGCCTTTAAAATGTGTTTAATTAAATGTTTTTTTAGTAAAATGTTGTGAATAAGCAATAGCATCAACTCAAATTCAAGCCAGCTTTGCATCATCTTAAAGGGGGACGGCAAGACGACCCCCTTTACGTGGCCCTGGATCCGCCTCCGAATTTCCGTGGCTTTCACATTGGATCACAATAACCCCTGAATCTTTGAATATGCAATCTATAATCAAGACAACCTAGCATTCCCAATACTTAAATATATATTGAAAAACAAGTGAACTGCAAGCTAAAACCATAACCAGACTCTCTCTCATCTCAATTCGAAGATCTATTTTCAAACTCCGGCCATGTGCACTAGTTCAAAGTCGGAGCAGACGGTGCGGTTACCGATGTCTTTCCTGCCAGAATTTGTTAATTAGCCCCTTACTTCTCACTTCCCTCTTTAAAATAGAAGAAATAATTAAATCTTTTTTTTAAACCAAAAACCTTATTTTACGTGAATATTTAATCAAAAGTAGGCCAAGTTATGGCTATGCGTGTTAATGAGGTTTAACTTACATGTACATAAAAACAAAAAATTTTGCTTATGCGTTATGGTATCCAATAATTGCTGAAGTGTAGAATTGACTTGGCTTGCCGTTCCACCTTCAGAGATATCGGATAATTTCCGTTTTCTTGAGGGCGAAGGGAATTCATCGTTTGAATTAGATGGCAAATTAGTAGCCTATTGATTTCCTCACTAGTTTTTTATTCACTATTTTCTAATATGCCACGCATAGGCGTAGGCAGAAATTTCATAAGTGGGGAGAGTTATAGGCTCAATGAGGGGGTTGCAGAGCTACAACTCATATATTACAAATAAATTTGACACTCACGTATTAGTAGCTCAAACTAGAGCTACTAATACGTGGGTGTCAAATGTATTTGTAATAAAAATCCCCCACGAAAAACTCACAAAAATCTCGCCCCGGTGGCTTTCTGTGTTGACCATATTTGGCAATTGTGTTATCCCTGTGAAGGGTAATAATATCTTACAACTCATATATTCCTGTGTTAAATATACAAAATTTCATTGCAATGGGGTGTTACAACCCCAAACTCCCCCCGGATACGCCTATGATGTCACGTTCTTCTTCCTTTGAGTTTAATTCATCTCTTATTATTATTTTCCGCTTTTTTTTCTTAAATAAATCTAAAACATTAATATTTTAAATGAATTTATACTGCAAGATTTTACCAGTATGAAACCTCGAAAAATGCGTTTTCAGATTTTTGAAAAATAAATTTTTTCATTACACACCAAACAAGGAACTTTTTCCAGCTGTGCCGCCCTTTTGATGCAACAGTGAAACTGCTAATTTTCGTCGACTAGCAACGTACATCGGTTGATGTAATCCGGCAGAGATAAGGGATAATAAAATGGAATTCTCCCCTTACCAGAGTGCCGGATTTATAAATGGGCAAGTTGGGCACTTGCCCAGGGCGTAAGAGGCTGCGGATTTTTTTTTTAATTGCAAATTATTTACCGTAGAATTCTGTCGATCAGCTTTCCCCGAGAAGGAGCCCTCCACCTTTTATCTAAATCTGAAATTCTGAAAAATTGTGTGAAACAATCCGTCCCCCACCAAGGCCGTCTCTAGGCAGGGGACCTGCGCCCCCTGAGAATAATAAGTTTACATTAAAAATGATTATTTTCAAGTAAAAAATACTTAAAACTAAACTTACAAGTGAAATTTTCAAGCTTTGCGCCCTTCCTGAAATTTTGTTCTGCAGCAGCCCTTGCCCCCTCCCCCAATATCCAAAAAAAAAGAAAAAATCGTCGTCAAATGAACTAAAATTATTTTCAAAAATATCATTATTATATCTTATAATAATGCATATAAGGTAGGCTAACCATAAATGTCGCCCCTTCTCTATCCTGTGCGATTTTATGTCGCATTTGAGGGGGCAAAACGACAGAATTTTATTTGTTCTGTTAGTATGGCGAGAGGGGAGGAGGCATGGGCGTAACTAGCTTCGATGTCTAGGGGGATAACTTTTTTCTAGGGATCCGACCTATTTTCTAGGTAGGCTAAACCGTATACCTCGAGGCTTAGAAGAAATTTTTTAGGGCGTTATTCTCCTAATTACGCCACTGGAGTGGGGCGCCAAAAATCGGTGTGCCCAGGGCGCACCGTACACTAAATCTGGTTCTGCCCCTTACCATCGGAACCGCCTATTTTGAAGCAGGTGTTAGATATTCCTGTTCTTTAGGGGGAGTTGGGGCGATACAAGGAGTATAAGTGGACGAAATACCGGAAGAGGTATCAAAGAAAAGGGTCGCTCACAAATGCGTTTATTTTCTTTCTGTTTTTGGCAAATCGGACTCGAAGTGGTTTTTTTTAATAATCTGCAGGCTGCTGAAAAATCTGCGACGTCCGTCTCCCTTCTCGCATTTTCTACTACCGGAGTCACTATCTGGTCTACAGTAAGGAGGAGGGAAATTGTAAATTTTAATGCATAGTCAATTCGCGGGAAATTGACAACTGGTCCCGTTAGAATTCACGGGAGCTGACGTCACAAACGGGTTAGTTCATTGCTGTAAAGGGAAAGGCATCATTTCAGAATCGGTTTTTCGCGCACGTTTGTCTGCTCGAAAAACCAGTTATGAAATGATGCCCTTCCCTCTACTGCAATGAACCAACTTATTTGTGACGTCAACTCCCGTGAATTCTAAAGGGACCAGCGGTCAATTTTCCACGAACGGACTATACCTCTACAAGTTTTCGACGCAGTGTTTACGTTAAAATTTTATTCATAAATGTTAAATAAGTTAGTCTGATTTTATTTCTAAAAGTGACTTGTTCACATAAACTATTTTCAACATTAATTACATATTCCATATGTACGGGAATTGTTTCATGTCTTTTAAGTTTTGTAGACGCTTTTTTTTTTTTTTTAAATTCTTTAAAACATTTTATGTCCATGTTGCAGATGCAGTCTACCCTCAAATTAATGGTTTTTACGAGACCAGTGAAAACAACCGTTAAATCTAGAATTCTTCAAATCGGGGAACACATTTACGGGAACCAATGACGCACTCACGGGGAGGGGGGCGATGGATCCCGGGCTCTTCCTTGGGTTGAAAATTTACATGTAAAATACTTTAAAAGTTACCGTTACATTAATTTTTCTTTTCTTTTTAAATTTCGGAACTTCCTTGAGCAAAAATTATGGGTGCACTATTAATTGGAACTGAAATAAGAAATTATCGAAAAGGAGAACAATAAAAATGCTTACCAGCATTCTGAAGAATACGTGTTAATTTTAATAAACATAAGACACAAGTACGTACGAAACTATTACCACTTCAAAAGGAAATCTTTAATTGACGTTTATTTTGTTTTTCTTGGGAGTTGGCATTTAACATTTCATCATTTACTTCCATTTAACATTACCTTTCTGATTTTTTAAAATGCGTCAAAAAGATCATCGTTGACGTCAAAACTCAGTAAATACTTCTTTACACACTGTAAACCAGCATTCGCTTCAATTGAGTGAAGTCAATTGAAGTTGATTTTCTGATGACAGTTGATTTTCTAACTGAAATTCTACTTGCAATTATAGGCTAATGACGAAAAGTTACCGTTAAATCGAGGAAAGCAAACGTTAAATCGAGGAAAATATAATATTGGATTCAATGTAACTCAATCCTGACCAATACAAACAATCGTTCATTTAGCTATCATTTTTTTGTAGGAGGTTTAGCTCCTCCATATTTTTCTCCGAAGCAATGATTAGAACCACAAATGATCCTTCATCCCTGACAGAACCGTCCAGAGTGCGCCCCCGCCCCTAGCCACAGAGATAATATCCCCTGTGGATTATTTCAGCCAATTTCGCGCCCTTCCTCACCTGCTTCCCTGACGTGGACCTTCTACGCCAGCTACGGCCCTAGCTATCAGGGGTTTATCCAGGATTCATAAACTGGGGGTGTACAAAATGTTTAGGGGGTGTGGATGAGATTTGTGCATGTTTAGATTTCGTTAAAGAGGATGTATCAAAAATCTGGAGGGGTGATGGAGGTGTGTATAAATCACTGCTACCTGTGATTCCTATTCTTTATCACACCCTGAATCCTTTTATATTCTGTCCTATTGCATGTACCGGATATTCCTACCGAACATCGTTCTTAATTCATTGCACAATTCTCTCTCCGCCTTAGGAACTTTCTAATACTTCAGCATTTCTCAAGCAAAATTTATGCAAGCCTCTTCATCATTTCACTCACTGTCTTCTTTTCAGAAACAATCTTCGTTTCGTTTACTGCTTCGACTAGTTTTGGCTGTGAGATTTGCTTTTCCTAGCTTTCAAGGGCTGTGCATTAGATTATAGATTATATATTATAGATTATAGATTATAGATTATATATTATATATTATAGATATATAGATTCAGGCTTCACTATTGTATTTTGCTCTTGTTTACTTTCTTCCTGTTATCTTCATTCCACACGTATATAAAAATATATGCATGATAGGAATTATGCATATAGATACTATATGTGTATGTAGATTATACATATATAGAAATATGTTATTCAAACCTTCCTCTACTGTGAATTACTTTCCAATCTTTGCGGTAAATCACCATGCATATACATTTGTCTTCTTTGGGACAATGGACAATTTGGTTGCTGTGCTTTCTACGTTTATACGTTTTCTAAAGTTTTTTCTTTTGAGGTAAAATGTCTTCTTACCGCATTTTGTTCGCTGTCGTCTATTTCAGTATTCTTTCGCTATTTTGCGTCATCAAATATTAAATACCACATGGTATTCTTCGTATTGTTTTTTGTTTTTTTTTGTTTTGACGAGGTCGTACAATCAGAGCCGCTTCAATTACGAAATCTCCTAGTTTGGTCAAATGTACATTGAATAACCTTAATCTGGTAGTTGCATTTCTCTTCTTCCTTACATCTTTCATGCAGCATCCCCGTTCACATCGTTTAGAATAACAGTTATTTTTATCTTTATCCGAATATTTCGATCAGTTTCCAAATACGTGACAATTAACTTCTTTAGTTTTCTTTGTATTACTAGTCCAACTTTAGTTCTTTAATTTACTTCTTCCTCCACCTTCCCATAGTTTTCTTCATATGTACACATTAGGCTAATTGTTCGGTTTTTCATTACTAGCGCTAGTTCTTATATTTGGAATATTAGTGACACCAGTCATCGCGAATCTCTGATTTTTGTCATAGACATCTACACTGATTTTTGTCATACGAAACGGACAAAGCAGAGATACGTCGTTTTCGAGGCACATCTTAAGTTTAATTGACCCACTTCTTTGCCTTCTGATTTATCTTGAATTTGCCATAATTTTACAAGTCTATTGGCCACGACCTTAGTTCTCATTTGGTTTCGAAACGCCATCTTCTCATTATCGTTTATTATCCTAGGTTTAAGGTATCGCAAATCCTCGAAAAACAATCGCGATGTCATCATAACGCGGAGTTACCGTTGAGTATATATGGTTTCTTGAACGGATATGGACTTCGTAACGTTCGCTGACTTGAGTATATATGGTTTCTTGAACGGATATGAACTTCGTAACGTTCGCTGACTTGAGTATATATGGTTTCTTGAACGGATATGAACTTCGTAACGTTCGCTGACTTGAATGGATATGAACTTCGTAACGTTCGCTGACTTGAGTGTATATGGTTTCTTGAATGGATATGACCTTCGTAACGTTCGCTGACTTGAGTTCATATGGTTTCTTGAACGGATATAGACTTCGTAACGTTCGCTGACTTGAGTATATATGGTTCCTTGAACCATATATACTCAAGTCAGCGAGTATATATGGTTCCTTGAACGGATATGAACTTCGTAACGTTTGCTGACTTGAGTATATATGGTTTCATCCTCCATTGTCTTTTGACTCTACCACTCTCCTGTTAGTGCCAGCATGTCTCACAGATGACTTTCCAAAGGTCCACAATTTCCAAGGACACCATCCATATTTATAGGGTGTTTAGATATTCACAATCCGTAGATGCTTCGGACAGTGTCGTAGAAAGGGGACTGTAGACCTCCCCTCAAACTGATGTCAAGGCATATGTTTCTCTTCAGCGTCGAATCGTATAAGCTTCTTTAAAGCTACTTAAACCCCAAAATTTTTTATGGCTACTACGCCTCTAGCTTCGGATAGCAAACAGCTATGGGCCTCAATCAAACAGATCACAATAAATAAACAATTTAATAATTATTTTATTTATTTCAATTTCTTTGTGCATTTATTTAACTTATTAAACGAATATTTAAAATAAAACATTAAACAAACATAAAACACAGATTTAACAAATAAGTATACAAAATAAAAATAATTATAATAAACGTAGTATAAATATATAAAATAAACACAATATAAAATTATTGTAAATAAATGCACAAAGAAAACGAAATAAATAAAATAATACAAACAATGTAGAAAGCATTCTACGTCTTTTTCCATTTTGCGATCAGTTTCCTTATCATTCGTTGATTAGCTATAGTCATAAATAAAGTTTAAAATGCTGAAACATTAGCAATGATAATCAACTAATTGTTACGACTAATTGTTTGATTTTAACCAAACACTGAATTTTTGTGACTGTTGAAATCAATTGTATCATTTCTCCTAATAATATCATATACTAATAAAAAAAAGTATAAATATATTGTTGTAAAATTGTGACAAAGACAGTGTTATAGTATTAAATAAGGGTCCTGGAAAAGAGAACTGGCGCATAGTCGCCATTTTTATGCATTCATATAACGTCATCCCATTCACTTCTGTGTTAAAGTTGAGTGATTTACAAGTGTGTTATTTTTAATAAAATAAGGTGAAATGGGTGAGTGTTCCGCTGGGAATTGTTCTAATCATTCGAGAAATAAACATAGAATGTTTGGATACCTAGCCGTCATGTAAAGTGTAAGTTTGTTGTGATTATTTGCATTACCATTTTACTCGAAAACCAAGCTGAGGTAGCAAATTGTATTTATTGGCGACATTCTAAAAGATGCGCCAATGTTTACAATAGTCGGATAATCGCGGATTGTTCATTATTTTTATGCCAAAATAGCGATCATTGCGCCAATGCGGAAAACCTTTATCGCCAAGGTAAATGAAACTGGACGTATGCAGGAAAAATAGCTGCTGATGCGCAGACCTATAATTCTAGGGGCTCTAGTATTAAAACATGAAAAAGCACTTATTATATCAGGGTCCATGCGTTTGTTGTGAGTTTTGTACCGCAAGGACAGCAAATGTTATTCTGCACCAATACCTACAGTTTTCCGAGGAATCCAAATCTCTATGTCCTAGAGAACCAATCCAAGACTACAGTGAGCAATAATCGGTGAGCGTTATTTAGGGGATATGGTTGGAGTCCTACAGAGCCTTTCACTGCTGCAAAATGTAACGGCGGTCTAGGCAAGGTTGCAAATATAGGAGACCAGCCATATAATTGCTTACTGTGGTGCATCCACCAGTTAAGAATACTCCGACATTTTTCCTGTAGTCGTGAAATCCGAATGGGAGTATTGGATATAATTTCTATTTCTTATAACGTTCCCTGCAATGGAAATCTCTTTAAGTTCGTTATCAGCGTGTCTACCTACTCTAGTTTAACACAAGATTTGCAACTAACATACTCATCAATTGCATCATCCCAAATAAAGCATAAAAATATGTATAGTGTCATTCCCAACAGAGCCGATTTGTGCTTATATATCAACTTGGGGAATCCATAATTCAACCTATTTAAAAGCCTTCTGCAATACCTTGCGCTATAATATTTTTCTGCAATATTATTTTCCTATCATTATTTTCGGCAATATTTTGCGCTATTAAACAAATAACCTGCTTTAATTGCATTTTAAATATTGTTTGTAGGATTTAAATTATTGGAAATATATAAATTACAATATTACAATACAGTTATCCTTTAGCCTTTTTATAACGGTTGAAGTACAGCGGCGAGAAAACACACGCACACTCTCTCTCTCTCCCTCTCTCTTTCACACACACACACACAAAATTTGACGCACCAGGGAGTTGTCCGATTGCGATAAAAATTGGTGGATATGAAGAACATACATAGAAAAAGAAACGATTAAAATTTCAGAACAATTGAATGATTTATTGCAGAGTTTGACCGTTACAAAGGGAGGAAGTCAATAAGGCGTTGGTCCACCTCTGGCCTGGATGCAAGCTGTCACCCGGCGTGGCATAGACTGATAAAGATCCCGGATGGTGTCCTGCGGAATTTCTTGCCAAATTGTCTCCAACTGTCGGGCTAAATCGTCAACATTCCGGGATGGTTGCAATCGCCTTCCCATAGCGTCCCAAATGTGCTCTATGGGAGAGAGATCAGGAGACCTAGATTGCCAAGGAAGTGTTGGGCAAGCTTGAAGACAATTCATAGCAACACGTGCCGTGTGCGGCCGGGCATTGTCTTGTTGAAACGTAAGTCCAGGGTGTCGCAAAAGGAACGGTAACACAACCGGTCGTAGAATGTCGTCTACGTACCGCTGTGCTGTAAGTGTGCCAGAAATGACCACCAAAGGGGTCCGGCTATCAAAGGAGATGGCACCCCAGACCATAACGCCCTGTTGTGGGCATGTGTGGCGTGCGATAGTAAGGGCAGGATCCCCACGCTGCCCTGGACGTCTCCAGACACGTCTGCGGTTGTCGTCAGGACACAGTTGGAAACGGGACTCGTCACTAAAGACTATACGTCCCCAGTCAGCGCAGTTCCAAGTTGATCGAGCCCGGCACCACTGTAATCGGACTTGACGGTGTAAAGGCGTGAGAGGTAAGCGGCGTAACGGTCGGCGCGAGCGTAAATTCCGCTCTCTCAGTCGTCTGCAGAGGGTCATGTTGGACACATGTGTGCGGGCCACACGTTGGATAGTTGATAACGACGAATCCGGTGCTGTGACAGCTGCTCTGATAATCGCTCTGTCTTCCCGTTCTGTTGTGGCCCTAGGTCGACCGCTGCCGTCCCGACGCTGACATCTGCCGTTGTTGACCCACTCTTGCCAGCACCGTCCAATCGCCGCATCGCTTCGACCCACATGTCCAGCGATTCTTCGATTCATCCAACCAGCCTCTTTCAATCCGATAGCACGACCTCTTTCAAACTCTGACATATGCTCGTAATGAGCATGAATCTTTCGGCGAGGCATTGTTACAGTCGACGTAAGATATCCGCAGTCAAAATGCAACAGAAATTTTGACCACATATTGAGAATCGCTCCTTATATACACCTGCTGAATGCGCAGTTCCGATGCGCTGGAGTTCCCGCTATTCATTCAGTGGACACCAAATTTTAATCATTTGCATGTTCGGTCAAAATGTCAAAGCCTATCGAACACTGGTATTTAAATGGAAAGCATGACATCTAGCTTTCTTCTCCGTCAAACATCTGATTATATCATCGTATGGTATTGATTTTGTTATATCAGACTTAATACACAAAATTTTTTCGAGCTAGTCTATAGCCTAGTATAACCTATTGAGAAATACAGCACTGGTAATTTCAGATCACGTTTTCCAGAATTGCAAATTATCACCGTTAAACTGAAATAGTCATTGATTAGAAGGACATTCGTCAGGTTACGTTGAACAGGAGTATAGAGAAAAAGGGATGATATTATTGTTTATGAGTAGGCTGAATTGATCCAAATTAATATTTTTTTATTAGTAAATAGAAGACACTTTGTCTTTAAAGTGTTTAAAGTTAGGAAGTTAGTTTCGAAGCAGTTGGTAAAATATTTAATATCACTATTGATATAATGAATTAAGTTATTAATTTCAATATCATTAAAAAATGCTAGTGTCATCTGCGAAGCAGAGGGGTTTGAAAAGTACAGGTAAGAAAAATATATCATTTATATAAAAATTAAAGAGCAAAGGTCCAAGAATAGACCCCTGTGAAACACCACAGAGTATAGTACGCAGTGGAGAGCGAATCCCGTTCATATACGCAAATTGTTACTTGTCGATTAAGTAATTTCTGAATAAGGTATTGCAGATACCACGAACGCCGGCCAATTCCAGCTTGAAAAGTAAAGTTTCATGATTTATCGTATCGAAGGCCTTCGATAAATCAAAGAAAATACTAATTGTTGACTTTTTTAAATCTAAGGATGAATAGATAAAATCAGTACCGGCCAGCAAAGCATGTTCAGTAGACTTAACTTTGACAAAGCCAAATTGATTATTGTGTACAATGCTGTTGCTTTCAAAAAAGCTATATAATCTTCTGTAAAGAAGTTTCTCAAAGACCTTAGCAAAAACTGTTAAAACTGAAATAGGTCTGTAGTTAGAGATATTAGACATTAAGCCTTTTTTAAATACTGGTGTGATAGCTGATATTTTAAAGTCGTGAGTTATGATTCCATTTATAAAGATTAAGTTATAAATATAAGAAAGAGGTAAAGCAATAACTTCAGCGACGAATTTTACAGCAGCCGGTCAAATCTGATCACGTCCAGGGCCTCCACAGGAATCAATTTCGCCCACAATCCTATTAGTTTCAAGATCGGTAACGGCTGACAAAAACATAGAGTTGTTAATAGAGTAATTATGGCAGTCAGTTTTGAAATGTAATGGATTTGATTGATTACTGATTAGACTATACGGAAAATCAATGAAATACTTGTTAAATGAGATGAAGCTTTTGTGTATCTGTTGTGAGAATTTGACTATCATTGATAAGATTTCCGATTGAGTTATTTGGAATTTTTTCCCTCCCAAACAATTCATTTAATCTTTCCAAGTTTTTGTAGGAGTGGAATTAGTAAAACATTTATTTAAGTAGATCGCTTGGCAAATTTTAGTTTTTTGTTTAATTTGTTTCTAAAAACACAGAAGATAGAAAGATCATTCTGTGTCAAATTTTGATTCAAACTACAAATGTGTTATATCTGTTAGGATTATTTAATTACCCTGGAATATTTCGAGGCACGTTGAGTGGTAACAGTAGAGGCGTGTAATTTCGTTGTGTTTTTGTTTCTTAAGGGGACACAGGACCTTTAAATCTTTAAAAAATCGATTTTTTATTTATTAGTTTAAAAAATAATATCGATTTTTGGCAGTGTTTTAAAACAAACCGCATCAAAATTCTTCAATTACTTCTTGCACTATTGTATAAAATAAAAATAACTATTACATGTTACCTTGTTACCAAGTTCCAACTTGAACACTTTTTTTCTCAAAATCACTTTTTCTATATTGCGCAGAGATTATCTTCAGATCTATGCGCACTAGAGTTCTGAAATTTTTAATATGCTTTTATATCATAAATACCTATATTTTAAAACCAACTGACAAAGTAAAAATATATTTTCAATAATTTAAAAAAAGTACGATATTTAAAATATGTCGATTTTTTTATATAATTGCTATATATTATTTTTTATACATTTTAATGACTTATTTCTTCCATATTTTCTGGTTTTAGGTTAAAGCTGGTACCTTTCTTGGTAATTATTTTATTAGGATATGTTAATTTAGCTTGAACTATATCATAAACACGATCGCAGTCAGTTCAAACATTTCAATAAACGGTCCGATATTGGAAATAGCGTATGTGCTAGCCGCCTGTCTTGCAGCAGTGCAGCAACAGCGAGCCACTAAGTAGCTAGAGGGGGCTTTATGGGTAGGAAAGCTACGCACAATCATTGTATTTACCAGACACGAAGACTTGGGTGTTGCGCAAGCTTTGCAACCCGCGTTTCTCCCTCACGTTTTTCGTATATACAAAAGTCCTACGCTGTCGTTATTTGTCAGTTTCACATTCTTTTCATCACGAACATAATCTGCGATACGATTGCGTTTGAGATTACGTTTTACTAATCCGTTATTCTTTTATTATATCCCTAAAAATACTTAATTAACATTGTCCTTAATTATAAATTAATGCGTACTTTTAAAATTCAAAATGAATTGAGTAAAATTCCTATCGGCCCCTATATTCCATACTATTTCTTTCTTTCTTTTTGTGTTCTAACTCTCGCCACACAAAGCCCCACTCAGTGGCGCATCCATGTAGGGGGCTGAAGGACCCCGAACCCCTTCCTTAGGTGGACTTAAGCGAAAAATTATTACGTCAACAGGCACTGGAAAACTATATATTTTTTAAAAAAGTATAAAAGTAATGATGTTCCCAAAGACATTTCCCTGAACTCTGGTGACATCGGTGAGACTGCTGTTGAGGACAGCAACAGCAGTGACCAGGGGCTGTCTTCAAACTTTTTCCAAGGTAGACAGACCCAAACACAATATCAAACGCAATTGAAATGGATATCTTGACAGCAGATATTTCTAATTATGTCAAGGAATTTAATCTCACTGATGGAAATAGGATAGCAGTGCTAAAATGTCTTTGGAAACCATATGCAAATTAAAATTTCCTCACAACTGTCACTAGTACCGTACTGTGTCAAGGAAAAAACCTCACCACAGTCGGAAGTTCTGCTCATCTTGACAGAACTTGATAGCTTACTCAAAGGTAGAAGACAGTGCTTCTTGAAAATTTTGTGTTTTCTTTTCACCCCATAAAGCCGATTTAATATCGACAGAAGCCACAGATCAACTCGTTTCAAAAGGATTTAATAATTAAAAGGCCTTGGAAAAATTCAGCCAACATGAAACTTTTCTCTAACGTATGGATGCAGTTCTCAAAGCCGATGAGTTTTAAGGGTTATAGGAGCAATGCCATATTTCCAAATAGGCTACACTACACTGTTAAAAATAATAGTTCAGGGTTGAACCAAAATATGGTGATTTGCCAGCTTCATCCATTATTAAGAACTACGTTTCACCACATTTTGGCTCCAGCTATGTTACCAATTAAAAAAAAAAATATTGTATACCAAAAAAGAAATAATACTTCAATATAAGTTAATATTGTTTAATGTTTATGTTTGTATTTATGAATTTCTTTTCCAACATATTTATTGATAATACAAAAGTTTTTGGTGTATATTAAATGTAACAATTTTTATGTTCCTACCACTGATTTGAGGGGGGGGGTACGAACGAAAAAAAAAGCAAAAAAAAAAGTAGCATTGGGGCGGCGAGAATAGCATAGGGCCTCAAAATAGGAAATCCGCCCATGTATGAAGGAATAAAGGTTTCTGAGGATTAATGTAGATTTATAATTTGACACTATTTTGTTGATAAATGGTATCTTTTATAAAGTGTGGCACTGCTGGTTTGGGTTTATATTGTAACGAATTTTATATTGACCTGTTACTTTACCTTGGTCTCTGTAAAAAAAGGTAATATATACACTCTATAACAAAAAAATCGACGCACCAAGAAAGAGTTGTCCGATTGTAATGAAATTTCGTATGCAAAGACATTTTGACCGAACATGCAAATGATTAAAATTTGGTGTCCAATGAATGAATAGCGGGAACTCCAGCGCATCGGAACTGCGCATTCAGCAGGTGTATATAAGGAGCGATTCTCAATATGTGGTCAAAATTTCTGTTGCATTTTGACTGCGGATATCTTACGTCGACTGTAACAATGCCTCGCCGAAAGATTCGTGCTCATTACGAGCATATGTCAGAGTTTGAAAGAGGTCGGATTGAAAGAGGCTGGTTGGACGAATCGAAGAATCGCTGGACATGTGGGTCGAAGCGATGCGGCGATTGGACGGTGCTGGCAAGAGTGGATCAATAACGGCAGATGTCAGAGTCGGGAAGGCAGCGGTCGACCTAAGGCCACAACAGAACGGGAAGACAGAGCGATTGTCAGAACAGCTGTCACAACACCGGATTCATCGTTATCAACTATCCAATGTGTGGCCTGCACACATGTGTCCTCTGCCCTGTCAAATGTAAAATGGCCCGGACCTCTCTCTCATCATCTCAGAGGGCCTTCACCCATGCACTAATTATTTCCTATTACAAATGACGAACGCTACGTAGCATTCTTTTATTCACCAATGTAAACATGCAATATATACTGTAAATATGTAATGCAAAAATGTAATATGTTTTATAAATATGTAATGTGTAATGAAAACATGTCATATTTATTAAGAATATTGTTAAAAATTTGAATTTTACCAAAACGACGTCACGGCCGAACATAGCAAAAATAATAATAATAATATGACAATAACTGCATTATTGTACGGTAATAATACCAAAAAAAAAAAAACCATTCGCGACAGAAAACAGTATATGTAGGTAATTTCAACAGGCGAGACGATGCCTCCAGTTATTTTCATTTTTTTTCTTTTCCTTCATTGTCCACCAGACCTGGTCCACCCAGACTTCACACTCCAAATTGAAACAAGAAGATTCTCCCATTCCTTTCCCTTAGACAGGAAAGCGAGTCAAAGAAAAGGGGGCTTGAGCCTATATTGGGGGTGTTGGCTTGAGGAGGAGGAATTGTGCGAGTATTTCATTGGGAAGGGTGGCCGCGTTGTTGGCTTGATGACTTACTGCCACCTTGCTAACTTGACCTATCAGCTGAGAAACATTTGAAGAAAGGATAGCCCCTTCACTTGAACACCGGACCCTATTTTCATGGAATTAGAATTTTTCTTGACTAAAGCTTAGCCTTAAAGACCGACATCCAGGTAAACTTTCCAGAAGCATTATGCTCCTACGTGACAATGCGAAACCGCATTCGACGGCCCTAGCAAAGGACATTTTGTCTGAAAAAATTTAAGCAAGAAGTGTGGGACCCCACCCCCACCCTTTGTAGCCCGGACTTTGCATCATGTGATTTCCAAGTCTTTGGTACCATGAAACAAGAACTTGCAAAGAGAAGTTACCATTTCGATCAGGAGGTGGAAACTGCAGCCCAACAATGGCTATCCCAAGTTGGACGGAAATTTTTCGTACAAGGCATAGAAAAACAAGTACCACGCCCTGAATAAAAGTTTAAATAAAGAGAGGATTACGCCTAAAGGTGGCTTTTGAATGGTACTTTCATGTAAACAGAACATCGTTCTATATTTTCGACCCAGTTTTATTCGTTTGAAGAGTAGAACTTACTTTTTGACTGACGTAGGTACATATGGATATATGGAGTTGTAACTCTATAATCCCATTGCAAGTCTGCAACCCCCACACACACACACCTTCACGAACTTTCTGCGTATGCCCAAGCGCAGACGAAAGTGCTCCCGAATAATGACATCAATTTCAGGACATGCAGTTGGATATTCGTAAAAATGTTCTTATCGTCATATTTAGAATAGAATTTGATGAGTCCTAAGATGAATTTTTTTTAAATCACTGTTGCACTACAAATCAATAAAACTACCCCTAATGCACCTACAAGTGAACTCCGATTGATGGAAGACCGCGTATTACTTTAGTTCTCTAGCGTTTTAAGATATTTATTACGAAATGTGAACGGAATAAAATACACGGATTTAAGACTCAGAGAGGGCAAGGGTGTCATTTTTGTGTGAAACAATTTGTATTTTTTCATGAGCTGGCGGGCCGCATGAAACATGTCGGTGGGCCACAAGCAGCCCGCGGGCTGTCGGTTGAAGATTCCTGCATTGGATGGTATGCTGCGAAGTTTTAAACACCTGCATTTTGTTGCTTTTTTGCAGCAATCAAGTAAAACAAACAAGTTTTGACATTTTCTGAAAATAGATAAAATTGAAGATCGGTCTGTTATGAAGTACTTTGTTTTAAGAATCTTAACCCCGACAAACGTACGAAAAGAGTTAGATTCCGCTTTAAATGATTGTTTCCCTTTATTTCCGACAATAAAAAAGTGCGCTACTTAATTTAAATGCAGTCGTACATCATTCAAGATGAGCAATGTTCGGAACGCTCAAAACCCGCAACGGCCAAAATCGTCACTAAAATTGTCCACTAAAAATGTCCACTAGAAATCAGTCTTCACTTCAAAAGCAAAATACATAAAATTAAAAAAAAACATATCTAGTTTATGAGCATACTTAATACATTTTACATTCCATGACTATTTGGAAATTCAAACGAAAAATCTATAAGGTTCACATGTATCCATAGTCGTATGCAGAAAGTTCACAAGGCTGGGGGGCTACAGACTCAATGTGGAGCTACAGAACTACAACTCCATATATTTATATATACATATACAAAATTTCATTGAAATGGGGAATTACAACCCCCAGCTACACCCCTGCCTATACGCTAGTGTTTATATCCACATAAAATAAGCTTCCCTTCATTTTTTTAAGGTACAATAAAATGTTCAGCGATCTGACTGATTTCCATAGTCTTCAGGACTTTGAAACCATGGCCATGACTAGATTGGACCACGAAACCTGCTGTTATTACTCAGCTACTGCAGGGAAGAACAAAACCTTAAGAACCAATGAAGGAGCCTTCGAGAAGTAGGGATTTCAATGCTTCGTTTATACTTCATTTGGATTTTCAATAATTCATTTAGACGTTAGAATCCGTATTAATTATAAAAAAGTATCCAATGTATCTTCTTTTTTTTTTAGAATCAAGATCGTGCCACGAGTATTTCGCGATACTTCGTCCATGGATCTCACTTTGACCATGTTGGGATCAAAGGTATCTTCTCCTGTGGGAATTTCCCCAGTTGCTTTTCAACGACTAGCCCATCCAACAGCGGAATTGGGTATAGCAAAAGGTGAAGAATTATTGTTTTCATAAAATGAGTTTCTTTAAGGTATTTTTATGATATAACATCAAAAACTATTTCACTCGAAATAGTTTTTAAAAAAAATGAAAAAATGCTGTATAGCGATCACATCCATAATGGGTTTCTGTAAGATGTTTACTTCAGCTTTGATTGTAATCACGAAACATGACGCCAGATTGCAAACCCAATTTCACTGTCCATCCTAATAATATTTCATTAATCACCCACATGAAAAAAAAAATCACTAGAAGTTTTAGTGGTTAGAAAACAGGGTTAAACATAAATCTTTCTGAAAATATGCTTTTGCACTCTCCGTTTTTGATTTAAAGTAACCATTAACTATCAGACACATAAATTTGGCGTCTTTTCAAGACCTTAACTAGTACAGATGTAGCTGTACGGTAGTAATAAATACGGGTTTAAATCCCAATGATACTCGTACCTAGCACTTACATTTTACTATCAATCTGTATTCAGAAATTTGATTTCCTGGGAAATAAAGGATGGGGTTCCTCTTCAAAGACTTGTCCGTCCTTAGCGGGGAATACAGCGTCGCGTTCGGTAACCAACCTTCCCGGAACCTCACCTGCGCATAGATATATTACTAGAAGAATCAGGTTCCTAAAAAACTATAGGTTCCTCCTCGGAATGGCTTTAACTACCATTGCGCCATAAAACATAAACAAACAAATCTTAATTTAGATGTTTCTCGACTTTTTTTCAGCGACTTCCGAAGAAGGTGCTATTGCAGTCATCGGTTGTGGGTCCTCCATTCCTTTAGAAGAACTTGCCGATAAATGTCCAAGCGGGGTGAAATGGTTTCAACTATATCTCTTCAACGATCGGGAGCTAACGAAAAACTTAATAGAGAAAGTGGAAGCATGCGCCCAATACTCGGCTTTAGTATTGACGTTCGATTCGCCCGTGATTGGACTGTGGCACAAGGATATACCAAGTAGCTTTTTCTCGAAAGTTAAGCAAAGGTTAGCAATTCCAAATGCGTTTCATTCCTTTATTGGTTCTGTTCAATAACACTACGTTGCAAAAACCTTCATATAGTGAATCAGGCTTGTAACCAGGATGAAGGAGCAACTGGGGCAAGCAAAGGACATATGAGGGGATTGTTCTATATGTATATAAATAGCTTAATGAGGCAACTGGGATGCCCCTGCTGGATGCCCATGCCCCTGCTGGCTTCGGCTTGGCTACAGGCCTGTAATGAACATTTTTTCTTTGTGGTGGCTTTCTTAAGGGGAATAAGCTTGCATTTATTTCGTTGAATTAAAGAGATGCTTCAAACAGTATTAGCTCCCATAAAGGGCACCTCTGATTAAGGAACACTTCTATTTAATGGACAATTCCTTTGATCCCTAGTATATGTATATATCAGCCCACGTACCTCCGAAGAAGGGACACCTGTATTTAAGGGACAAAATGTTCGGTCCCGTGGATGTCCCTAATTGGGAGATAACATCGTATAACATCTCAGCCTTATAGAAATGACGGCTAATGACTGTATCAAGTATCGTCTGTTAATGTTTCTATACTATGCTTTTAGATTATCGAATGTGCCAAGGGACCTGAGATATTTACTGGATCCGTCAGTCACGTTTAGAGATCTTCTTTGGCTAAAGTCCATAACGAAACTTCCCATTGTTGCAAAGGGTATCATGACAGGTACGTGCATTGATAAATAATTAAAAATAACACAAAATAATTAAAGCTCCGACTACGATTGAATCGATCATTTTGAAAAGGGGTTATGACTTATTGTTTTCCTATTGAGTTGACCCCTTTTCAAAATGACCGATTCAATTATTTTGTGTCGAAACTCTGTTTATTAGTTTCACGCAGTGAATCCCTATTCGATTTATATTCATAAGTATCTGTCTATTTTTCCAAAAAAGCTAACTGGTCTTTTTCGGAATGAGTTATACAGTTATATACATTCTTTTCAAAGAAATAAAATAGTTATGAATAATTGCGATTCATTCATGGGCGTCCCGAAGGGTGCAAGGGGGTGCATTTGCACCTCCTTTGGCTTATGAAAAAAGGGGGAAAAGAGGACTGAATCCACAAGAAACTACAGTCCAACAACATTATTCAATTGGAATATCTCCTGGATACATCTCCTACCAGTGGCGTCTCGTGACTTCAGGAACGAGTGAAGCGGCGAACCCCTCCTCCACTCCACAAAGGAACCAGAAAAGTGGCCAATAAATTTCCGTTTTCTAGCAAAATAATTGTATTTATTATGATAT
>QLNU02015003.1:134327946-134355357 GCA_006491805.2 Dysdera silvatica | reverse complement strand
GGATATATAACCGTAATAAAAAAGAAGAAGAAGAAGAAGAATTAGCGACATCATATGGTAAAAAAAAAGACTTAAGAGATTAAGTTTTCTGATTTTTAACCCTAAACTGTATTATAACAATTTGCTACATGAAGTATACTTTTGATAGGCTACTGTAATCGAATGCTATGCCTGGAACAATAACTTGAATAAGCCTGAA
The DNA here is from genome assembly GCA_006491805.2 of Dysdera silvatica. NCBI lineage: Eukaryota > Metazoa > Arthropoda > Arachnida > Araneae > Dysderidae > Dysdera > Dysdera silvatica. The sequence goes on along the minus strand of QLNU02015003.1, from coordinate 134,355,158 downwards.
CAATAAGAACGTAGAAAAAACGTTCTGTTCTGAGAGAAGATAAATGTGGACTACACATCGTTTGTTTCCAAAACCAGAACTAGGACTGGTCCATTAAATATCACGACCGAAAAGAAATAAACGAATTATCAAGATCGTCTGGCTTTCAGCCTAGCACGAAAAAAACTATTATCTTACCAGAAATAATTTGATGGACGATAAAAACAGCTAGAGATGATAGGATAACATGCCGATGTTCGACATTGATTGTTTTTGTAAGCTTGAAGTGTACACACACTTTCATTTCCTCTTTGTTCTACGTGTAGCTCGCGTGTCGGCGATGCATTATCCGCATGAGAAAGACGATTCCGAGAAGAAGCAAATGAAGAGATTTCACAGCTGATAGGCTATAATTACGGATGCTCTTCTTGTGCTACATTTAGAGGAAACTAGCTATAATTTAAGAACATCTAGCGGCTTTCCTTTATTATAGACATCTCCATTTTGTTACATTTCATTCATGGTTTCAGCATTCATTTATTCAGAAAGCTATTCATCATATAAAAAAATTCTGCATTCACGTGAAAGGAAGTTATCCATTATATGACGTTAGATGTGCATTTTTTGTCTTTCATCTGGGAGCTAAGAGAGCAAAATACGATTGCATGTATCTGCATCCATCCATGATACGAATCCATTACTTATGGCTATAAAATAAATCTTCTCTAGCTGAAAACCCGCTATTTTAAATATCGGTAGTAGTCAGCGTCGAATTTACCAATAAGCTAAGTAAGCTGAAGCCCACGGGGCAAATTTTCGACGAAAAGTTAGCCCCCAAGAAGTTGCAAAGACAGGACTGAATTTTTTGGTGGCCAGTTGAATTATTAATTTCGGATTGATACGCTCAGAGGCGTAAATAAGCATTGGCAAAGGAAAAGATCCCATGAACACTGACATAAGAAGGGCTTGAAAGGTGTCAAATTCGAAATAACTGCCGGGGGCGTCAAATTAAGAATTTGACAAAAGCGCCAAAATCTCTGTTATGCCTCTACTTACGTTTGGTAAGATTATGTGGCAAAATAGGCCAGCTCACAGGTGGCAAAATCGTAAGTCTGCCTCTGGTAGTAATAATTTAATCACCAAACGATATCATACAAAGGAGATAATTAATGAATAATTCATGAGTCCCTTAACTTTTTTTTTTATTGTCGTCGATCTTTTCTACCTTACTATTACGTAATTAAATTCGGATAATCAAAAGAAGACAAAAGCTTATGTAAATTTTGTTATTGCTTTAATTGAGTTTGCCCAGTGTTTATTATTTTTATTTTATATATACAATATAATTATAATAATCAGTTGCATTATCGACCGTTATTAAGTGTAATAGTGCATATCATACCATTAATAATAATTATATGTAATTAGTGCATATTAGACCGTTACTAAGTCAGCAAAACACGCCGCCATTGTCCATGGGACTCACAGCAAAATTAGCCAGGTTCAGTCTAAAAATTTTAATATATAAACATTAAAAAAGAATTGTGTGAAGAGGAATACGCGGTTGTGACACGTAACTAAAAGGAGAAAACAAAACCAAAGCTTAAATCTTAATCTATGTGCAAAATAATTTTATAACTAGTAAAATTTGACACTGGTCGGAATATACGAAATACAAATGAAGAAGGTAAAAGACATTTACCATCTGCAAAAATATTCGCAACGTTTCGAGAACTACTGTTCCCTTCATCAAGCGAAAGCATAACACTACGCAGATAAGATTTATAATAAGAAACAACGTTACAAGTGAAAAGTCAAGTCACACTAGTAAAGTTGTTTCTTATTGTAAATATAAATCGCTGTGTTTACGTATTAAATATAATTATTAATGTTTAATAATAAAGAATGAATAAATGGTTAAGGGGGTCACCGACGAAACCAACAACATGGGGTTTTCCATAGAGACATAAGGAACATTTTCTCCGAAAATACTTATTCGATGCACACAAAATTTTTTTATATAGTTAGCAATTTTATATGTAGTGTTTTATGATATACACAATATTTATAAAATAAAAGTATTTATATCAAATAAAATAAAAAATTCTAGGAAGACGATTTTTATTTTACTTTCAGGTAAATAATTAAAAAACCGAATAAAAAAATATCAAACGCTACACATAATGTATGCAGAATCCCTATATGTACGTACACAAGAAATTATCAGTCAACTGAAACTCAAGATTTTGAAAACATGTTCCTTTTGCGACAGGAAATATCATTTTGAGAAAATCGCATTTTTGTAAAAAGTTTGTAGTGCATTTAATTTCACTTATTATATTAGTAAATTTGTTTAAAAATAGTTCTATTTTACCTAAAGTCAAAAAAAATTATGTGATTTGAAAGGTGAGAATCCATACCTTTTTTTAAAATAAAGGAAAAATTATGTTTTTTAAAACATTTTCGCAGGTGACCTCCTTAAGAAATATATTATTATTAACTGTATTTGTAATCTCATGAAATAAGAAAATGTCACATAGAAATGAAACCTCCAACGGGGAAAATCTCTTTTAATTTAATTTTACACATAAAAGTCTTGATGTAAAATGTTTCATTGGGGACATATAAATCTTTAGATATTTAAAATATTTACATATCACTGCGTAGCCATTTGATTTTAAATTAACTTTTTTTCATCAACCCTCGAACCCAAACCGGCCTCTAACAATATCGTATCGACCACTTTTGTTTTAGGTGGGGGACCCCTAAGATTATTAATATATATTAACATTATTTATTATGCAATTTATGATTTCTGTTATATATTTATAGCTTATATACATCATGCATTCAAATATTATATCTGATTATTATGCATTTTATTATTTCTGTTTAATGTGCGAAAATATATAATACTTAATTAATTTTATACATATTTTTAAAATAAATTTTATCCTTTACCGAGGGATTTTCATTTTTTTACATTGTACTATATTTAATGCATTATTTTTGCATTAAGCAGATGCTCCTTGTAGTTTTAAAATCTATTTGATTAAACCCAGAAACATTTGTGCTTTTGCAAAATTAAATACAGTGAAAATCGGTTATAACGACCGCCAAGGGAGCCTGCAGATTCGGATGTTATAACCGATATCTTTCATCGATTCAATATCTTATCTTTATCTTCTTATCGATATCTTTCAATCGATTCTTTATTTTAAAATCATAGTAGCCTGCAGTATAATACACTCTAGAGTTTTATAAATTATTTTGATAGTAAAAAGTATTAAACTTTTTGGTTTCAAAATTAAATAAAAATATATTTAATTGTAATAAATTTAATTTCCGTTTATATTAAATTATATTTATAGCCACACTAAATACATAGCACTTATTATTTTTTTAAATTACAAAAATTTTAGAAAACACTACAGCACATAATATGAAAAACAAATGTAATGAATAGCATTTATTATATTATACTAATGACTTCCGAACGGCATTGGTTTAAAAGCTTTATGGGCTCTACGCTGAAAAAATAGAATTGGCCCCTTAAGAATACGACCCATGATATTCAATTAATAAATCACGTGGCTTTTTTTAACGGTTCGTTATCTTCAATATTCAGGTTTAGCAGTAATAAAAATTTCTCGGATATTTGTAACTAATAGAGATTAGAATAACGCTTAAATTTTGATAACTAACTTTAAATTTTGATAACTTACTCACGTGTTTCTGCTTTATGACTGTCAAGTCACATCGTTATATCCGGTTTTCCCTACTTAGAATCTACGTAGACTACAAAATCGCCGTCATTATAGCATGTTTCGTCGTTATATACGATGTCGTTATAACCGATATATTTAGTATGGAGTAGAATAGCAAACCAAACTTCTTGTAAAAATTCCGTCGTTATATGCGGTTGGTCGTTATAACCTGTGTTGTTATAAACGATTTTCACTGTATCTTGAATTTATACGGAATAAAAATATATGTTTCTGCGGATTTTGATAATATAAAGCGTCTTTCTCTTTTTCCTCACATTCGTGCCTTATTAAAAACAATTTCGAGTAGGCGATCACCCGAAGAAACGACTAATATGCTATTGGCAGCCACTGAGATGACACAGAAATAGAACATTTTTTGGTATGCAGAAAATCTAGTGTCAATTTCTGAGATACTTTAACGCGTTAGACACATTTCCACAATCGTAGTCCCGGGTTCGAATAAACTAACAAAGGTTCAAATTCTGTTAAACAATAGGTCCTTTAAACGTAAAGCTAACAATCCCATCCTATAAAAAATCGATCTCTATTGTTAGTTACGGAAACCTGGAAAAATCGATCTAGGCCCTACTGGGCCTATGAATACTAGTGGACGTTTCCTATTTCTCCCTTATTCGGTAAAATTCTTCATTAGTACACAACCATGAAACAGAAATTTTTGTCCGTAAAACAGAGGTGACCGTAAAATAGGGATATTATTTTGAAAGAATTTCTTGCCGAGAAATATTTACCTAACCGTTAAAACAAGGTAGCCATCAAGAGGGATTTTGCTGTATAACACGTTATGCTTGTAAAACAGCTTATTTTGCTCAAACTTATAATAATTTTCTATTAATTAACTCATAAATGTGCTATTAATATTATTTCACGATGCAGTTAGCAATTAATGATGACTATCTCATTAAAAGACACGTGGGAACAGCAATTTCTACGTGTCTTTTAATGACATATGACGTGTCATATATGGCATACACAAACCAAATTAGACACAAGAGATGTGCGAAGAGTAAATGATTTACTTATGAGAATTAACTCAAAGTGACTCAGTATTCCAACTGATTCACTGAAAATATTTGTGACCCATCACTGATTCACAAAATTATACAACTTCGCCGTTCTTATTTCCGTTTAAAATACACATTTTAATCGTTAATACGATATTTTTCAACCTTATTTTTAATGCTTTTAACAATGGTTTCGATTACTCTCTTCATTGGGATGTATCAGATTCCCAAAAAATTGACTGAGCTTAAAGGTATCGTGATTCAAACTTCACGTTAAGGCTCTCAAATCTTAAGCTTCACGTTAAGCTCAAATCATGCGCTGCGCAGTATCGAGTTATAAAATTATAAGCAAATAAATCAAAATTAATCTGGAAATTCAACCTATCTGCTCATATTTTGGAGCATCAGCGTTCAAAAAAAAAAGTACATGGATTGCTGACATATTTCGACCGTATTTAAATGTTTTCAATTTCAAAGAAAGTTCTTGCGCCATAAAAACACAACCAACCAATTTCAAGGAAAAAGAACTTCAAAACTACGCCGTGTATTCAGAAGTCGGGTTTCGAAGTCACCTATTATTTAAAACATGTAATAAAGAAGAAAATAATTTGTGGGTGTTACGAAGTAAAACGTTAAGTTTTCCTTCATAAGTAATCTCCACGTTTCAGTGGCTAAAAAAAACTCAGGTTAGTTATGAAGAACATAAATACTTAATCCATGAGTAAGCACTGAAATTTAAGTGTGAGAAATTTAAGATTATTTAGCACATATTTGAATTTAAATTAACGACTTAGGACTCGAACTGAATAAATTTTCTGGATTTATGAAGATTTTATTTTTAATTCTACTTGGATTATTATGCACGGCAATGTGCTGTTCTGAAGTGCCCCGAAACAACCAGCGTTCCTTACGTAAGTAAAAGAGGTTTTTTTTAATCGAGTTGGGAAATTTCGGCGATTTACGATGGAAATGAGGTCACATTACTTTGATTAATTTCTTTTGCGAATTTATTTAAAATCTAAATTTAAATATCGGTGGGAAATTATTCAAATAAGCCAAGTATTCAAATACCATTTATGGTAAGAAAATTAATTTTTAAAAAATCACAAAAAAATTGGGGGTGGATGAAATGTCTGGAAAACAGCTATGTTGAAATTCCGATGTGCATGCGTGCGTGCGTGCGTGCGCGTGTGTGTATGTAAATAAGTATATATTTAAGTGAATATGGAAACAAACAAAAGCAAAAAATAGAACTCGCTTATATGGTTAATTATCGGAGCCATTTTCAAAAAACAAAATGATTCTCATTGCAAAGATAAATCGATATTTTAAAAACCTGTAATCGATTTTTGAAATTGTGCATTATTTTAATAAGAAATAAATGCGCTATTTATCTTTTTATTCGAGTTCATCTTATTTTACCTGATATTCAATATCATAGCCAGGATTTAATTTCTGAGGGGTTCAAAAAATTTTACACCCCTCTGCTGTGGCGGGGGAAGTTTCCCCGCTTGGGTGGTGGGAGAGGAAGGAGGGAGGGAAGGAAGAGGAAAACAAAGAGAGAGTGAGAAGAAGGGTGGGGGTGCTTGTTTGTTTGTTTGGATTTTTATGGCGCAAGAGCATCTGGGCTATACTGCGCCAAAAGGGTAGGGTACACCCTGTTTTGTCAATCTTCCTCTTTCCTAACTTTCCAGGAAAAGAGATATCACGGGGGACAAATAGCTTGATTGGATAATTGATTGGAAGATTCGAGCATGTGGTGGCTTAAAGGTAAAGCTTTCGTCTATCGAGCCGTTAACTCGGTTTTGATTCTAAGGGTACAGGGTAAAACTGCATAATTGTTCAGACTTTCTCTCAAGAAAGAGACCTTCTCTTTCTCTCCTGAATTTTTTGCAATGTTGCCAAAATCGATTGGCAACGGGCGAAGTCACCTTCCGCCGTGTTGGAAATATTGTTGATGGTGTTTTTTTGGGCATTTGTTTTTTTGGGTTAGTATTTACTTTTTACAAAATACACACCTGAAAACAAATTACTCTTACCTGTATCAAAGAAAGATTAGTGGTGGGAGATTAGTATTGGGCCCCACAACCCCCTTGCTATACGCTTGGATAGACTTCGAGTTACACCTAAATAGTTGAAATGTTGAATCAATATATACCTGCAAATCTGAACATCGCTCTAGGACACACCCTCATAGATCAGGCTGAAAATAACCAATCAGAGCATGGAATATTCCTTTCCCGAAACACAATCTAAAACACAGAGTACAGAAATGCAAACGGGTACAAATGGTTTTTTAAGCAGACAAGAGGCGCCAAAGTATGATGTCAGAGAGAGTATGTCACAAGTCGAACTACTGTAATTTCAGGAGAAGAATTCAATTTATACTCTTATCTTTCAAACACAATTCCACAAAAAAAGTCAATCGCTCCAATATAATTAAATTCGCTGCAAACTACGAAACATAGCCTTTCAGAACGTGAAGCGCGTACAAATACTGATAGAACAGAAAAGACGTCTAATTACGACGTTACAAGCCGATCTACTGGAATGTTCAAATTTCAGGAAGAGAGAGAAGGCGTGTGACAGACTGTGCAGTTAAACCTGGTACTGTAGAACGCGTGCGCTTTTTCCCAACTACCGTAATCCGTGGTTTGATTCCCTGGGCAATAAAGGTTCTAATTTCCTAGGCAATAAAGGTTCTTATTCCCTAGGCAATAAAGGTTCTAATTCCTCTGGAAACCATAGGTCTCGATGTAGCATAACCTTAACTGGCCTTGCTCCGTACACTATAAACAAGGAGTGTTCGATTATCGGAAACTGAGTTTAGTCCAATTACTTTCAGTAGTTTACACTTTAATCACGTTGACATTTTTTTAATTCATAGAAGTGTTTAGGAAAAAAAACTTACAAAGCCAATTATTAATTCGATATCTCTTTTTTCATAAAAGTAGGTGGCGGAAATTTTTTATTCAATCGCAACGCTGTTTCTCGTGAATGGTACAGTTAGAATTCAAAAACAAAAACAAAAAAATAGTAGGTTCAGTTAAGCGTGTTGTCTTACACGCTCTAACTCAGTCGTGACGTTGTTGAGAATAATGATAAGTAAAAATCTAAACATTTGGACTGCTCAGGGATTTGGTCAATTTGAACTTTCGAATTTTTGGGGTTCTCGGACAGTACCTTTAAACTTAAAATTTAACCAACAATAAAGATGATATAAATAGGGAAATTTTGTGGATTTGTTCCTTAACTACTACAGAATACTCTATTTATCAAAATGAATATAAAATGTTTCAAAATGGGATCCATGATCTCGCTATACATCTATAGTCATCAATATAAAGTTTTCAAAATCATTGAAAGGGGACGCCCAATCACATATTATCTGCATATATGTATTACAATACGCCTAGAATTGTAATTTATCTTAAATTATCGGGTTTCGGGCCCCACGGGTCCATATAACCAAGGGTAGACAAAACTCAAATAAATTCAGGAGCCAACAGCACGCAATGTATATATATAGAGTGGTGTAGTCAGGCGCCAAATAAAATTTTTCAAGCGCCTTAAATTTGTCGGCCCTTGCATATAACTCTACGCCCATGTCTGTAGCGATCCTGAGCGCATACGATTCTTCACTCACTAAAAGCCCAGGAATTTTTAAAGGTTTGGATTTTCAAGAAGTTCGGTTTTTTGACATTCGTTACCTTGAAATTTTATTGTGCATCTGTAACGTTACTTTCGACATTTTTCCGAGGTAAAGCTGACGTTAGAAGTCCCAGTGGGTGAAATCGATTCTTCAAGCGATTGGCAAAATTTTGATTGCACTTCGAGCACCAAAATACAACAAACGCCATTTTAAACAACAATATAAATCAACGTTTATTGGCGTAGTGATACCAGCTCCGATGTTGTGGCGTGATTAGATGGTGAAACGTTTCACCATCTAATCACGCCATACCATCGGCGCTGGTATCACTACGCCAATAAACGTTGATTTATATTGTTGTTTAATTTAATCTGCGTAGTGTTCGATTTATTTTAACACCATTTTCTCAATTTGTATTTTGAAATATGGTTCCGGTACATAATCTGCGGATATTCCAAAGCCAAGGATGGAATATTTCATCTAATTTGACGTGGAGCGTATTTGCGGCTGAGTTTCTCGAGAAGATTACCTTTAGTTAAACACTTCTTCGCATTAGAGTTGCTGGACATTTTTCATTCTACAAAATCAATTTGAACACTTTTTCTTTCGACGGTTCTTAAGATGTCGCGACCCTTCATCACAATTAATAGAAGAAATTCTGTATTTATATTTGACTTTCCTAAATAACGAATTTTTTATACACTCTGTGGACGAACTGGCAGAAATATTTGAACTACCATTATTATGTTAATTCAAGGACCTTTGTTACGAGGTGAAAAAACTATGCGCGGAGATAAATCCAGCGGGTAAGTTGTTGTTTTTTTACCGTTTGTATTGGGTTCGAGTAGTGCTATTCGCCAAATTTGTCTAGAATTGTATATTAGTATCGTAATTGTGTTAAAATTCTAAATAGTCTGGAAAATGTGGTTGTTCTTGCACCACAAGTAATAAAATAGTAAAATATAACGTTATTTTGTTTGAAAGGTAGCGGTTCCGTTGCCACAAAGTAATTTAAAAGTAAAGTAAAATAATAATAAAAAAATTTGTCTAATGGTATAGATTTTTTCTTTTTTTAAATAATGCCGGAAAAAGAAGTGGTGGCAAGAGTTTCATTTAGGCACCACCATTTTGTAAAACAAACACTAAACTTTGGTTTCTTCAACTTGAATCGTAATTTCATATTGCAGGGATAACTTCTGAACAGATGAAGTTTCATAGTGTTGTTGCAGTTTTAGATAACGATTTATTCCTAGGTGTTAGCGATAGAATAAGGCATCCCCCTAAAGAACCATATTCAGAGCTTAAAAACGTATTAATGAATTGTACGCACAATCGGAAAATCTGTGTTTGCAAACTTTATTGCAGGATCTTACCCTCGGTGATAAAACACCAAGTCAGTTGTTGAGGCAGACGAAAGAATTATCAGCTGGTAAATTGACTGAGTCAATGCTGAGTAGTTTATGGTTACGTCGTTTATCCATCCAAACTCAACGGATATTATCAGTAGGCAGTAGTGACCTTGGTCAGTTAGCTCAAATGGCTAATAAAATAAATGAAATATCTGGTATGCATTCCGTAGTAGAGGAAGTATCAAATAACGTAACGTTAACAAATTTACAAACTCAAGTAATAGAATTAACAGATCAGATAAAACGTTTGTCGCGACTAGTTGAAAGAGATAAAGACTGTATAACTTTACGGGACCGTTCAGCTTTATGTGACCGTACCACTTCGCGAGATGGTTTCGATTCAAGACGATCTGTTTCACGTGAATGCCTTAATAGTAAAAAAAAAGCCGTTAGTAAGAAATAATAAAGAAAAGGGTTATTGTTGGTATCATGCAAATTTTGAACGTAAAGCAAACAAATGCACACCTCCTTGCACTTGGACGGGAAATTAGTAAATTCCCCTGATTATACGCCAAGCCAAGCACATCCTGTCATATGGGGCGCCTACAAACAAAGTTTGTTTTATCCCCCACGGAATGGAGAGAGATGAGATGGGGTTTGGGTTGGAATGGCAGGGGTAGGTAGGAATAAAGTTAATAAAAAGTTTCTATGCTTGGATGGCTGAATTTGGAATATCGGGAAATTTCATAGGGAGAATTTTGAGAATTAGCGGCCAAAACTGGTTGTTATAGCCAATGAGAAAGGCGGGGAGCGCGGTCCAATGGTAACGGAGAATACGCCGGGGCTGTGACGTCAAGCCTCGAGTTGGGAGGGAGGAACAATAGCTCGTCAATTTTCGCAATGGTGGTGATGGCGAGGTGATTAAAGTTCGGTGGTTTTGAACTGTGTTGTTTCGATGTTATCTGCACCTCAACCAGTGCTCTAAGTAAATGGGAGGGAAAAGTCCTGATTATACGATGTCAGGTGTAATGGAGAAAAATAACCGTTTATTTATCAGCGATAGAAAATCTGGTAATTAGTTTTTAGTTCATAGCGGTACTTCCATTTCAGTATTTCCCAGGAATTATGTTAAAGGGGTGCGTTATAAAAGACTTATGTTTACATGCTGCTAATGATTGAAAAATAGATGCATATGGAACAATTTATTTTGAATTGGACTTTGATTTACGTAAAATTTTTAAATGGACTTTCCGGGTTGCAGATATTTCACGTCTAATTATTGGAGTGGATTTTCTGGAAATGTATAATTTGTTATTGACGTACGAAATAGATGTTTGATTGATAAAGCTACGTCATTAACTACAAAAGGTGAAATTGTGAATATTCCTTTGTTACGTTTAATAACTGTGTCCCCTGAATCTGAATATCATAAATTGTTACTTAAGTTTCTTAATATTACAAATCCAGCTTTGGTTGGTACTAAGTTGAAACACGAAACTACACACTGTATTCCTATTCGTGGACCTCCAGTTTTTGCAAAAGCTAGACGTTTGCTGAAAAATTGGAACTCTTAAAAAAGGACTTTAAAACTTTATTGAGTCAAAATATAATGAAAGCTTCAAAAAGTGAATGGTGAAGTCATATCCATATGGTGCCAAAAAAAGATGGTACATGGCGCATTTGTGGAGACTATCGGAGATTAAATGCAGTTACAGAACCTGATAGGTACCCTATACCACACATACAAGATTTTTCTCAGAGTTTAGCAGGTAAGAAAATATTTAGTAAACTTGATCTAGTAAGAGCATATAACCAAGTACCAATTGCCAAAGACAATATGGTTAAAACGGCGATAATAGCCTCAATAGGATTGTATGAATATACACGGATGGCTTTTGGATTACGATGTAGTGTCCAAACATTTCAGCGTATGGTTGATGAAGTTTTTCGCGATATTGAGAATTGCTACGTCTGTATTAGCAACGTACTGGTTGCGTCTGAAAACGAGCAAAAGCATAAGGAAGATCTAAATAGTTTTTGAGAGTATAAATGAATATGGCCTTGTTTTAAACGTCAGTAAATGTGTTTTTGGATAAGAACGATTGCCATTTTGGGGTTGTGAGTTTGCAGGAGGAGGAATATTTCCCCTAAAAGATAAAGTAGAAACTTCGTTGAATTATCCTCAACTTAAAACCGTGACGGAATTACGGCGGTTTTTGGCTATGCTCTATTACTACCATAGATTTTTTCTAAATTTAGCCGAAATTCAAGCACCTTTGCATTCCATGGTAGGTGGTAAAGAAAGACAACAGCTTGTTAAAATGGTCTGTTGATAGTCAAAATGCATTTGATAGGTCTAAAGAAATAGTTGCTAAAAAAGTAATGTTAGCTCATCCAATCAATTCAGCCAAATGTTCGTTGATGGTTGACGCGTCAGACGTGGCGATTGGAGCAGTATTACAGCAGGAAGCAAAGCGAGAAATTCAGCTGTTGGCTTTCTTTCCACGGAAATTATGCCAAGCTGAAGGTAAATATAGTACCTTCGATCGTGAAATGTTGGCAATTTATGCTGCCGTCCGTCATTTTAAACATTTATTAGAAGGTAGAAATGTTTCAGTATACACCAACCATAAGCCGTTAACTTTAGCTTTTGGTCAAACAGATGATAAATTCTCACCTAGACAACAAAGACAGATTTCATAGACAATATACAACTGATTTAAGATATATTGCAGGTAAAAATAATAGTGTTGCCGATGCTTTATGGCGCATTTCCTCCATACACTTGTCGTGCAATATAGATTATGGGGCTATGGCACAAGCGAAGATGAAGAGTTGAAAGCATGGCGCGCAGTTGACTCAACATCCCTTTTGAAACCTATGATTGTAACACCTGATGGTATTAGTGTATTATGTGATACGTCTACTGATACTGTTCGACCATATATTTCGGAATCATTCCGGCGCAAGGTTTTTCTGTAATTCATGACTTATCACATCCTGGCGTAAAAGTTACAATAGATTAATACGAAATCATTTTGTATGGAGATCTTTTAGAAAGATGTAGTATATTGGGTAAAAACATGTATTGCTTGTCAAAAATCTAAAGTTCATCATCATGTTAAATCACCATTTGGTGAATTTTCACTGCCTTCCAGCCGTTTTGATCACGTTCATCTGGATATAGTAGAGCCATTACCTAGTTCACAAAAGTGTAATTATTTATTAACCTGTGTAGATCGTTATACTAGGTGGCCAAAAGCGTTTCCGATGAAGGATCAAACCGCTGAAACGATAGCCGAGATGTTTTATAATGGATGGATTTCAAGATTTGGAATTCCTGGTCAATTAACTACTGACCAGAGGCGCATATTTCATGCATTAGCTAGATTTTGGGGTATTTATAAAACCAGAATTGCGGCATATCATCCAGCAGCGAATGGAATTGTAGAGCGTTTTCATCGCCAGTTAAAAACGTCAAATGTTATGACAGTAATAAATGGATGGACCTATTGCCAACAGTATTGTTGGGTGTACGTGCTACGATGTTGGGTGTACGTGCTACGATGAAGGAAGGCCTTGCTACTTCAGCAGCAGAAATGGTATATAGCCAAACATTACGCTTGCCAAGGGAAATATATTTAGGTCAACTGTAGAGCATGTTTCGCAAGAACAGTTTGTTACGCGATTAAAAGAAGGCATGCGAAAGTTGCGACCAGTCCCAACATTGAGAGCTTCAAAACAAAATATTTTTGTTCATAAAGATTTATTTAAAACTACTCATGTTTTTGTAAGGCAAGATATGGAAAGAAAACCTTTACAACAGCCATATATAGGACTTGTAAAATAATTAAAGCATTTAAGAAATTCTTTAAAATAGAATACAATGGGAAAATGTCTATTGTTTGTATAAATATATTAAAACCAGCATACATATTTGTTGAAAAGTCAATAAAGATAATGTAATTGTTAAGGGCGAGAGCAGTTCCGCAATACACTACCAGAAGTGGTTGAAAAGTTAAATTTTTGCTACAGTAGTGATTTTTGCGTACCACTCCTCAGTGGCGTGGTCGTGGGGGGGTGGAGTACTCTTGCAGGCTGATTAGCATAAGTTACGCAGATGTATCGTCGTCGTGGCGTCACCTTCTAGATATAAGGTACGGTTATGCATACGCTCTCCCTCTCTTTTAACTAGCTGTACGCTAGCCCTCTGCATGTCGAGGTTGGAGTCGTCATTTGTTATCGTTGTGTTAGAATTTATATTGCGTTTACTAACCAGTTTTACTTACGTTATGTTTAAATGGCGCAATAAACTGTTATTGTTTTCAACAACTGGATCAGTCATTTCGGGACTAATATAAATACCGAATTCAACAGGTTTTATCGATTACGCAATCAGAAAAGTTAGAACCGTGGCGTGCGGTGACATTTTCCTTTAGGCAAGCAATATATTTATTTTTGGGATATGTAAACAAGAAAGTAAATTTTATTTTTATAGTACGTTACAGTTGGTCCTACTTATATAAAAAATATCCCAGTCTTCTGTTTTTTGGCAAATATATAAATAACACTTTTGTGAAAGTTGGAGTTCTTTTTCATATTTGTAATAATTTTTTTTTTCAATAGGGGACAAGGATAACTTCACCAAATGCAATAAAAATTACTATCGATACCACTAGATGGCAGCATTATCGTTAACATAAGCTATTAGAAAATTGCTTATCAGATTAAAATTATTTCACTCTTACGCGGCTTAAAAAATTAAAACAATCAGTATTTATAAATTTATATTTCTGTACAGCGCATTTTCTGTTTAAAATTACCATTTAATCACCGTAACTTAATCTGAAGCTGAAACGGGTCCAGAGTAGTTATGCACTCCAATACAGTCAAGGTATATAAACAATATCTAGACCAAAAACCCACTCATCTTGGACTTTTTGCCTTTGTGCAAAATAATGCCATTCCTGTGTTCTTTTTCCTTTCTTTTTTTTTATTCATACTTTGTCGAATTAAAATGAAATTAGTTTATAAAGGATATGCCATTTATTCTCCATTATTGCAATTTTCATTCATTTACGCCTACTATGATATTTCTTCCCATCGTTCTGCAACAGCCATTTTTTAATTTGTTTAAACATATTTTTATTATTCACCCATTTTATCTTTTCTGGAATTTTGTTCCACATATTTGGCCCTTTGTATATTATGCAATCACGTCTTGACTCTCTTATTATTTTTGGCAATTGTAGCTCTTGTATTATTCTAAGTCTCTTAAAGTTTCGTTTGTTTTGTATTTCAATTACTTCAGCCTTGCTTGTTTTCCTTTATTCTTTCAAACATTTTAACACAAACACAGTATCTATGAATTTTATAGATGGTCATTATTTTTAAGTTTTTTAGCTTGAGTTCTCCACTCTAATCGTGAATTCAATGTATTAATTTAAGAAATCGCTTTTGTAATCTTTCCAGTCTTTGAAGATTTCGTCTTCCTGACTTTCACCCAAATACTCTTACAATACAGTATTTGGCTGTATAGTAATGCATAATGCAATTCGATTTTATGTTTTCTAGATAAGCAACTCGAAATCCTTCTAATCATACCAATTCCTTTACTGATTTTATTGCAAGTTAGATTGACGTGGTCATTACAGTTTAGTTTGTTCGTAAGTGTTATACCTAGAAATTTAAGCTTGTCAACAATTTCTATACATTTTCCATTTATTTTAATATTTAGGCTATTTTAATACGCTATATATTTTGTTTCCTATTTGTAAAAACCATTATTTTAGTCTTATTCGCGTTTACTTTCATCTGGTTAGACATGAACTATCTTTTTGTATTTTTCTGCGTTCATTTTTTCTAATAACTTTCTGAGTATTGTTCTCCGTTATTGTTATATTACTGTCACCAGCAAAAAGTGTAAAATTTGTTTGTGCGGATATATTTAATATATCATTTACATATAGTAAATATAGAAGTGGTCCAAGGTTGGGTCGTTGCGGGACCCCAAAATCATAATTAAATTCATCTGAGCTTTCATCTTTTACACAAGCAATTTGCTTCCTATAATTTAAGTAATCCCTTATGTTTTTATTTTCCCCCATAATCCACATATGTTCACTTTTACTACAGTAGAATATTTCTATCAATTGCATCGAAAGCCTTGCTTAAATCGAAATAAATACCAATAGCGTATTGTTTATTTTCTATCGCATCAGCATAGCCATCAACATGAAAGTGAAAATACCAAAGATGATAATAAAGAAGGACATGAAATCACTGTACAGGAAGATTTGAAATCTGTTGTATACTGCGACGGAAGTGAGTACAGTGTCACATACCGGGTTAACGTTTCATTTGGTAAGATGTCATACCATGGAGAAATTAATGAAATTGAAGATAATGGCATTAATGTGAAGTGTATGAAAAGGCATGGAAAAAATACCTTCACGTTCTCAGGAGGAGATCATTTCCGGTACAAGGGTTAGCAAATCTTATGCAAAATATGTGCCCCATTTCCATTAAATGCATAATTTTTTGTCTTTCTGAAACAGATTTTAAAGTTGTTTGCAAATTGCGCGAAAAAACTAACAATTTTAAATAGGAGTTGTAATTTACAAAATTGTTCCTTTTTTTTACCTAGTTCTCGTGTGTAAAACGCTTCTCAAAAATTCGCCCATGCGTTAATTTACATAAATGCATTATTCAGAAATATATGCCTTTTCGTCAATTTTTTTTTCTGAAAAATGGCATGAGAGTGCACCATTTTTTTCTTTCTTTTTTTCGGGTGTTAGTAATACATATACTCAACTGTACGATGATATTCTTTGTTTTGTTTTCCTATTCCATCAAAAGAATACACAAAACCCAGTCACACAACTTGTCAAAGCATGGACTATACCATTTAGAACAAAGGATGGGATGGAAGGAAAAAGAGCTGGTTTAATTTTTGATTAGGGAGAAATTGGGCCCTAGCTGGGAAAATTTAAATGTTTGAAGTTTATATTTTAAGATAGCATACCTTAGCTGTATCTTGGATACGTCGTTTTCCAACTTTTGGCGGAGTGTTGCCCCTCCCACCTTGACTATGTCCCTAGGATAGGACGTTTGATCATTGACTACTTTTTTTTTCGTAATGTTTTTTTTTTTCCTTAAATGACATAAAGCCCCACTATTTTTTCTTTTTCATATGTTAGTACATATACTTAGCTATAAGATTAACTTACTTCGTTGTTTTTCGCACTGATACTTTTTTGAGATAGGCGTAATTATAAAATTGTCGATTTTGCAATTTTTGAATATTTAACTGCTTATATCTGCTAACAACATAAATATTCCAGTAAAGTGATATGTTAGCTAAATTGTCCTAATAGTGAGCTCTCATGTTCAGTAAACAAATTATTGGAATGGTGTTGCTTAACCAAGATAATGAGGGCAGAAAATGATCAAAAATGGTATTTTGTACACTTTTTTGTTGCAGCATAAAAATGGAAAGCAATAAGTTACCATGAAAACAAGTGAATAGTTATAAGAAAACAATGTTGTTCTAACAGAATATGGAAATAGAAATTTAGTATGCGGTATCTTTCTAAAGATACAGCACTTCAAACATATTCACAATTCACTTTTCACGGAAAACGTGATGTGTGACCTCGAACTTTAACATTTTTTACAGTGGGGGGAAAATTTTTTCATGGTCTCAAAATTTCACAGTATTCATTTCCCATGGTCAGCTCATCATAAAAAAAAACAAGCCAATCAAAAAATAATACTTTCGAAATATCACTTTTTTGTCTGAATTTCAAGATAATGTCTTTTAATCACACAAAAAATAATTAAGCATCAATAAAAAAGACATTAATCAGTTTTGGGGGATTTATCGAGATTTGTCTTTTAATCGTAAGAGATATAAATGAAGCAGGATAAGTGAAAGATGACTGACAATACGTCACCTATATTTTAATACAGCAGTTCTCACTACAAACAAAATTTAGTTCTTTCGTTGTAAAAAAAAATTAAAAATGTACGATTTAGACTAAACTTTCTTTCACGATCGAATCATGATATCGTGAGCATTCATCTGATATAAATTAATAACAAATAACGTGAAAATAGTTTAAAAAGAATGGAAGTACAGTATTGTTATTGTTAATTAGTTCCGTTCCTCGTAAGTTCCATGTGATACTTCTAAGATCTGATCAAACGAAATATGTGAACTAGAAGTACACTTATTAAGCACTGAAAATGTGATTATTATGTAGCAACGCTATATAATTTATTGCAAATGCTATAAAATAATTATAAAATACGCTATAAAATTTTTAGTAAGACAAAAAATATTTTTAGATGTATGTTCAGTGGTTTTTCATTCACGAAAATGGTGTGGAATTGGACATTGTGGTTGCATACGTGGCGTCGTGTGACGTAATTGACCTATTCCCCAACATTCCAGAAAGTTCCATTGTTTTCTTGCTAAAATTTATTTTTTATTTGGCATTCACATTCTATTTTCATTCTTAAATGTAAAAGTTGTGTATTTTTAATCTCATTTTCGATAAAATTCGGAAACCATCAAGTTTTTGGAGATAAATTCCAGGTTTCCAGGGAACGGGAAATTCTGTTGTACTTAGCTTGTCCTTTAGATTTATTATACTCGCGCATTTCGGCATTCAAATAAATTATTAAATAATGACAAACTAAAACTCAAATATATGCGGTAGGACCTCCATATATTGAAGTTGATGTTTCTATCAAAAAAGTTCTATAAATATAGAAATTTATGTATGTGGAAATAGTTTTTCAATGTAACGAATGGGGACCTCGATGCACTAGGTTTATAGAAACTTCGATCCATAAAGAATATCATACGCGGAAGTTCGATCTATGAAAATTGTAATGTATATATGCGCGCTCTCGAGGACCTAAGGAAAGAAGTCCAACTGTCGGTCTTAAAACGGGTTAATATTTTTAAAATAGGTCTACAAACAATGTTTTATTATACTTTTTCCTTCAAAAACCGGCTGGAAGCTCATAAATAGGCTAATGTATGGCCATAGGGTCGTGTACAGCAAGCTCACTACTTACTAAGTTCAATGGCATTATTTCCCCCTGTTCTTGTTTACCCATAATTATGAAGTATGTAACTTATATTTAAAAAATCTGCTTAAACGCAAATGGAGATTGTTCAAGGAGCCGTTTTTGGTCAAGAACTGTATTCTGTTATTTAAAAAAAAATAAGAATTTGGGCCATGGAGAGAAAATATCTTTCTCGAAGTTTCAACAAAAACGAAATTATTGAAAACTTTTCCTTCTGCAGTAATGATAAAAATCTCAATTTGGATGTTGAAAAGAAAAGCAAGATCATGTTTTGGCGACGGCAGAAAATATGCAGTCTTAGCTCAATTTAGAAAAAATTGCGACGAATTCAACCCAGATCCAAGATTCCGTCAATTATCTGCCCGGGGGGTGTACAGAGAGATTCCACTTGGAAAGTAGGCGGTATGGAGCGAAGTTTAAATCGGGGCCCATGTCCCAGTGGCCCACTCGGCTGGGCCCCCTCGGGCCACCAGAAACGTAAAAAACTGGGTCGAGCTTGCCGCAGCCGTCGGTTTCCGAACCGGTCCCGAACACGGGTTAAAGTTTTCGCTCGCTCAGTGTCGCACTAGGTTTCGCTAAGAGACAAACAGGCTCCACTTCCCTGCTATTATCATGCGCAGGACTTCATGGTTTGGATACAATTAAAGGGAATTTTTCCAAATTTTTGGTGAGTTTTTTTATTTGATTCAATACCGTGTAGTCTAATATTAAACATATTAGAACTGAGCATTTTTCACTGCTTATATATTTAACTACTTCTGCATTTATGTCATTGGGGTATTCATCGCATTTAATTCAAAACTATAAATAGATAATTGAATAAGGAATTATGCAAAATTTTCGCAGCTAGTAAAATTATCAGTCCTTAGTTATTTTATTATCAGTCATTGGTTATACATTATTATCTGTTATTATTCATTTATTTGGTATAGGATAAGAATTTTTTTAAAAAAATTGGTACAGAATGAAATTAAAATAGCATTAACAATTTTGTCTAAATTAAAAATGTATTTTACTAGACATTTAAGACGTTCGAATGAATTATGCGGAAATTTAAAATTAAATACAATTTAAAATGTTTAAAAAGTTTTAGAAAGCTTTTTTCCCATCAAATAACGTTTTTAACTGGTTAATTAACCTTCGTTCCTTCTTAATTTAATACTTTTGACCCAAACTTTTTATTGTTTTCTCTTTTAAAAATTCTAATATGTGTTAAATATCGTGCTATTTTTTTTTTTAATTTTGAAACTTTTCTTTTATTTTAATTAATTCGAATTTTTATTCATATGAGACTTTTTTTATGCACGAAGGTGGCTTGTGCATATATGTATCAATGTTGCCGCACTATAAACATTAGAGAGAGAGTGATTGATTGATTGAATACCCTTTATCGGGAATGATTGAGATCAGAAGTGTGTCCAATTTTTAAATATTTACGTATATGCATAGTAAGATAATTTGGAGATGAGACCCAAGTCAAAACGCGAAATTCATTTTTATTTCATATGCACCATTCACCATTCACCCATAGCCTGAAAATAAATTTACGTATTATTTTTAATAACTTATTAGTGCATAAAACAAAGTTTTCTTGAAAAAATTGTGTTCATGGCTAGGGAGGTATTCTCTTCACCATGGAGATCTGCAATATCAGTAGTTCAAATTAAAAAATATCTAGTATATCAATAAAAAAATCACTAATGGTTCTATTCAGTATATAGTTTGTTGTATGGCTCAGTAATAAACCCTTTTAACTCAAAAGATCGTACTCCCTTGATAATACTTTGAATTATGTTCACTCCTTTGCACATTCTAATTTGTACTTTGCTTTTTCCTTTAATACTGAACATCAGAGTCACAACTAAAACATTATCAGTATATTGCACAAAGAGTTTTTTTTGTTTTGTTTTTTCATTTATTGACCAGAATCTTTCCTTATCGCGTATGGAAAATCCGTTGTGTGGGGAGGTGGGAAGACAGTAGATTTGCCCCACTTTTTTCAGAGCATTAATATTCCAAACAGTTAACAGAGATAATGGATCCCAGCCCCTGTCCATTATTGTTTAGAAAGGATTGCTATTGACCGTAACAGCACCCATAGTCCATGCCTTCATTAAATTGAGCAATTTATTGTTTCAACAATTTACGGACATCGTTAGAGAAGCAAAACCTGTTAGAAGCAGAATGGAATCATAAAGTAAAGCGTAATCGTAAGCTATGAAGCACAATCACTCGCCAAACGCTTTATTGTTCCAATCTATTTAAAGTATAATATATACTGCATATGTTATATTGTACTATATGACTTTAAGAAGTGAACGACATATTCCCCTGTGGCTATGAGATAACTGGCTAATCAAATATTGGGGCAGCATAGCTTTTTCAATCCTTGTACTATAAAGCACACTCAATCTACTCTAGATACTATAACTTTTTAAAAGTGTGATTTTACATAATCTACAATAAAGACGTTGCATACAAAAATTATAATACGGAGGATGTACTATAGCATCTAGTCATAGAAGATTATACATATATTATTTTAATTAATTTGTATTGAGGGAGATTTCAAGTATTAGGTAAGCAATATTTTGCTCAACCTCCAGTAAGCAAAATTAACATTGGCTAAACAGGAAAATAAGAAAAACAGCAGCCCCACTAAGGTGCTTACGCAATACTTGAACGCTCACTATGTGATAGAATGCGAAGAACACTACTTTTTGAAGGATGCTGTTTCAGAATGGCAACTATTATCGCAATATATTATCGCATATTTTGCTCGTAAGTAGGGAGAAAGTAAAGCTTCTGCATCACTGGCACGCCACACACCATGCGGTCATAAGAATTACGGTTTGAAGGAAGCACCAATATGCCAGTGACGTTCCGTAATTTTTTTTCTGTGTGTGTGTGTATAACTAAACACTTACCTAATTCAACTAAAGATTGAGATGCAAAATCAAGTGCATTTCAACATTTCCCGTAAAAAGTTCCTTTCGACTGTTTTAATTGTAATCTCACTGACTATAAATTGTTCGCAATGTCGGACAACAAAGCAGCAAAAATAATCAGCATCGGAGGGGAGGCAAGGGATATATATAATCAGCGTTTTCATTTTTCAATAAGCATCCATGGGACTTTTTTTTTTCCTTAGAGGGAAAAAATGATTCCTTCAGCACCAAATTCCAGATAGCTTTGTGAAATTGCAAAGTACGCTCTGGTAAATAGACATGTTATGTAAATCCTAATTATAGATTATATAATCGGTGGTTCTTCTTTATTGATTTTTCTAATAACTTTAACGTGATAATAAATTTGTTTTGCCAGAATGCTTATGAGGAGAAACCTGTTGAAATTCATTATCCCATTTACGGCATTATCGTTTGCAGACGATATTTCTCCACGATTTTCTTCGGCGAAAGTAGTACAAGAGGCAGGACCGCATTCCTTGCATCCGTTACGATTTTTAGCAACGCTTGCTTAATTATAAACAGGTTTCTAAATCATTGTTCAACACTTTAATCCCATTGACTTTAACCACTTATTTATTCCGTTAGTTTGCTTTTTGATTCTCTTTCAGCCCTTGAAAAAGTAATACTATCACGAATCTTTGCTGCATAAATACCACACAATTCGTTAAAAATCCCCCAAATTTGCGTCAAATATATATGAAAATAAATATTAAAAGCTTGGTAATTATAAATAATATGTTTATTTCATTTATGTTTGTATATTTATGAAAATAACGTAAATTATGAGCGAGTATAAAATAACTATGAGCGAATATAA
The DNA here is from genome assembly GCA_006491805.2 of Dysdera silvatica. Lineage (NCBI taxonomy): Eukaryota > Metazoa > Arthropoda > Arachnida > Araneae > Dysderidae > Dysdera > Dysdera silvatica. The sequence continues at coordinate 134,332,504 of QLNU02015003.1, read as the reverse complement.
GAATAACTATGAGCGAATGTTAGAATAACTATGAGCGAATCTAAGAATAACTGTACGAATGTAAAACTATGAGCAAATATAAGACTAACTATGAGCAAATATAAGACTAACTATGAGCAAATCTAAGACTAACTATGAGCAAATATGACTAACTATGAGCAAATATGACTAACTATGAGCAAATATAAGACTAACTATGAGCAGATATAAGACTAACTATGAGCAGATATAAGACTAACTATGAGCAGATATAAGACTAAGAAAACAGCCGAAAGATACTTTGAAAGTTAAATAAACTTGCCTGTCGCAATCTGTAAAATCAGTTGTAATCAAGTAGAATAAAGCAAACTGTCCAGTCACAAGCACTCAAAAAAAAATGATTTTTTTTTTCTATGTCCACGCGCATGCGTGAAAGTGTTTAATGGTTAGATATATACTACAACTGCGCAGAATCATTCACTGACAGAATCAGTAAACAAAGTCTGTCCATATATGAAAAACAGACAAATTCGTTCACTTTGGGGGGTATTCCGAAGGACATTTTTCATGTTGATTGTGGGGCAAGAGCATTGTTTTTACAGTATTACTCAGATATTATTTACATCAATATGGTCACACCGAACGATTCACTGATCAATCGTTTACTGAGTAATCAGATCACGAACGGGAATCGATATAAGATTTACATGACCGTCAATGATTCAGACAGTGACCAAAATCTTCCCACCTAGGGCAAGAGAAGGAGAGAGAACGGAAGAGAATCTACTTTTACATGATTATTTCATGCATTATTTACATTAATATGGTCATTATACTTTGTATATACATATAACTCTGCAAAATCATTCACTGACGTGGTGACGAACGAGAATCAAAATACGTTGTGCAGGAACGTTCTGCAATTTGGTCAGCAAACGAGTCTGACCACTAGTCCCGTTATGTCACCTATCTTTCCTATTGCCCTTTTTTTTACATAACTTTGAAAACAATTGAAGTATAATAAGTAATAATAAATATATTAAAGAAAGAATAAAAATGTAATTTGTAATATTAGCAAAACTCCAATAAATTCTCGCTCTTTTTATTTATTTATTATATGTTCGAAAAAAAATTGTTCACTAAATCTCATACAATTAGCTAAAAAAATTTTACGAATCTGAAACTTGCGATAAAAACACTTGCGAAAACCTTTTGACACCATATGTTAATTTTTCTCATTGCCTTTTTAATCCACATTTATGTGTATGTTTGCTAACTATGAAACTCCAAACTATTTTAATTAAATTCCACATGCGTACCATCCGTCCCACGTTTATGGGTCAAGGTTAGAATTGGTCACCCAAGCTTGTTTTGAAAACGGCAATGATGTCGCATCCAAAACATGTCGAAATGAGCTCCAAATACCAAATAATGAATTTCAAAATAACAATAATTCAAAAAGCAAAACATAAAAGATTGAATTAATTGGAAAATAGGAATCTTGCTCCAACAAAAAAATTTTTTCTTGTGAAATACTAAGTGTTCAAATATTATTTATTTATTGTTTCCATGTGCGTTTGGAGTTAAGTTAAAAGAGAAACTAGGAGATCGTTTGGAATTGTGGGTGCAAAATTTTTCATCTTTCGTAGTTAACTCTGTTGAACGTGTTATATTAATTACACGCAATTTACACTTTAAAAATTTACATTTTGTATTTCCAAAAGGAATTATATTTTATATTTGTACAGCTCACGATTTTTGAAATCCGTTAAAAATGTCATTTAATACAACGCATTTTGTGAGGATTCGTAGAAAATAATTGTAATGTTTCTTCTTTATAAAATTTTTTAAATATATTTATAGAAGTTATCTTTACTGAAATTATATTTCTATAAAAAATATATCGATGTTTATAGAAATTAAATATTTTTTCTTTATAAAAACCATTACTTTATACTTTCCATAACTCTAGAATTAAATCGGATTTATTTTTATCGTCACACCTAAATGATAGATTATTTTTTATAGTAATAATACTATATTCAGTATTTATCTGTAAGATATGTAGGATGCGAAAAGACTTTCATTATAAGTGTCTCATGACGGAAAACACTTCCCTCTTCAAACAAAAAACACGCCGCCTCCAAAATCCCACAAACACCTCCAGACATAATGTTTTATTTAAACTCTCTTAAAAAGTAAAGAGGGGTAAAAAAAATACAAAATAAAAGAAAAATAACTCTTGCCAAAGCGACTGCCAAATTCTAAACTTCTAAAATCACGCAATATCTTCGTGCAGCATGATGGGCATAGGTCCAGCACCATATCTTGCGCTCCCCCCACCACTAGCCAAGCACATATTCTCCCCTGTGAATTATTTCAGTCGATTTTATGCCCTTCCTCAATTGCGCCCCCTAGCGTGAACCTCTCACACTACCACTGGCTACGACCCTGCATAGGAAGAGGGAGCTCGGGAGTAGGGGCTCCAGCCCCTCTCATCGGATATCAAAACACATTATGTTCTCTAACACCGGGTCACATGATCTTCTTAAAACTACGTGAGCCCCTCCCCATAATTTTTGATTACTACGTCACTGTCGCATTTTCAGAACCATAAAAATCTACCTTTTTTCTTGTCAACATCACTGCATTCTGGAGGAGAATCTCGTAACAAGCTTCGGCTTTATATCATCTTCCATTTCTAACGCAAAGCTTAAAATAATTTAATGTAGATCTCCTCTTATTACTATAATTTTATACTGCTCAAGTTATGCGTCAATAATTGTTTTATATCGGATTGAATAAAATTATTATTATTATTACTGCAATACAGTATTATAGCTCTTGCAATCTTCAGTTCCCAACTGTTGCAGCTTTATGCTTGCATGTTTTTTATTAATTATCATGTTCACACAAATAGCTACGATCTCGCTGATGTTCATCCTTAATTCTGTTTAAACTATTTTAATTGATTATAATTATTAGTGAAAATAAACGGTTAATTATAAACTAAAGAATGTTTACCATACTTTAGTGTAAAATGCTAAAGAGTTGTGTCTAGGTTACCATTTAGTTCCTTAACCACACACCAATATTTGTAGTATATCTGCAACGTGAATATAATTTAGAAGCTCACAGAAGAAAGCGCTCTTCCAAATTAAAAATGGAGCAAAGGATCACGAGATTCCATCAAACATTAAATCATGGCATCAAGTCTTTGAATGACTTCAGCCTTGTTATTTTTATTACTGGTCATTCATTTACTGTCATCAAATAGGTTCGTTTGCAATCAACCGTCTATGACGCTTTTGTTTCCTGATATCTTTTTAGATTCCAAGCAATATTTTTTGCAAACACGTGTGCGGTCACACACCTGTAGATTCAAGGAAGGAGGTGGGGTAAGTGCGTCAATCCCCGACAGTCCACAAGCATGGTTTAAACTTAATAAAATAAGGTAGAGCCCGCCCCTAAAAATGTAGTCCGTCTAACTGCTGTACACCTGTAGCTGCTGTAAATTTTCCAAAACGCTCGTACATGACTGTATTATCTGTAAGCATATGTACTATATGAGATGGTAAGGTCTTAACTCTAAAATCAAAACTTTCATAGGACAGATGACCTTCAGGTGGTACGATAAAAGGTAATCCAACTATGAATGTGCAAATATGGAACTATACATCTATTTTAGCGCAAAATTAGTATTAAATAACATTTAGCCCTTTTCAGGTCCCAAACTCACGGAGCTGTAGGCCAGGGCCTATTCGTAATCTAGCACTATATCTTGCATAAAAAATGTGTTATCTTATGTAAGAAATATATGGTAAAAATTCATTACAGTACTGAATTTATCCAGTGGCCAGCGCAATCACTTGTTCAATAGCTTGGAGAATTTAAGCATTTAAGATCGGAGTCCAGATTGGACCACTGGATCATTACTTTTTACCATACTGCAAACTTTTGTTGTTCTTTTACATCGTCAAGCACATTTACTGATGAATGCGCATTATATCGTCAAGCGCATTCATGAGTGTCGGAAAAAAATGAAAGAAAGGTCCAAGAAATGTGTTTTTTGACCATTTATGCAGAACTTGCATTTCATGTGTATCATTCACGATTTGCTTGTTCTATTTCCACAGCTGGCCATTAAGCGTTTCAGGGTAACCCACATTTCACCGTCCATTTCTTAGTTTATTTCATTGTTTATTTGTTGTATCAGGATTTATACGTTTTGTTTATGCATAGTTTTTCCTCAATCCCGATTTTCCTTTCTGTATTGTAGTTGAAGCTATTATTTTGTTATTTTTAGTGCATAAGCGATGTATCTCGTAAAACAATTTAATGATGTAGACTAATGGAAGCGTGATGGGTTTTCTAATCGCCACGAATTTTGCAGTGATTCATAAAGCACTTTAACTGTTTCCAAACGACGCAGTAGCTCAGAGGTTGGAACGCAACGAACTAGATTTTCGAGCTAGGTTCAAATTCCAATAAAGTGGATAGATAGATAGATAGATAAATAATATAAATAGAGCGCAGTAGGGAACACTTTAAGTCTTCTGTACAGTCTCTAGTGGACTAT
>QLNU02015003.1:134313587-134327846 GCA_006491805.2 Dysdera silvatica | reverse complement strand
TCAGTTCACAATTCATTTCCAGTGTGCTAAAAAAGGCACTTTTATGCTTATTGCTGACTATGTGGTACGCAGATCCGGATCAGAAAAGGGAATTCCGGATGTTTTTGTCTCTGCTGTATTATTAGGTGAATCACTTAAATTCTGTATGGAAAAAATATTTTAATTGATGTAATTGGTTACGCAGCCGCGAGGTGGACGTATACACTAAATTCACTTTCTTGCGAAACCGGTTCCGTTTCGGACATAGGTTCCATTGGCCGATACGTTTCATTTGTCCTCTACAACCCCTAGAAGTTTGGCAACGACCTTCTGGGACACTTGTGTATATATATATATATATATATATGTATGTGTGTGTGTGTATATATATATATATAAATTCCACATTATGAAGTCCGACAACACAACTCAATATCACGTTTTTTCGTATTGTAATTCAGGACCACGGAGTTCAACGATACAACTATCAATCGATGTCAAGATCATGGAGATCCATGATACAACAAAAAAGCCCATGGAGCTTCATTATATAATACAAAATCATGGGACGTATTATTCATTCTCAACTTTCCTGAACTTTAAGTTCAATGATATCAAGATTCGTTGTATATCCTTACATTGCTGTTGGAAGAATAAAATAAATTGTGTGTATCAAAAACGATATAGTTCACTACTATGCTACTGGAAAGCTTATAAACTTCTATGCAAGTTCACACAGTTTAATAAAAAAATACAGCCGTTTCTATGCATAAGCGTAGCTAGAAAGTTCGTAAGTGGGGTATAGGCTCAACAAGGAGGGGGTTACAGAGCTGCAACTCGTACATTCCTATGTTAAATATACAAAATTTCATTGCAATGGGGGGTTACAACCCCCAAACCCCCCCGGCTACGCCTATGTTTCTGTGTCGATCTCATTTCGGTCATGGTTGGTTAATGTTATTTTCAAGCCTCATTAACTGTGAGGAGTGGGTAGGCAATATTTCATCCATCATTAAGTTGTACGCAAGAATAATGTCTGTTTAGTGTTCAAGAAGTTGTGCATGTTTTTGCTCCTGTAATGATCCTCCGTAGAACGCAGATCATTGCATGTTAAAGTAATACAAAAACAGATATAAAGCAATAAGATAAGATGACAACGGATTTACAATTAAAACACATTTATTCTAGATCTAGCACATAGTTACTAGTATTTCCTAATTTAACCTTGACTCTCGCTGCTAAACCTTCTCCCCAGCTTACTTCCTTCCGAGAAATTACCCTACCTTAACATGGCATTACGTGCTGATTATATATTAGTATCTAGTTTTGCATGACAAATGACGGAAGACAATCAAAGGGACTTACGGCTTGCGGAAATGTGTGTCGTCCAGGCTAGTCCGAAACATACCACCAGACTGTCGGCGTAGGGAGGATGATTGTAGAAGAAGGCTGACGTTCGTAGTCAGATGCAGACACTCTTACAACAAATAATAGTTATAATTAGAATGATAATTATAGCATTAAAACTTATGTCGACGGATTATGAGAAGACAGCGGATGCCACGGATCCAAATCTGCGATCGGATCATCCTCATCAGAGAAAAAAAAACTGCTAGCTTCTTTCTCACAAGACACTCAGAGGTCGACCGCTCACGCTCACGGCGAAGTTCCAACTCTCGCTCAACCAGAGTGAACATCTCTCCCAGCTCTTGCAATGTACCGATTCTCTCTTTATCCTCAAGAACGTTCTGGAGAAAGCTTTGTCATTTCCAGAACCATCTAATGGCACTTTTTGGGTGGTCGCTAGTTATGTATTCAGCTGCGAAATCCTCTCTCCTTTCTTATGGCCGGACGCAGATTTTCAGCATTCTTTGTGTCATGATCGTTCCGTTCCGCGGCAAAATCTTGGATGTGTATTCCTCACGGGTTACGTATGGCCGATACCGCCGTTAGCGTGTCACCGACATCAAATCTCTTCGTGGGAAGCCAAAATGGTACTTCGTCTTTGTCTACATATTTCCATCGAAAAATCTAGAAATGATAATGTTATGGAACCGTAGTTCGCGGTGATCATAATACTCCTTTTAAAAATAAATGATCGATGCGTTTTTACATAAAAACCATTTACCTAACTTAAAATCGACTTCTGTGTGTGTTTACCTTACGGTAACACAGTTTCAACTCGTTTGTCTACAATGAAAATGTCTGAATAGGGAACTCTACCAACTGTCACTCACCAAATGCCACGATTTTTCGTATCTAGTAGGATGTGGTACAACAATCACTTAAAACGTTAAAATTTTTCTCTATCTCGGAATAGAACAGAAGATATGGTCATATGAATATAGAGTTTTTAACGTGCCAAGCTAAAGATATCTCCCCAAGTTGTTTAAATTAAACGCTTTGGGCGAACGTCCGAACGCCTGAGATCACGATAAAGAACAGAGATATTGACACTAGAATTTTCTTTTCGAAGTTATCGTGAATTATGCTTAATTTACTAAATGTTGACATACATTTTTTGAACTTAGTTAAAGCTAAATTTGGAGATCCAATTACAGCAAACAATTCAAAGTGAAATGAATGTAGGGATGGAACTTTTTGCAATTGCTAAAACAAGGTTCCAGTCATTGGCATTTTATGTGGATTTTGAGTCTACGCTGGATTTTGATTTTGACGAAAGGGTTGCAAATAACGATTTTACAGAAAATTCATCAGAAAATAAGGAGCCCATCAGCTCAATTGCCAATAGTTACACTGAAGAATATATGGAAAAATTTGTCAAGTTTTCATGGACACCGAAAGGACGACGAAAAGACAGACCCCTCTCTCACAATTAAAAATTTAAATTTTCTGCCAAATGCCCTAGAGCGGTAGTGCGATCTTGTCTAAATTAAACGATTTGAACGAAAGAACGCCTGACCCGAGATCAGTTTCAGTGTCGCCAAATGGACGGGTTACAGCCAAATGCTGCTGATTTTACTAATATTCAAGATGTCATATCTTTTGATCTCTTCCGAGATAGAGAAAATTTTTAATGTTTTAGGCAATAGATTTACCATACCTTACTACATGCAAAAAATCGTGACAGTTGGTGAGTGACAGTTAGTGGAGTTCCCTGTATGAATCGAAATGGTCGCGAATGCTTGACATTTTCTTATTGGGACATAGACCGGAGGTTGGTTTTCTAGGCTACGGACTCTCGATATCATCTCTGGTGGCATACAGACGTCTTTTTTTGCTGCGGTCCAGGTCCGGCGAGCCTTGGGTCCTGCTCGCTTAAGTCGGAGTGCACGGGGCATTGACTAGGCCACCGGACTACCATGGAGTGGTGTTCGTGTTCGCTATTCTGGGTCCGGGCTTCGCTTTTCCTCATGGGCTGGTCTTTGTTTCCGGGGTCGCGCGGCCGTCCTCTGTTCGTTCAGAGCTGTTAGGCCACCATCTCCGCCTGCGTACGACATTGATTGCATCGGGGGCGCTTTCCTCGCACCCGGATGTGACACCTGCTGGATGGGATGGATGGCGATTCGTGCGTCCTGGTTGCAGGGCCGGCTCGTGCTCATTCCCTGCCGCTTCGCGGCGCTTTGCACTCGTTCAACAGTCTCCGGTGGGCTTCTATAGGAGCATCGGCCTGCTCGGAGTGTTCTTCTGTGTCAGCCATCTATTTCATCTGCTCTCCGGGACGGATTGATCGTGGATTGTTCTCGGTTGATGTTAAATGACAACCCCAGTGCCAGAGGCGCGTCCGTGTACGCCAGCACGGATCGACAATCTCCCCTTCGCCCATTGGCAGTCAAGATCTCTTGACTTTAAAACCTGTCTGGGATTATAGCATTGCCCTTCGGCGGCCACCCATCCCATTAAAATCTTTGCACAATCTCTCTCTCAGGCTACGGACTGTCTGGGATTACAGCGCCGTCTCCGGAGGCTACCCCTTTTCAACCTCCCTCCTCCTCGGAAATTATGGGAGGTTCAGGTTCTTCAGTAAAAGATAGGTCTTGGTGCAGCATAGCCGTAGCTATTTCAAATGGACAAAGACAGTCAAAAGTCCGGGTAAAAATCGAATTCCCTAGGAAAGATACCTGTTACAAAATACTGTTTCCTTAGATTTATCCTTAATTTTCACATATTTACTGATATTTAAAAAGTTTACCCGTCTGTATTCCTGGTTCAACAAAGCTAGTTTCTTGGTCCGAAACTTCCTGACGCTTCATTTCCTTTGGAGATAATTTTGTTCCCTTGTTTTGTTACCGTTAAAACAAGAGACGTATCTATAGACTTATTTGTTGTTATTTTTCTCCCAGGTAAAGGATTTATGACATACACGATGGCAACGTTCGCTGACGTTAAATAATGTCAGCCAAAGGACATTTCCAGCGGAAGAAATTATCACTTGCTGTAATAACAACTGTTAAAGACATGCTAGTGAAATTTAATTGCTACAATATTATAGTTGATAACTTTAACACCCACGTGTTGAAGCTCAATCTAGAGCCTTTTTAGCATAGGAGAAAAGGTAAGAGACATTGTCCCGTTTCTAAAGAGCGGAGTGCCTTAACCGCTAGTCCATGGGGGACAGGGACAACGCTCCCTTTCTCCGTATATAAGGATGTAAGATATTATTACCCTTCTCAGGGATAACACAATTGTCAAATTATAGTAATACACAAAGCTTCCTGGGCGAATTTTTGTGATTTTTCGTGGGGAATTTTATTACAGTTAATAATTTTAACACTTATGTCTAAGCTCAACCTGGAAATTTCAGTATAGGAGAAAATAAAAGAGACATCGTCCCAGTCTTGGAATCGAACTAGAATCCCTCCGTTGACATCTGAGTGCCGTAACCGCTAGGCTAACGAAAGCAAGAGCATCGCTCCATTTTCCCCGTATATAAGGTTGTAAGATACAACACGTATGATACAACATATAATAATACAATATTGTTTTATGATTGTTTGTTATATTCTTAGCCGACCTTGCGCCATAAAACGCAGACGAAAAAATTTTATATTTATATGAGGCTTTGATTTTCTAGTACGCGAGCATTAAAACGCCTAATGATCCCATGAAATAATAAGAATCTTAAAAAGTCAATGTAAACGCATTTGTAAAAAAATATAACAGGCTTAAAAAAACAATCAAAACGAAGAATATTTATATGAGAAAAGGGAGAGAGAATTCTCTCTCCTTCTTCCTTATTCAATGTCTCTCTCCTCTCCTTCCTTATTCAAACTCTCTTTCTTCCTCTTTATTAAATCTCGCTCTCTCCCCTTCTTCCTTATTTAATATCTTTCTTACTCTTACAAGAGATAGTAGTTATGATCCATAATAAGAAATAATTAAGTCCTCTAATGCTAAAATGAAATGCAAATTTACCAGGCAAATAAAATTATACAAAAATCAGGAATTAATGAAATAAGTAAATATTTAAAAATCAGGAATTTTTTCGACTGATCAATCAGTAAATCAAAACAATTTTGATTGGAGATGGAGACAAAATGCTCTCCTATATTGTCGAGAATCGTGCTTTAATATAAAAATCTAATCATTAATTGTTTAACTATGTGTGCTATATAATTAGCGAATTATCATATCGATTATATTTAATGAATAGGTCTATGAATGATAGTACGTGTACATTAATTGTATACATTGTGTAAGTCAAAATTCTACCCTTTTTATGTTTTCAAGTATCCATCAAGATCTTTGTTGCTTTTCAAAATGAAAACGCAAATTCAATAAATAATTATTTACCAATTGAAGTCAAGAAATTTAGAACGCAAACATTTAGATTAAAAAATATTTATTTCGTAATACCAAAATGTATCCAATTATGATCTACGATAATATAAACCTAACTACTATTATTGTTGACGTATTTATTATGTGTATTATTACGCGTTTCGTTTAAATTAATGTTTCCAAAATTTTGACACACACGTTATATAGATTAAACTAGAACTCAATTATCCACCAATACAAGATTTGGAAGGTCGTAAAAAAAGGAAAGAGCATTGACTGGGCTCGGTCGAGATACCTCTTGTTGGAACCCAAAAGTTATGCCAAATCAATCAAAGAGACCCAGTTCACCATACCTTATTGCTTCGTTTTACTTAAATATATATATATATATAATACAAATCGATCAACGTTTATTGGCGTAGTGATACCAACACCGATGTTATGGCGTGATTAGATGGTGAAACATTGATTTAATTTAACAATTGATTTAATCTGCGTAGTGTTCGATTTATATAAAATAAATACATATGCTGCAACGTGCATTTCGATCAATTTAATACCAGTCTCTTTGCAATTTGGTTTAAATAGTAGTCTATGTACTACACCATTCTGCGAAATAACTGGCAACAATATATATACGTTCGTAAAGAGATTATATATTGTCCTTCGTAGCTCAGTGGGTAGAGCCTCCGCCCGGCAAGTGGAAGGTCGTGGGTTCAGGTCCCACCGAAGGCAGAAATATTTATTTTCTTTCGAACGTTTCACCATCTAATCACGCCATACCATCGGCGTTGGTATCACTACGCCAATAAACGTTGATTGATTGACATTGTTGTTTGATTTAATCTGCGTAGTGTTCGATTTATATAAAATAAATATATAGTATATTCATTTGATAAAAAATTCACGAAAAATACATTTTTACCATATAGTTACTTAATTTTTTCCTTGAGTATTTTCTATCATTGTCTTTACTGCATTTCTGATAGCTTTAGAATTAATTTCATAACCTAAAGTATTTGTGAATGTTTTTGAGTCTTAATTCTAGTATTTCTTTCTGCTTATAAAATCCTGTGTAATGTAACACAGTTTTTATTAACTTTAATTTCACGCGTTTAAACTTAGGTACCCTTCATGTAGTAACTTTTCCAACATTTAATACATCACTGTGTTTACACAAACTTTGTCTAAAGACAATTTTTAGCAACTTTAATTTTGCGTATACGGACATGAGAATCTCACATTTAATTATTTTACCAGCATTCAGCATTTTTAACTCCTTTTTATTTAAATCCTTGTGTAAAGTAGCACAGTTTTTTGTAAATTTCGCATATCTAGACCTAAATATTTGTACTGTAAATCACCCAATGCTCAGTTCTAAATATGCGTATTTAGTGACTTGAGTCGCATTTAGTGACTTTCATTTCACATGTCTAAACTGGGGTTTATCGGAGTCTTTTAATCACAACATTAACCAAGCGTTTTAACAATCATTTAGATATACATTCCAAAGAACTTAGATTTATAAAGACCTAAATTCAGTCATCCCAATAAAGTCGACTCTGGAACTTATTTTTCGGATTAAGTTTTATTTGATATTTATAATAAATCTTACTTTAAAGGCTTAATTTCCGAAATTGACTTTGAAGGCAGTGTGTGAGCACATCATCCATTAAAGAAATATTTATTACAATAATAACGTAAAGCACACCGTCCTATCTTGAAACTTAAGACTTAAAAGACTTAAGTCTTGAAAAACTAAATGTAACCACTTGTTCCTTCAAACAAATAGACAATGTAACATGGGGCGGACACAGACTTTCATTTGGGGGGGGGGGTCAAGAACAAATTTGCCATGGTCTTGAATTTATCATGAAAGTTGGAATTTTTTACAGTAAAAAAATATATTTTGGGGGGGGGATCATGGCTCCTGTGACCTTCCCCTGTGTCTGCCCTTGAATGTAACGAATCTTATTCTATACTTGCCAAAAATTTACCTGTCAATTTTGAATATCGTTTATTGTGTGTATGTATATATCATCATCATCATATTCAACCATTATCTATCCACTGCTGGATGAAGGTCTCTCCAAATGCTTTCCACACAAGTCTATCCTGAGCAATTCGCTTCCACGTCACCCCAACCTGTTTTCTTATTTCATCCACCCATCTAGTTTGAGGACGTTTTCTAGGTCTTCGGTGGTCTCTTGGAATCCAGTTCAGAATTTCTGTTGTCCATCGTTGATCAGTTCTTCTTGCAATATGCCCAGCCCATCGCCATTTCAGCCCTTTTACTTTAACAATGATGTCCTCTACTCTAGTTTGCTCTCTCACCCAAGTGTTTCTTTTTCGATCTCTCCTAGTTATTCCAAGCATGCACCTCTCCTTCCAGTTAGATACCAGCAACCCTTTTGCAGGCCATATATATATATATCATATCCCACAGCTGTCCTCTGCTGAGAATACCAGCACTTAGCAGAGCACCACTTTGAAGTACCCATGTTAGAGGTCACTCTTTAAGAGAGTGACACAGCGAGTCCAGCCTTAGCGCAGGGATTTCAGCTTTAGTGACCAAAGTTCAGAATCTTCGTAATATTGTAGGTCCAGCTTGCCTGCCCATTTTTCCAACATGGTGATCCTTAGGCTGCTTCCTCTGTATTTTTATCACTGTACTATGTGTATGTGTGATAACAGAGAGACCTCCATCCTGCAGTGGATTGAAAATGGTTGATGATGGTGATGATATATATATATACACACACACATGGTAACTGGAGATGGAATGAATAAACTTAGCAATGTGATCCCATGCTTTCTAAATAACGTAAACTACGGTTAGCGCAAATCAATTTTTTGTCCCACTCTTGGTATTTGTGTTAACAAGGCTTGACTCTATCATGCACTAAGGTGTTTTTTTTTTGGCTTATAAAGTTACTTTCGTTTGTTTTTATAATTTTTCTAGTATTTGAATTGGCTTTGAATAAGTTCTTAGTAAATACTTTTATATATCACTGTTTTTAATAAAATATGCCATCTATTTCAGAATGGTCTTTGCCATTCTTGTACCACCAGGCCCAGTCTGTCTTTTTTTAAAAAATTTACTCAGTGAAGGAAGCCTTACGGTGACATAGTGGTTATGCATTCATCTGTCATGTTGTTAACCCATGTAAAATTCCTGTGGCATTATAGGATGTGTTGCGTTCTGTGCTCACTGTAGTCCTGGGTTTGGTTCCCTAGACACTCCGGGCTAAACGGAGGGACCCTGGTTCGAATCCAGGATGAGGACGGCGTCTCTTTTTCTCCTAAACAAAAAACAGCTCTAGTTTGAGCTTCTTTCTACTTGGGTGTCGAAAATTATTAAGTAAAAATAAATTCCTCCATGAAAACTCACAAAAACTTGCCCCAGTGACTTTGCGTATTGACCATTATTTGGCAATTGTGTTATCCCTGTGAAGGGTAATAATATCTTACTAGACAACAGAGGTTTGTATTCCTCGGAAAACTGTAATCCCCGGCACAGCATGACCTCAAATGTCCTTGGGCCATTAACTGCAAACTTGGGTAAAAGTAAAAGGAACATAAAAGTATGTTTTATTAATTATTTTATTTATATATTTGAATTTTTTAACTAGTCTTATTAACATGTTCATGAAGTTTAGCCCCTAAAGATTTTTGCCTGTCCTGTGGTAATTGCACAGGTTGACATGTGATGAGGATAAATATGCCATTACGAGATATCTATGTTGCCTATGTTGACAGTATAGGAATAAACAAGTGAAGGTAGTGATCGAATGAATAAACCAATTTGAAATAGTTGTTTAGAAGTGCCATGCTAAGAAAGAAAATAACAAATCATGGAATTGTATTAATGATTGGCTTCACACACACAAACATGCTTTACATGAAGGAAGCAAAAGGATAAAACCTTTTCATCGGCACTTTGAAAAGCCTAGAGCAAACGTAAGAAACCCTGCTTGTGTATTGTGCTATCTTTAGGGCATAATGATTGGTCATTAATCCATGATGTTTATGTGGTTTCTTACATCGCTTTGTTTGCCCTATTTGGTTTCTTCTGTGTCAGAGTAGGATTAAATGTCATGTGTAGGGAAGTTGGGTTGTGATGTAAGTTAAGATTGATACAGTGACAGTTCTGTCCTCATTGTCTAACAGTCGATATCTTATACACGAATCCTACGATGATGCAAGTGTATCCCATTTATCTATTATGAAGCAAACAGCTATGGACTGTTTTTTGAGTATCTATATAAAATAAGCAAATTTTTGGAACAATTACTATTGTAAATTCCCTTACATCATTTTTTTAAAAAATTCAGTTTATGATATTAATATTCAAGTGGCAATATAGTATACTGGGTTGTTAGTAAATTGGGAACCAAGGCAATCCCTGATAATATGGTTCCGGAGATGCAGCTGTAAATTAGGAACCATCGCCACACCCTGATCAGTAAGAAGAAAGAAAATATTAAGGGGGATGTACAAAAATTTCAGTAAATCATTTCGGTTACATCTGATTCTACTTGTGTCATTTTGAGCTAAGGAAAAGCATTGAGGCTACTGGCAAATCGATGAAATATTGGCATCTAGAAAGAAAGGAGGAGGGAGGGAGGGAGAGAAAGAGGAGAAAGGAAGGAAGGAACGAATGAACAAGGGTAACTTCATATGAATGCAGTTTTACTAACTGCAGTGTTACTTACCCCAGTAAATCACAAACCCTACCTATAAATTCCAGAGCAATATTTGGTTCCTAATTTCCATGTGAATTTTGAAGTCACACTTTTATGGTTCATAATTTACAAACTCCCGTATACTGTTCCTTAAATTTTAAGCAAATTCAATACTTAATATTATTGTAGGCATGTTGCATATACATCTGTTATCTATAGAGAGTTTATTTTTAAAGTTTAGAATTTTAAATTTTAAAGCAGACATAGCGAGCATGTTTAATGGTCCTGGGGTCCTCATTATATACCAGTCCTACTGTATATGAATCCAAATAAAGGAAAGATGACCATAGTTTAAAGCCAATATTAAGTCGTTAATGCTATTCCAGATATCATAAGAAGCCATTGGATGTAAATGTGAAATCAGTAATACAGTCGAACCTCGTTAAGACGAACACCAAGGGGAACAGAAAATCTGTTCGTATTAAGAGTAATTCGCCTTATCCAGAAAGGATAGTATGCTATACAATCTGACGGGACTTCAGAAAATGATTTGTATCAAAAATAATTCGTCTTAAGCGTGTTCGTCTTAACAAGGTTCAACTGTATTTAAGAAGATTCTGAATATAGTGAATCAGCAGCTTGAATGTATATGTAAGAGTATTCAACATTCTATCACGTGTAGAGTACAATATTTCCTGAAAGCTGAATGTTGAAACTTCGAGCTTTATGTGCATAAGAAATATTTAATAAACAAATTATTTTGATGTTTTAATGTTATTTATTAGTCTCGTTTAAAATATGTAATTATTAAAATTCAGTGGATAAATATCATTTTAAGTCCAAAACGTAAGATCTTGTGTTGAATGCAATATAAGAGTAGTCTTGTTTCAGTTCAATAAATGGTGAAAGAGGTTGATCACCATGCTGTGGACAGTCCATTTTAATTAGAGTAATGCTTTTTATCATCAAATGCATGATATAACTATAAAAATATTTCTTCCTTTTAATAATTAAAAACATAATTATTGAAACAATGTGTTAGTAAGAATGCTCAAAATAATAATAATTAAGGTGTTTATAATGTATGTTCAATTTGACTTGACGGGAATGTTAGATAAAAGAAATCACACATGTTTTTAATGTGAGAATAATGTATGTATTTGTATTAAATTCGACTTTGAATATATTTAAATGTGACATTATATTTTTGAAAGCATTATTATTATTTTTCGATGCTTTACAACTAATCTGATGTATTTAGAATTTTTCTGTTTGCTGTTCAGATGCGTTATTCATATTTAACTCTCCGAGCATTAATTTATTGTAGCTGTTATTGCATAAACTCATTCTCTAGAATAGTAACCTCATCCATTCTAAAATAAATTATATATTTTAAGCCTGAATACATCTGACTCAATTAATTGTTATTGAATTTATTGGTCGAAGTTGATATTCACAGTTTCTCGTTAAATGCAGTAAGAGCTGAAATTTCGCAGAGTTTGGGTATTTGTGAATGTAACGTCGGGATTTAAAATTCATGTGAAGCAGCTATTCCTATGAGTAGTTATAAGACTACTTGTAGATGTGTGAGTGGTCATGATTAGTTAGTTCACGAGTAGTCACAAGATCAGAGTTGTACTAACAACTTTTTGTACCCGAAGTAAAGATGTAACATTGCACCTATGCTCCCCATCATAAAAATATATTAGTTTGTAACACTTGCTATTTTAAATTATTGATTATCTGTTTTATAATTCTAATGCATTATTTGCCACATTGCCCCATTTGGTGTCCTTTTATGTTTTTAATGTGAGGTTAACTGCCTCGTTTGTTTGCAACTAGTCGCAGCACTGTTCATAGATGACTCTGTGAGTTGTGATTAGTTTATGGTGTAGTGAAAATTGGCTAAACATAAAATAAATCTACATAATTTCACAAAACTAGCTAATTTTATATTAACTATTTATCATAGATATATACACCCGATATATTTATTAGTTAATTGTTTATGCTTTGTAGGCACATAAATTTATGAAAGTATTTTGAAGTTTGTGTTTTAATGTAGTCAGACGTTAAAGGTTTATTTAAACCATTATTTTTTTAAATTTAAGGTACACATATTTTCATTTAAATATAAATATATAAAAAACTTTATAAAAATTACGAAGTGAAATATATAGCTCCCTTATTGAAATAATGTACTACGACTACCTAATGTACTAATTTGGTGTGTATGAACTTCTTAAACTGTAGAAGAGATAAAGGAATAAATTATATGGAAATAGATAAATTCTATCATGTTGAATCAAACTATAAATGAAAGCTAAAAAAATTACATTGCATAAAAAATATAAAGGAAATTATTTAGTGTTATTTATCATTTTTAGCAACATCGTTGAACAATGTGCACTTTTTTATTATGTGCAACTGCTGTTATAAAAGTTGTTAAAGTTTTATTATATTACCATGTTATCTGTCATTTATCAGAAAGCTGAAGAAAATTGAATATATTTAACTGATTGAGATGGCCCTGCAGTGGCGCAGTGTGGCAACAGAATCCTTGTATAAATTTTGAAGGGAAATCTAAGTGGCAGGGATTTATACATACTCCTCAACACCCCTCCAGATTTTTTGATACACCCCTAAAAATCTTGAACACACAATGTGTGTAATGAAATCTAGTCCACCCCCCATCTAAAAATCTTGAACACCCCCAGTTTATGAATCCTGGGTAAGCCCCTGCTAAGGAGCCATTATGCACTGCTTGAATAAACATAAAAATAAACTATAAATCAGCTTTAAAAAGGTACATTAAAAATGAGTAATGAATCAGTGTTAAAAAAGGTACATTAAAATTGAGCAATGAATTAATGTTAAAAAGATACATTAAAAATAAGCAATAAATCAGTGTTAAAAGGGTAGAATAAAAATAACCAATAAATCAGTGTTAAAAAAGTGGATTAAAAATAATAAGTGTTAAAAAAGGTAGATTAAAAATGAGTAATAAATCAGTGTTAAAAAGATGGATTAAAAATAAGCAATATATCAGTTTTAAAAGGGTAGATTAAAAATAAGCACTGGATCGGTGTTAACAAGATAAATTAAAAGCCAGAAATAAATCAGTGTTAAACAGGTAGATTAAAAATAAGCAATAAATCAGTGTTAAAAAAAGGTGGATTGAAAATAAGCAATAAATAAGTGTTAAAAAGGTAGATTAAAAATAAGCAATGAATCAGTGTTAAAAGGGTAGATGATATTCATACTTTTCTGTTGTTGTAGGCATAGGTGTAGAGTTATATGGGGCCCGAGCCCCCAATAATCTGAAATAAATTGCGATTTTACATATACTGTAATGTATAAACGTACATAAAATGTGCTTAAGGTCCCCCCACCAATAATTTTGAGAACTCTATGTTGATGGTTGTGGGATATTATTAGTTAAGGTTAGTTAATTCTACCTAAGGGGCTGTCGAGAGAAACCTATGGCATGTTTTATAAATTGTTTGTGGAACCTCTAAGTTCCACGTAACGCATTTCGAGGAACACTGCTCTACAGGCTAGAATCTACTCTTCTTTTTCCTATTATATTAACAATTAAGCGTAGAAATCGACGTAACGCTAAATAAAATACATTAAAGGGTAGTAGTATCGTTGTGGCATGTCATACGAGGATCATCCAGAAAGTAACGACCTTTTGCGCATTCCCTCCACGCAAGTCCATGGTTTTCCCCCTGGTTCAAAAGGTTATCCGTTTTCCCCAACTTATTTTCTTAGTATATGACTGAATCTATAACATTATTTTCGTGCGTGTTTAAAATGAACTGTGTGATAAAAATCCTACCGACTGTGAAGT